>OW804100.1:101104919-101442077 GCA_942159475.1 Sthenelais limicola | reverse complement strand
CCCTTAGACTACTACTCGCATGAAAGATATATCACATAAGTGGTTATGCGTATTTTGTAAATTTAATAAATGATGTGGCCAATAAAAACATTTAAAAAAAAAACTTTTTATCTCAGTGGTAGACAAGGCATCTGCTGCGGATCTTCCCGTGTCCGGGCAAGTCAGACGGGTCATTTCCATGGCGGGATTACCCGCATGGGGATTCTTTGGTGGACAACGCCTTTACAGATTTATTTTTTTATTGTATTAAAGGCCAATTACATAATATTTATCAGAACATTTGAAAAAAACGCAGTGTATCACTCAGTGATGTCTTCGTACGTTGCCTTATAAAAAAAGTCTCATCAATCGATTTAGAAACAAAATACAAACTCAATCACAGACAATCAAGAACTATTATGTCTTCAGTGAATATCCATACAAGGAACAAGGAATACTAATACTATACATGTATACATAGATTTCACATGACGTCACCCAGTCGGCTGGGGTATCACAGTGACCGCCATTTTCATGGTCATCGCTAGCTGGCCGTCTATGGCGGGGGTATCAAAACAAAGTTGATAAAACTCACAAGAGTAGATACTTGGGTAATTCTACACTAAAGGCAGATTATCGAACCTATCATGAAGGTATTATTGTGGCAGATTAAAACTAGTAAAGGTTAAAACAGCCAGAAAACGATATTTATGTCATAAATGTGGGCTATTTGAGAGAATTAGTGAAGGCGAATTGTACATTTTCTGAAAATCTGACCCATATAAGCATATCTAGCCTCGGTGGTTCCAACTGGTTCCAACTGAACATTCCATTCGATGTTAAGTTTCTTATTCTTGTGATATGTGATGTGTTTCAGGAAAATGAGTCATAAGTCGCAAAAACTGGATTTTGAGATACCAATAAAACGCAAGGATATATTACATAGATCGTCCTGAAATTTGATACACCGATTGATATAGCTATAAGTGACAAACTCTTCAAAAATTAAAACATTCCAATAATGTGATCTTGTGAAAAAAACACTTTGAAAAATATCAATTTTGCGACTTATGACTCATTTTCCTGAAACACATCACATATGATCCAATGTTGTCATGTAGACTTGGCATGCCTGGTCTATACATCCGGGTACCCAAGGAGGCAGATAATCAAGTGTGCGGATCAAAATATGTTCAGCACAAAATCAATACTGGCCCACTGATCTTATCCCAGTGATTGATGCTCCAGGCAGACACCTCCTCCACCATCGTCACTATGCACGCCCTGCACCACCCCTCATAGTATACATAGTCTTAGTGCATAGACGCCAGCCTAGCAGCAGCAATATGTGATGTGTTTCAGCAAAATGAGTCACAAGTCGCAAAATTGGTGGTTTTCAAAGTCGTTTACTTACAAGATCTCTTTGTTGGAATATTTTCATTTTTGGAGTGTCTAGTCCTTGTGGTTGTATGAATACATCTACCAAATTTCAAGACTGTTTATTAATTATATCAGTGCGTTTCTTAGATCATCCAATTGAGTATATTTAGCTACTCTACTGGTAATCATCCACCCAGAAATATTGCAAACGTGTTTTTCAAAAATAAAGATATCTAACTAAAAGGATAAAAGTACTTATTAGATGTCCTTAATGTTTACATTCATTGGAATCACCTTGATCTCCTCTTTTCAAATATGGTAATATCTCAAAATCTATTTTATTCGACTTATGACTCATTTTCCTGAAATACATCACATATGTGCAATATTAGCTGGGTTTACTATTCATATAGATATGCACTGTGCCATCGTACACATTTTAGAATATATATATAGAGAAACACATTTGTTAGAGTTAAGTTTCACAAACACAGAAATGTGTTTGTGCATGGATGGCAGCAGGCCCGACACAAGTACACTATACAGTGGGCTGTGTGAGCAACCAAGTAAGACAGTTAAATATTATTAGCATTGATCAGTCATCTCACCCTGATTAGATCATGACTACTGTAATTGAACACAGGATTAGTACTCCACAACTGAACAAGACTAATGATAGATGGTATGCGGACAAGGGTATACCCCCCCCCCCCCCCCCTGCGCCCTCACATATAGCAACTTCTCACAAAATAAAAGATTTTGAGGTATAATCTGGAACCCAAGTTCTGTCAAGTCTAGTTTAATCTAGACTAAAACCTTACACTAAAATTATAGATAAATCCTTAGAACCATGACATATGTCTAATCTCATATCAGACCGTCCAACCTATTCATCATTTTCTTCATTCTCATCTCATCTCATTATTTCCACCCCAACTTAGAGGGAAAATTGTAAAAATAAAAATTTACTATGCTACAACAATATAGTTACTGAAATATGTTAGCGACAATTCAGGCTAAGGAGGAATACCGGGCTTGCCCGATCCTTATACACCAATAGCTATGGCATATGCCAGCTTACATTCCCTGAATAAAGATATGTTAAAAAAAATAGTTTATTTCCACTCAAAGCTCAAAACAGCGTCCTATTTCCCAAGCTGAATGTACCGGTATATTTGAGTGGAAATAAAACTTCTTGTAAAAGACCAGCTATAAGAACTGAACTCGAAACAGCCTGGTAAATCATCACGCAATAGTTGGTAGTATACTATCGCAGGATCTTGTGGATGACAAGCTATAAGAGCATTTTCTATTTTATCTAGCCTGTATATTAGAGCTATAAGTATTGTAAAACATACAATAAATGGTAGTATACTACCATGGCAGTTTATAGAATAATAGATGCGACCTCTTAACAGTATATAAAGCGGCGCCTGTGAAAGCCACATACATTAGGGAGGTTCAGCAAGTCTCACCTATACGTAAACGTAAACGTATCCGTATCTCTGATATACAAACATACATAAAAAGATAGAAAGAGGTTCAGCAAAACATGGCGGGAAAAACGTTGCATAAGATATCAAGCAAAATGTTTTGTCTCACAATTTATTTTTTATACATAAAAATGCGACGTAATTCACTAAAATGATACGGATACGGTTACGTGATTGAGATGCGTCTGCTTGCAGAACCTCCCTAATAATAGAGGGCAGTATACTTCCTCTTAAGAAAGTGAATAAGACGTCTGTTAGATGTAGTATAATCAGCCAGTATAAACCCTGCCCACACCCAGCCGATTTGCCTCCCGATTGCCCCACGATTTGGGTCTCCTGATGAACCCTATGATCTCATTTCAAATCCTGATTTATGTTTTTGAAATAACATAAACCAGGATTGGAAATGAAATCCTAGGATTCATCGGAAGACCCAAATCGGGGGGCAATCGTGAGGCAAATCGGCTGTGTGTGTGCAAGGTTTATTATGGTAGGATGAGTGCCACTCTCACTACTTCTCTCTTCAAGCATGGTAGGAATAAAGTGCTTGTAAGGACTAATGCCCTCACAGATAAACACCTCCATCCATCACCTTAAAGACGCAGTGCATTCAGTGGCAGGCTGCCTCTATAAGTCATTATGATATGGAGTCTAAGTAGGACCTCCCTCTCCCCTTCATACACTATCGATTTATTGCCTCATTCATCGGTGCATACCCGTAGCACAACACGTTCCCTATGGGTCAGATTTTCAGAAAATGTACAATTGGCAGCTCTACACATTTAGGGAATTAGGCTAAATTAGGCTGAAAAATGAAGAATATCGGGTATATCTGAGTATATTTGGTATTGCATTGATTTAAAGTATCAGTTCTGTTATGTTAAACTGCATTTTGAAGCTTATTTTTGTCTTAAATGTGGGTTATTTGAGAGGATTGGCGAAGATGAATTGTACATTTTCTGAAAATCTGACCCCTTTAGAGAATGCAGGCTCGAAATACGCTCGTTACTATTGTTGTCATGGAGCAAGCTAGAGGCAAGATTGGTAACGTGTCGGGGGTAATCGTTATATTGAATTCCTCATTAAACTGTTCATGTTGGTGGTGATACTGGCAGCCTGCTGCTATTTAATGCATGTCACAGGGACATGAGAGAGATGACGTTTAGGAACTGTGCGTTCCTGTAATATCATTGGTGAAGTCGTTATGTTTACGGGTCAGATTATCTGAAAATGTACAATTGGCAGCTCTACACATTCAGGAAATTTGGCTAAATCAGGCTGAAAAATGATGAATACCGAGTATATCTGAGTATATTTGGTATCGCATTCATTTATAGTACCAGTTCTGTTATGTTAAACTGCATTTTGAAGCTCATTTTTGTCCTAAATTTGGGTTATTTGAGAGGATTGGAGAAGGTGAATTGTACATTTTCAGACAATCTGACCCTTACATGCTGGCAAGTGTGTGATGAGTGCAACCGGCTGAAGGGTTGCTCCTCCTGTAATGGCAATTCTACAAGAGAGAACTTCAACCAATGTTCTTGCATATGTTCAGCTGTACTGGGTGGAACTTCAGGGTTCCCAGGCAAGCAGCAAATTCATACATGGGTCAGATTTTCAGAAAATGTACAATTGGCAGCTCTACACATTTAGGAAATTCTCCTAAATTAGGCTGAAAAATGACTAATACCGGGTATATCTGAGTGTATTCGGTATCGCATTGATTTAAAGTATCAGTTCTGATATGTTAAACTGCATTTTGAAGCTCATTCTTGTCTTAAATGTAGGTTATTTGAGAGGATTGGTGGAGGTGAATTGTACATTTTCTGAAAATCTGACCCACATACTCACACCATGATAGTTTTACTCCATCATACCTTAGGACTTAAGAAAATATTGAATGAAAACACAATGTAATCTCGCTATACCTATCCTATATGATTATATATGCTGAACGGGTTTCATCAGATTTCATGACTACAGAATTTAGAGCAAAACACACTTTACGAATGGTGAAAGCTTCCATCGAATAGCGTTTGATTTCCCACTGAAAACCAATTTGACTTGGCATTAACTTTTATTGGCGAGAGCCTCCTGAATTGAGGCAGCATATTTCTATATTGAGTTTGATCATATGGGTCAGATTTTCAGAAAATGTACAATTGGCAGCTGTACACATTTAGTAAATTCTCCTAAATTAGGCTGAAAAATGAAGAATACCGGGTATATCTGAATATATTTGGTATCACATTGATTTAAAGTATCAGTTCTGTTATGTTAAACTGCATTTTGAAGCTCATTTTTGTCTTAATTGTGGACTATTTAAGAGGATTGGTGAAGGTGAATTGTACATTTTCTGAAAATCTGACCCACATGTTAGGTGACTAACATTGTGATCGTGTGTACACATGAACCATTTCTCCCATTCCTCTCTGCCTACCTTTAGACACGATATGTACCAACACTGAGCTCAGGCTGAATACATGGACATAAATTGTGATCCGTTTTAGGAAAATGAGTCATATGTCTCAAAAAATGGATTTTGAGATATCTTTAGATTTGAAAAGATGAGATCAAGGGGATTCCAATGATAGTAAACAGTCTAATAATCTTATAAGTATTTCTAGATTTTAAGTTTGATATTTTCGTTTTTAAAAAAAATGTTTTCAATATTTCTTGGGGTCAATAAACAGTAAAGTAACTAAATATAGTCCATATAAGGACCTTGAAAACGAAAGGATATATTATATAGATTGTCCTGATATTTGATACATTGATTGATATAGCTATAAGTGATGAACTGCCTAAAAATCAGAACATTCCAATGATGTGATCTTGTGAAATAAACACGTTGAAAAATATCAATTTTGCGACTTATGACTCATTTTCTTAAAACCCATCACAAATTGTTTCACAGAAAGCACGACATTTTCCTTGTAATAAATGACATTGCTGACAACCTAATCTCCTGTGTATTTTCTACGTATGTGTATGTATGTAATAACTTTATTTCCATTTTCACATTTACATATATATAAAATGTTGATTCAGGAAAAAGGGATAAAGAAAGACAAATAATCAATTCATGAACTCTCTGTGCAAGCACAGCTTTTCCAAGTCTCCCTAAATTCCGTATTGTGAGGTGTTAAAACACCTTGGTACTGGTGAATTTACATATTTTCTGTACCAAACTCATAGGTGAGTTAGGGAATGTATCATTTACATATCATACTTTTACTGAAAATAGAAATAGTACAGACAGTCTCTTCATTTATGTGATATTATATGTATCAGTTCCCAACCAGAAGGAATCCGAATTATGATTTTTTTTTATTAGAAACGTTCATTAATCGATACACAAAATAATATGACAATATACAATCTATTCTTGCAGAGTACAGTGACATGTGTATAATTGGAAGGAAATGAGCCTCAGTTTTAACCATTTGAATGGTTAAATGAACTCTGGTTCGATAAACTGGTTCGATAAACTGTGACTGGTTTATGCATGTAACAACACAAATAGAAAGAGACTAGTTAAGAGAAGGAACTAGGAGAGAACTACGATGATAGGACGAGGGGTGAGAGATAGGATAGGATATCTGAAATCTCTTCTAGCATGATCTGTGAAATTCCATTGGATCAATAGGAATGTTTATCAATATCTAGTGCATCATATGGGTCAGATTTTCAGAAAATGTACAATTGGCAGCTCTACACATTTAATAAATTCAGCTAAATTAGGCTGAAAAATGACTAATACCGGGTATATCTGAGTATATTCGGTATCACATTGATTTGAAGTATCACTTCTGTTATGTTAAACTGCATTTTGAAGCTCATTTTTGTCTTAAATGTGGGTTATTTGAGAGGATTGGTGAAGGCGAATTGTGCATTTTCTAAAAATCTGACCCATATCTGTCAGGAGGCCTGCAGCAGGCCCCTACAGCAGCAGTAGCTAGTGAGTAAGTGAATGTCATGTATGGGTAATCAAACGCCTCGTTATCCCGCTACACACCAGCCACTCGTACCGCTGCTGCAATTACATCTCCTCCCTCACTCTACCATTAATCTTAGCCAAGCCTGGAACACGATTTGCAATGTGATTCTGGTCGCCATGTAATCCCATAGCATGGGCCGCAGTAAATATTATGTATGAACCCAAATTACCCTGAACGACTATGATACAATAATGAATTGACCATTCATGTTTTGGTAGTAGACTACTGGTCAGGAGCTTGTGGTGGACATATTAGCCTTAAGAGTAAATCTTGAAATCTAGTAAACTGACCATCTAAAGCGAGAGGTAGTATACTAGTCCAGAGGTTAGGGAAAGATCAGAGCTATGACAGCTGAACTGAAAAAAGCCTGGCAAAAGATCAATAGGTCGTAGTATATAAACCCTTATTGGACGACCAGCTAAATCCATATCCAGAAAATACCTGGCAAGACATGGTACAACAATAAATGTACACTATATCCAAAGATATACTGTAAAAGCTAGACTCGTCCAGTTGCTGCAATACATAACTCCATAATCAGAGGGTAATAATTATACTACCAAGACGTCAATAAATGTGCTTAACGTACATGGGTCAGATTTTCAGAAAATGTACAATTCACCTTCACCAATCCTCTCAAATAACCCACATTTAAAGTGGCTAAGATAGTTAAAACGAGTAGTCACAGAATCACATGAAACTTATTCAGTGTAACCATATAGGATATGTGTGACAATATCTAAAGTATAGAGCACCAACAATGTTTTCTCATTCAATAATCATTGAATAAGTGTAAAGAATAGACCAGATTTCAAATAGAATAGTAGCCGTCAAGTGGTGCCCCCACTCACTAAGTGACAAGGGATGTAACTAGCTTTAACCCAGGAGTCTATGGACAACATTTGGTCGAGCCTGGCATTATGTAACACCAGATGCCAAACCCAACTGACAGTTTGAATATCTGTATGGCGTGCAAAAACGATTTTGCTCACTATCTTACCAAATATCTGATATAATATGAATGTTAGAGTTTTGATATCCACAGGAGTTAGTTAGGTAGGGTAAGGTGAACCAAATACTAGAAAATGAAGTAGAAATTCCGTTACTCGATAATCTAGCCCTCAACAGTGAGAAGTGTCACTTTAAGACTAGAGTGAGCTTCAAAATGCAGTTTAACATAACAGAACTGATACTTTAAATCAATGCGACACCAAATATACTCAGATATACCCGGTATTCATCATTTTTCACACTAAGTTAGGAGAATTTCCATAATGTGTAGAGCTGCCAATTGTACATTTTCTGAGAATCTGACCCACATGACAGTGCACTATGGATAGCCCATGCCACCACCAGCTACAGTTGCATGTTTCAGACCCATGGTGGAACCTATATTTGGAGAATAAATCATGGAGTTGCTATTATATAATACACAATACAGAGGTAAAGAGATGTAGATATTTATCTCGGGACTCAGAAGCGCGCACCTTAGAGAATGTTACTTTATATTGCATCTGCCATTGACAAAAAAGTGAAACTCATAAGTAATGCTATATCTGCCTTATTTGTGATGTGTTTCAGGAAAATGAGTCATAAGTCGCAAAAATACATTTTGAGATACCATTATATTTGAAAAGATAAGATCAAGCCAATTCCAATGATAGTAAACAGTCTAATAATCTAATAATCTTCTAGATTTTAAGCTTGATATTTTCGTTTTTGAAAAAAATAGTTTCCAATATTTCTGGGGGTCAATAAACAGTAAAGTAACTAAATGTAGTCCATATGAGGACCTTTGAAACGAAAGGATATATATTACATAGATTGTCCTGTAATTTGATACATCGATTGATACAGCTATAGGTGATAAACCCTCCAATATTTCTGGGGGTCAATAAACAGTAAAGTAACTAAATGTAGTCCATATGAGGACCTTTGAAACGAAAGGATATATATTACATAGATTGTCCTGTAATTTGATACATCGATTGATACAGCTATAGGTGATAAACCCTCCAAAAATTAGAACATTCCAATAATGTGATCTTGCAAAAAAAAATACTTTGAAAAATATCAATTTTGCGACTTATGACTCATTTTCCTGAAACACATCACATTTGTCAACCAACATTGATGAAATTATAGAACTACAAGGAGAAAATTGTCAATTTGTTGATTTTCTCCTCTATGTTGATGTATCCTGAAAGTAAATAGCCTTGTGCTAAAGTAACTATAGTAAGCATATATTAAAGCGTTCCCAGTACAAGCGGCTTTGGTGCTGATACTGCCTTTGGTATAGGAGAAACCTTAACTTTCTGTAACCTTTACCGCATATTACCACTTTATGTAGCTAAAGGAAGCCAATTCTACTTTATCTTGACGCTTATGCGGAAAACGTTTTCCTGTGAAAAACCCCTCTAACTTTGGAACATCACCCGTACACCTGGTGCAAAGGAACATAGTATAGACTACCGGCCCATCTCAATGTTTTTGCATTGTAATTCTAATTGTATATTGAAAAGGTAATGCAGTAAAAGTTTCAATAATAATCAGGGCTCGAAAAAACCTATGTTTACTTGCCCGGGGCAAGTAAAAAATGGCTCTGGGCAAGTAAAATTTAATGTTAGTTGCCTGAGTGGGCAAGTGGAAATCTCTACGACCCCGATTTTAAACCCCTGTTGTGATGTCTACCTACAATGAAACAAGATACATACAGATCAGTGTGATTTCGTTTATAATTCTGCAAATAAATTTGGGCAAGTGAAAAAGGATGTTGGGCAAGTAAATCTTGGTTGCCACTTGCCCAATGGGCAAGTGAAGTTGGTAGGTTTTTTCGAGCCCTGATAATAATAATTGATCTGAAAGCGAAAGTCGGCAAATCAAATCAAACCAGCTTTTTCAACCTTATTTCAAATCGGGCCTCAAGATCAGTAGTGAATCATTCAATTACCACAGACTATGCAGGATGACCAAGGATCCTCCTCCTCCCCAGATGTTATTAAACTGCTGATCGTGTTTGCATAATGTTATCTAGGAGCTCATCAAACATTCCATGAGTGCAATCTCACTGAGATTTGTATAACCCTAGCTGCTTCACTGGTGACAAGATAAAAGTAGGGAGCACTGTGAGTCCGATTTTCAGAAAATGTACAATTTATCTTCACCAATCCTCTCAAATAACCCAAATTTCAGACGAAAATAAAGTTCAAAATATAGTTCAACCTAGCCTAACAGATTGCTAGAATCAATGCAATGCCAAATATACTCGAATTTACCTAGTATTGACCAGTTCTCAGCTTAATTTAGAAGAAGTTACTAAATGAGTACAGCTGCCAATTGTACATTTTCCGAAAATCTGACCCTTGTACTACTTTGAGGATGGATACTGGAAGCTTAGACCCCCAAACAATAGGTGTGTTTTCGATTTATCTGGCTGAAAACTAGGTAGGGGGGTGGTAACTTCTTTTTCTTTCTTTTTTTATTTGGGGGGAAACCACCTCCCAGGAACTGAAAAAATGTCTATTTCATAACAATAGTTGTTTTAAACATGGGAAATGTGCTTTTGACAGTTCCGGGTTAGGAAAACCAGTTTTCCTGCTTTTATAAGCTTTTTTTGTCAGAAAATCCCAAAAAAGTAAGATATTGTAGTGGGTTTGGGTATCATATAAGAAGGTCTGGGACATTTAGTGTCCAGTTTTACTGTTGTGTGGTGCTGTCCGCTGAGGTTGGTACGCTTGTACTAACCCAGTGGGCAGTACCGGCTTATATTATCAGTTTTACCTTTCTAGGAAGAAGTTTTCCTATTATTCTTATATCACCTTTTATGTATGTCATTCGTTATGCTTCTATTACAAACCTCTTGTACCATGCTGCTGTATGTAACATTCGTGAGAAAGGGTATTATTCCTTTGGTTATGTTCATCGACCCGCGGATAAGACACCATAGCTGTGTTGGTGTAGGGTTAACGAGGTGGCTGGACCATCTCGACTGGTCAAGTCGTTGGGGAGATTGCCCCGTGAAAGCTAATAAAAGCTGTGCAGAAGGTTTATCCTAGTTTGAGTCTTTTATCGGCGTAGTAGAGCGGATCGGATCCGAAAGATCACTACAATTGGTGCCGTGACCAAAGCTCACCGCGGGGCAAATCTTCTGTAGGTGAACTAGATTCATTTCTGAGTTCCAAGATATATTTTCCGAGTAAAATAAAAAGTATGGCAGGCGCTAAACCTTTGGTAGACGTTGCTACTCAGATTCAGGACAACCTGGCTAGATCTCGGATTGCTTCCCCGGAGGGAGGTGATCTAGTTGGCATTGGAGCAAGGCGGAAAACCGCTCCGCCAAGTGTGAAATCGCCTGGTTCTGTTCCGAAAGGACCAGGAATTCAAGGTGATGCTGGGCTTGACCTGTGGGGTTACCGTGATCCGCCTAAAAATACGGATTCAGAAGACGAGATAGAAATATCTACGTTGCGAGCTCAGGTGTTGAGTTGGAAAAGAGCTTACTCCAACTCTCATCAGCAGCTTGTAATGATGCGTCAGTCTGTTGATCAGTTGACTGATCAGAACGCGGGTTTACAGGGAACCCTAGATGAAATTTCGAAGGACGCTTCTGCTACCACTAGGGAGCTAAGAACGGAGAACGAGAAATTAAGAGCAGAGGCATCGCGGGTAGACGATTTGTCAAGGCTGCACAACCATCTGCTAGATTCCGAAGCGGATTTAGCAGAGAAGCTTGCTCTGTCTATGACACCTCTAAAGATAATCCAGCCAGCAACCTCGACGTTTCATGATGCGGGTGCTGGCCCGGGTTACCAGGAAGGAGACTCCTACAAACTCTTGACTCCGAGACATTTCGGAGCTCAAAGGCAAGTTACTATAAGAGAGCCTGCAGCCGTAGCCGAGTCCTCTCCTAAAGATGAGGGGGAGAAGATAGTTGAGCTAGGTGGTATGTCTAGCATTAAGAGGCCTGCTACTCCTAAAAGCAACTCTTATGTGCGCGGACATGTGGTTAACGAAACCTATGTCCGAAAAGATCCGGTGGGTACTACACCTCCAGTGGTTGTTACGCCCAGAGCATCGGTTCACTCCACTACAGGGGCTGATCCGGATGGTCTACGTATTACTACTGTGTGTGTACCAACTGGTATGCACTCTCAGTCGTTGACCTTGCTTCCGGCGGGTCCCCAGAAATCTGCGTATGGAAATAAGTCATTGGTGCAAGGCCTGACTTATGCAGGACCGGACCCAGCTGATACCCATTTCTCGTACACGTTCTATACTGACGAAGAACATATCAGCCCACGACTGGGAACAATCAGATTGTGGGATTCCACTAAAGACACTTGGCTTCACCATTTGGCTGAGATGAAGGTTGTGGCCGAAGCTCACAACTGGACGGACGCTATGTTCGTGAGGCAGCTAAAGAGTAGTTGCAGGCGTCAGATTGCGGAGTTAGGAGAATTACCCCAGGGGGTTACTCTGCCTGAACTCGTGGCGCATATGGACGCCAACTACGGTGAACACTCCAGGGAGAAGAGGGAGGCGGAATTGTTTAAATGTCGCCAAACTCCTCGCCAGAACGGTCGCGCATTTGCTAATGAGGTAGCAAAGAGGGCTAGGTATGCCTTTGGTACGGTGATGGATAGCACCTCACGTACCATGGGTATCCGAACCTTTTTGAAGGGACTTTCTGACCCGAAGCAGGCACTTTGGATTAGGTTCAAGCAACCTAATGATCTAAATGATTGCGCTCACTGGTCAGAAGTCTATGAGAGCTGCACTCAGGATGTGGATTCTGTGACTCTTCAAGAGATTAGTGTAGAGTCCCATAACTCTAGGACCTCACCTGCGTCCGCTGCTCCTAGCGGACTTGGTGAGAAGAAAGTTAATGCCAGAGCCATAGCCCAGGTAACGGAACTATTGGAGAAGTCCTCACTGGTTGAGTCCGGACCAATTTCGGATGATGTCAGTGAAGTGATTGTGCAGGCGTTGCAGGCTTGGCAACAACGGAAAACGGCCGCGCCGGGTGCTGATTCGGCCACTCCCTCCTACGGAGGTGGACGTGGTAGGTTCAGGCGCTGGAAACCGCCAAGTCGAGAATGCTGGTTCTGTAGTGAGGAGGGGCATTTTAACTCAGCTTGCCCCAGAAGACTAGCTCTTCTTGGTTTGGTCCCGAAGGAAGATGGTGTTGCTTCCAAGCCTTCGGGAAACGCGGCGAGACCCTCATAAGGAGCGAGGTGGGGGTCGGGAAAAGGGCGCTTCACAGTACCACAGTCCGAAGTGAAGCTGTGAGTAGTGCAGAAATTGGCGGGCGGGCCCAGGCACCAGCTATTACGTTGGAGGCTTCACAACAAGGTGAACCCCTTCCGAAAACTGGAGATTCGCGATCGTTGCCGGACGGTAAAGCCTTGTCACAAGGCCATGTGCTTTGTGATGACTCGGATTCTACCTCGGATGTGAGGTGGGGGCAGTCCGGGTTCCAAGCTGAACAAGATCAGATTGTGTTGGTCAAGGGCGGAGCAACTAAATCAGCTCAAGTTCAGAAGGTTTCTGTACACGAACAGGGAACTTTGGAGATCCCTACCAAATTGTTGGTACGGGAGAGATGGTATGCCCCTGTAACGATGGATGGGGAAACTGGCAGCTTTCTGGTTGATCCTGGTGCTACTACTAGTTTGATCACCAGAAGGTTTTATGAATCCCTTCCAAATCCACCACCAATGACGGCGGTACGAATGGTGTGTGCGATGGGAGATGGAACACCCATTGTTACATATGGGAGCGTGCTTTGTCCGTTGCTAGTTGGCGACCGGACATATATGATTACTTGTCTCGTGGTCAGTGGTCTGAAAGGCCCTGAAAGCGGGATATTAGGTGCGGATTTCTATTATGTGCACCGATGTAATCTAGATTGGTCAGGAACTTTCTTCTTGGACAATTATGGGTCTTCCGTAACTTGTAAGTTATGGAAAAAACCCGTTAGCGGAATTGGAAGTTCCTCTGTTAATGCGGTTCAAGTTGAGGATGAAATTGTGGGGAGAGAGGTGAAGCTGCTTAAGACAGTTATCCTCAAACCCAAAGCAGTTACGTTGGCCAAACTTGATATTGACAGTGGCTCAGTCGCAGTTGAAGGAATGATGTTCGAGCCAGACCAACGATTGTTGAAAGATCTAGCCTTGGGCAGCCTGAATACTTATGTACCAGGTGACGGTTCTCCGGCCGTGGTGGCTTTCTCCAATCCGACCGGTCGCACGTTGAAAATTAAGAGAAATAGGGTGGTTGGCAGAGTATTTGAAGTTGCTTTGGTAGCTCAAGATTCTCTGTCTGACGATGGGGAGAATGAGGAGATGATTAGGGAAGCAATCATTAATTCAATACAGGTGCTGGAGTCTCCTGTTGCGGATGATGACCTGATCGCTCCTACTCTTCCTATTCCGGCCACTCCGGAGTGTCCACTGACAAAGATGGTTGACGATTCTGACTTGTCCGAAGGCCAAGAAAAACGAAATGCTCTAGATCTCTTGGAGGAATTCCGTTGCTGCTTCTCCCTGCCGGGGGATAAAGCTTTGGGATGTACTCATAAGGTCCGTCATGTTATTGATACCGGCGATGCTTGCCCGATCAAACAAGCATATAGACGGATTCCAGTTGCTAAACGTGATAAAGCGGAGGCAGAAATCTGGAAGATGTATAGAGAAGGCCGAATTGAGCATAGCAGTAGCCCTTGGGGAGCTCCTATTGTTATGGTGGCCAAGAAGGACGGGACACAGCGTTTCTGTGTAGATTATCGTCAGTTGAACTCCGTCACGATCAAAGACAGTTTTCCTCTGCCTAGGATTGATGAGTGTGTCGAGGCTCTTGGTGGAAACCAATGGTTTTGCACACTTGATCTTGAAAGCGGATATTGGCAGGTGGCTATGGATGAGGCTAGCAAGGAAAAGACTGCTTTCCTCTCCAGTGTGGGCTTGTTCCAGTTCAAAGTTATGGCTTTCGGACTGTGTAATGCTCCGGCTACCTTCCAATGTATGATGGACACCATGTTGGACGGACTCAAATGGAAGTCATGTTTGGTTTACCTGGATGACATTGTGGTTTTTGGAAAGACACTTGATGAGTGTCTCCATAACCTCAGGCTTGTTCTTGAAAGAATCAAAGACTATGGCTTGAGATTGAAGCCGAAGAAGTGTGAATTCTTCCGTCGGCGAGTTGAATACCTGGGCCGGATTGTTTCTGGTAAAGGTATTCAAGCCAATCCGAAGCAAATTGAGAAAGTCCAGAATTGGCCAGTCCCCACAAATGCCAAGGAAGTTAGACAGTTTATTGGGTTTGCTTCCTACTATAGGGAGTTCCAGCCCAATTTTGGTGAAATTGTCTCTCCTTTGCAGGACATTGTGACGGCTGCATGTAAGGATAAGCGCTATACCAGACCTATAGTGTGGACTCCGCAGTGTCAGGCTGCATTTAGCAAGGTCAAGGAATTGCTGACCACGGCTCCAGTGCTTGGATACCCCCGGAAGGTGGGAGATTTCATTTTAGACACTGATGCAAGTGGCTTTGGAATGGCCGGAATCCTCTCACAGATACAGGATGGGCGTGAAGTTGTCTTGGGTTATGCCAGTAATAGTTTTTCTAAGGCTCAGAAGAACTACTGTGCTACGAAACGCGAGCTACTTGCTGTCCTGACGTATTTAAAGAAATTCAGACATTACCTTCTGGGTAATAGGAATTTCTATGTGAGGACGGATCATGCCTCTCTCCGCTGGTTGCTAAATTTTAAGGATCCGACAGACATGCTTGCTAGATGGCTAACTACCATGCAGGAGTATGGGTTGGATCAGGCCATGATCCTGCACCGGGCGGGCCGCAGACATGAAAATGCTGATGCGCTCTCTCGCCTGCCAACACGGAAATGTGGAAGACTGGATTGTCTAGATTGCGGACTGCATGACGCGGTGTTAGCTGTTACCGAAGTCACCCCTGTAGTGGAGGCTAAAGGCAATAAGCTACAAGAAGCTCAACAGTCTGATCCGATGATCAAGAGATTAATCGCGATGTTGGATGGCTCTGAAGAGATTCCTAGTAGGGAAGATCTGGCTGGAGAATCCGATGAATTTCGGACTTGCATTCAACATCTTGGCAGTATGGAGATGAAGGACGGTGTGCTATGCTTGGGCTGGGTCCGGCTAGCCACTGGTAGAAAGTATTGGCGTAAGGTGGTTCCTGCTTCAATGAGGAGGGAGGTATTTTTGGGCATGCATGGTCCGAAGACCTCAGGTCATTTTGGTGTTTGTAAGAACACATGGTCAGCCAAGATGAGGTATTATTGGCCTGGCCAACGTTATGATCTGAAGCGCTGGATCAGGGCTTGCCCTGAATGTAGTACAAGGAAATCTCGGATAGGAGGTGGGAAATCTCTCCTAAAGAAAGAAAAGCATGGTGATAGGTGGAACCGTATATCTTTGGATATTCTAGGGCCGTTTAGAGAAACTCCTAGAGGAAACAATTATATAATGGTTGTGACGGATCATTTTTCCAAATGGGCCGAAGCCTATCCCATGAGAGACCACACTGCAGAGAGCTGTGCGGAAGTCCTTTTCAAGGAATGGATTCTGCGCTTCGGATGCCCGGTAGCTTTACAGACTGATGGAGCTCCGGAATTCCGATCACAGCTGCTGAGATGTCTTTTAGACATGCTTGGGATCGAGAAGCTCATAACTCTTCCGTATAGACCTCAGTCCAATGGACAGAGCGAACGGCTAAATAGGGTTCTTGTAGAGCAGCTCTCCTGTCTGACGGACTATCACGAAGATAACTGGGATATGCTAGCTCCGTGTATAGCTCATGCTTACCGGGCGACTGTACATGCCAGTACTTTGTGTACACCAAACTCTGTGGTTTTTGGTGCAGAACTGGTTGCTCCTATGGATATCGTTCATGGGGTGGAGCCGGGTGGGTTGGATTTTCCTTGTAAGGTTTCCTTTGTCGAGAATTTGAAGCAGTGGATGCGTGATGGCCACAAGTATGTACGTACTAATCTCGGAATTTCTGCTGTTAACCAGAAACGAGATTATAATAAACGTACACGACCACCAAAGTTTGCTGTGGGGGATGTTGTCTACAGATATTGCCCCCCAAAGGCAAGCAAGAAAATTGGACAAAAATGGGATGGCCCATTTAAGATACACAAGTTCATAGGCGGTACCACTTGTGAACTTGAGACCACTGAAGGCTTGCTGAGGTATCATATTGATTATCTCAAACCCGCTTTTGATGAGAATGGTCCTATCCAGGCTAGCAACCTTCATAGGGCTCCAGAGTTTAGGAAACTGGAGAAAGCGGGTAGAGATATACTCAGGCTGGAAGCTGGTAAGGTGATAGCGGGAGTGGAATGTCCTTCCAAGTCCGAGAAGAAGAAGATCACTATAGGTGTTAAGCCTAGAGGTAGGCCGAGGAAGAAGGTAACTTCTACCTCGCCCGCTAGTGTTCCCCCTCGGACTAAGAAGAAGAAAAAGGATGCTGTTAAGGCGGGTGATCATGCATTGCCTGCCACAAAGCAGGTTCCTAAAGGTGTTAAACGTAGGCCTGGGAGACCTAAGAAGAGGGGGACGGGGATCGGAACAGCATTGGCTGATCCCCCTGTCCTACCTAGTACTGGTGTTCTCCCAAGGAAAAAGCGGGGTAGGCCGAAAAAACAGATTTCGGATCAACCAGCTGTTCCTTCGTTGCCTGTTAAAAGGAAAGTGGGTCGGCCTAGGAAGTTACCAGCTCCAGTGGTCACCTTGCCAACTCCTTTGCCTAAGAGGAGGGTACGGAGAAATCCGTTTCCTAATTTGGGGGACTCCTCCCCACCACTGGTGAGGGCTCAGCGCACGCGCAAGGCCCCAGTTCGGTTGAATCAGTAAGAAAAATGGTATCCGGGAGGGAAATTTCTGAACTGGTTTTCCTCCCCCTAAAAAAGTACACAACGAGAAGTCAAGCAGACAGTTTATTTGTACCGAATGTTAATTGTTTGCTCCCATTTCGGCAGTTTGGATTGCTTTCCAACATGACTGGGAAACGAATATGGTCTCGGAGAGTACTTGTTTTGAACGACAGGAAAAAGCTAGGCCCAGGCTTGCCCTGCGAGTGATGGTAGCTCGGAACTTGCTGTAAGGCCGGAATCTATTTATAGTGAATAGATGGTTGCTCGAACCTGTCCAGATAGGCAAGGAAATTTGAGGAAACACCCTGTATAGTCTCAGCAGGGGAGAACAGGTTAGCCAGACTGGTCAAACACGTCTGCGCTAAGGCTCAGTGTGAGCGCGGGAGCCGGGTGGCGCTGCTAACAGCGGCGGCGGTTGGAAACATCGGGTGTGACCACGGGTTCCGCCGGTGTGTTTTACCATTTGCACTCTGCTTCCGATTTTCAAGAGAGTAACAAGCTACGACCGAAAGAAGTTCAAACTGTAAGTCTTTCAAATGGATGAACTTATTGCTTTGTACCCTGAAATGTTTGTAGCATGTTGCAAGAAGGTGACAAGAACTTTGGTGACTTTGTGTACAATATTTATTGCAATATCAGTGTTGAAAGTAACTTAGCGGTCTGGCGCTAAAACACGTAGCCGCCATGTTGGTTGTTTTGTCTAGCGAATGAATGACTGTAGTGTTCCTAGACTAAAGGCACGCCATTTCTTGTCAAGTCCCGGTATTTTATGTGGGTGGAACTCGAAGTAACATACTAGTGCACGTGGTGTGTTATTAGAGCTAGAAACCAAGTTATAATTACGCCGGTAGTAGGTCTCGGACTCGCCGAATCTAATATTGGTAGTGAAAGACCAGGCTTTTTCTTTAAGTCCGAGACGTTGTCCGGAAGGGGTGTTGAGTTGGTGTGACCAGTTATACTCTGTTATACTCTATGTTTGATTGTTTCTCTCCTTAATTGTTGCAGAGTAAGTGTATCGTTCATTTCACTATGTCCGACCGCGAATTCGAGCAGGAAGAGCTCGGACTGTCCGAGTCCGAGGGAGAGCCTCTGACGGAGGAGGAGGCGGCCGCAGTGCTAGACGGCCTACTCCACACAGGATCCGCACCCGAGGTGCAACCTCCAGCCCCGTTTCCGGACGGTGAGGCGGAGATGATGGAAGTCGAGACGGAAAAGGAGACAGGTGAAAATCCTGCAGTGGGCCTTGAGTCCGAGACCTTTAAGGACAAGCAGTCCAAGGTCGAGAAAATTTGCAAGGTGGTGGCTGACAAGGTAGCCAAGGAGTCCGCAACGTCCAAGGACAACCCGTCCAAGGACAAGTCCGCCACCAAGCGGTCCGGCAAGCAGTCCGGCAAGCCCTCGGATTCAGACCCTAGCTCTAAGGTGGAAGTGCCACCATTGCGCCGGAGTCCGAGGAAGCAGTCTGTCCCGAGGAAAAGTGATGAGAGTAGGTCTTCCTCAACCAGGAAGTCCCGCTCCCGTTCTCGCTCTCCCTCTCCCAGGCCAGACCCTCCTCAGGCGAGTGAGACAAGAGGCCGCAGCTCGACAAGGTCGTCAAGAACCAAAGTCGCTGACTCCCAAGCTGCTGGCACTAGTCGGACTAGTGTCTCACGAAGTAGGGGTCAAGCCCCTCAAGGTATCTCCCAGCTTCCTCGGATCAGGAAGCTGAAGTGTGAACACGAGCACCGCTCGGAGGCCCGCCGGATCCAGCTGTCTTCCTTGGGATCCTTCCCGAAGTTCAAGGCAGACATGGACCTGGCAGAGCTGGTGCCAATGAACCCTGCACTGGATCAACCTGGATCCAGTAACCAGGCGCCAGCGGAGTCCGATTCTGAGGAAAAGGACTTCACTGACAAGCAAATGGCCAGGTATGAGGAGGTGTTGTGGCCGGAACTCGTCCGCGAGGACAGTCTAGACTCCGGAACCTACGGGAAGTTGTCTAGCGTGCACAAACTATGGCAGCCGGGCTTCCGTTGCCCCTTCATGGTTTGTAGGTACCCTCGCTTGAACGAGAAGGGTGTAAGGGCCTATTCCACCCGAGCCCGGTTCTTCCGCCACCTCTGTGAGGTCCATGCCCCCTCCTCTCAGGCATGGATATGTCCCTACCCCAACTGCTCCCAGGTGCTTGATCGGAGGGTCGAGTTGGTGAAACACCTGATGAATGGCGAGTCGGTCATTCACAACCAGTCCCGGGAGAAGGCAGTGGGTAGGGTGATGAGCGTCATCCCTACTATTGTGAACAACAGTGCGTTCTTGAGGATGACGTACTGTTCGGCGCAGCACCTTCGGGTCATGCGCCGGATGAAGTCCGTCACCAAGACTGCCACTAAGTCGGCTTCAGCCAAGGAGAAGGAAACTTCTTCTTCCCCTACTGCCGGAACCAGCGCTCCCGGAAGCTCTGGTGGAAGTAAGGGCAAGGCCGGAGGTAGAGGTGGACGCGTGAAGGGCTCCAGTAGCAGCTCTGGCCGGAGTGCTCCAAAAGGTGGAGCAGGTGATGCACAGAAGCGCGGGCGCTCAGCATCCGCGGAACTAGTGTCCCCTGCCCCACCCGCTGCCAAGAGAGGCCGCAAGGCTCAAAAAGAGACAGAAGATCTGGTCTCTAAGTTGCCGGAAGCAGTTGACACTGACAAACTGGTGAAGACTGCTACGGAAGAAGTGCAGCGCTGTTTGCTGACCCTCCGGGCAGCTTCAGACGCAGCACAGCAGCAAGTGCAGTCCTCCTTGGCGACACTGACCACTCCGTTGCGTCAGCTGCAAGGAGTCCAGCAACAGATCGGGGAGGTGGCCTCTCTCCGTGAGACAATAAGAACACAGGCCAAGTTGATTCAAGTCCTCCGCACTTCTGCTGAGAAGAAGGACGGCGTAATCCGCAGCTTGACTGAGGAGAATGCCAGTCTCAAGGGAGAATTGGCAGAGTGCGGGAGATCTAGTACTCCAGAGGACTTGGATCAAGAGGTGAGAAGCGTGGAGGTGGAGCAGACCACCCAGTCCGGCGGAGCTGTTGCCAGCACGTCAGTTGTGTCTGCGTCCGGCGGTGCAGCAGTAAGTGTTGACGCTGCTCAATACGAGCTGCTGACCAGGCTGCTGGCGCAGATTAAGCCCGCTTCTGTCCCTGCTCCACGGTCTTCTCCACCTTTGGTAAGCAGGACAGTTGCTGAGGATACGACGGATGGTTCCTATTTCCTAGGGAGCATCTTCGGAACTCCGGAGGCTGCTGTCACGCCCCTCAAGACCAAGGAGCCAGCTGCTGAGCCAACAGCCCCCGCGGATCCTTCCAAGGAAGCCGAGGACCCAGACCAGGCCGACGACAACGCCATGGACGTCGCCTAAGCCAACTCCCTCTCCGCAGTTGTAAGCCTCCGCTGATGCAGCGTCGAGCATTTCAAGACATCCCTCCGCTGTGTCAGCGTCGAGCTACGCTTCTCTGACATACTGCTTTGCCCATGGACATCCCTCCGGACTTGTTACCACCAAAAAGAGAGTGAGACGTTGATATATATTTTTGAACAGTGACTTTATTCTGATTCTCTCAGAAGGAGAGATCTGAATCCGTTCTGCGGACTATATTTTATATTTAACTACTTTCACTGGATTCTGTAGAATAGTGAGGACACAAATGCTCCTTTATGTCTTTGAAAATTTTTCTTCACTTCTGCGGATGTGTGTGAGTGGTTCGGACGTACCTTTTATTTTGTCCGAAGTCTACTGTTTTCAACGGATTTGTCTCTGGTGTGTTTATGCTGTTTATTACTGCCTTGTTGCCGAGTTTATATTGATGTTAAACTCTTTTTATTAAAGGGGGAGTATTGTAGTGGGTTTGGGTATCATATAAGAAGGTCTGGGACATTTAGTGTCCAGTTTTACTGTTGTGTGGTGCTGTCCGCTGAGGTTGGTACGCTTGTACTAACCCAGTGGGCAGTACCGGCTTATATTATCAGTTTTACCTTTCTAGGAAGAAGTTTTCCTATTATTCTTATATCACCTTTTATGTATGTCATTCGTTATGCTTCTATTACAAACCTCTTGTACCATGCTGCTGTATGTAACATTCGTGAGAAAGGGTATTATTCCTTTGGTTATGTTCATCGACCCGCGGATAAGACACCATAGCTGTGTTGGTGTAGGGTTAACGAGGTGGCTGGACCATCTCGACTGGTCAAGTCGTTGGGGAGATTGCCCCGTGAAAGCTAATAAAAGCTGTGCAGAAGGTTTATCCTAGTTTGAGTCTTTTATCGGCGTAGTAGAGCGGATCGGATCCGAAAGATCACTACAATATGATTTTTAAAAAATCAGGTATGGTAATAAAAAAATTAGGTAGAGTAAGGTTTTTCTAGGTAGGGGGGGGGGGTAAATCGGAAACACACCCATTTATTTTTATTTTTTTTTGGGGGGGGGAGGGAGGGGGCCTTATTTTGATCGGATCTGCAACTAATGGAAGCCCAGTTCTAAATTAAACTAAAATAGGAGCAGAAGCAGTCTGGTAGCAATGGATACTTTTATAAAACGAAAAAAGTGCGTTGACTACTGGCTGTTATCGAACACTAGCAATAACCCTGACAGGGAATGAAGTAATGTATGTATACAACCCATTTTCTCTCATTTTCTCCATCAAACTTAAATTAATCCAAATTTAACAAAAGGACGGCGTCCACAAAATTATACAAAAGGAAACCCAATACCATGGGTCACACCTTGATAAAGATATAGCTAGTGCATCCCATTGCAGTAGTGTAGGTAACTAGTCACTTTGAACCTCTATATAGCGTAAGTTGTAACTTAAAAGTCTAGTCTAAGGGACCCTCTGGAAGAGCTGTGGCTGCCACAGAAGAGGACTGACCCATTACCGATGTAAATTATCATATATTTTTCGGAAATAAACAATATACATACATACAATAAAGATAGCCAGTAAAATAATTGCCAGGGAAAGGCAGAATGAAACAATAAGAACCCAGTACTATAACGTCAGTATGATAATATAATGATAATGAAGCAACATCAACAGTTTATAGAGCATGAATAAATGTTTATAATGAAATAGCTTTCCCAAACATTAACCCTATAAATGAATGTGTGGACTATAATAATTGTCAAATATCGTAACATGTTATCCAAAAAGAGTTTTTTAAAGGCCTTCACAAATTGGATCAGAAACAGAATGGTAAATATATGGGTCAGATTTTCAGAAAATGTACAATTCAACTTCACCAATCTTCTCAAATAACCCAAATTTTAGACGAAAATAAAGTTCAAAATACAATTCAACCTAACCAAACAGATTGCTAGAATCAATGCAATGCTGAATATACTCGAATTTACCTAGTATTGACCAAATTGCAGTCTAATTTAGCAGTATTTACTAAATGTGTACAGCTGCCAATTGTACATTTTCTGAAAATCTTACCCATATAATATCCATGTATAAGCAAATGCATTGCGTTGTTAATGAGACAAGGGCAAGCACAGGGGATTTACTGGCTGCAGTACAGAGGTTGCTTTAATCAGGGCAGAAGGTTAAACTTGGGCAGCTGATACTACTGCCACTCCAAGCAGGTATTGACGACGTGTCCAGACTATAGACTACACACTAGCATTACCCAGGTGTGTGTTGTGGGGGATGGGGTATATGGGTCAGATTTTCAGAAAATGTACAATTCACCATCCCCAGTCCTGTGAAATAACCTAAATTTCAGACGAAAATAAAAAATACAGTTCAACCTAGCCTAACAGATTGCTAGAATCAATGCAATGCCAAATATACTCGCATTTACCTAGTATTGACAAAATTGCAGCCTAATTTAGCAGAATTTACTAAATGTGTACAGCTGCCAATTGTACATTTTCTGAAAATCTGACCCTGATACTGCCACTCCATGCAGGTATTGACGACGTGTCCAGACTATAGACCACACACCAGTATTACCCAGGTGTGTGTTGTGGGGGATGGGGTATATATTACATGGTACAGAGGCAGGTCAGGGTGGCAGGCTATATACCTCAGCAGACAGCTAACACCCATGACAAATTGCCACATTCTGGATTTCCTTTGTTCTTATTCTGAACATGAAAAGGGAAAAGGTTCAATAAGAGGTAAAACTCAGCAGCTATTATCAGGTGGGTAAAGTTTCCCATTCTCGTTGGTTAAGAAGCGCATTTATAACTTCATCGACCTTTCAGTCCTACATGTATAACATGAGAGGTTAGCAGGGATGGAAGCTATCATAAAAAACCGCCTGGATAAAGGACACAAGCTGTTGCACAAGGTGTTGCTAAAATGAAATAAATTGACCGACTAGCATGAAAGTTGGTTAGGGAGATATGAGTGAACATGGCAGATAAAAGACAGATAGCGGAGAAGAGGGAGAAGGAGAAGATAGAGAAAAAGAGAATGGCATGAGAGGAAAAGGCAAACTGGGAAAGAAAAAGGAGAGGAAAGAGAGAGTGCGAGAAAGAAGGGAAAAACAAGAGAAGAAAAATGATAGAGGAGAGTAGAAAGGTGAGAGGTGGCGGGCATGCAGGAGCGGTAGAAACGGTAGGGACCGCCCCTTTAATACTGATGTAGGGACCGCCCCTTTAATACTGATGTAGGGACCGCCCCTTTAATACTGAGGTAGGGACCGCCCCTTTAATACTGAGGTAGGGACCGCCCCTTTAATACTGAGATAGGGACCGCCCCTTTAATACTGAGGTAGGGACCGCCCCTTTAATACTGAGGTAGGGACCGCCCCTTTAATACTGAGGTAGGGACCGCCCCTTTAATACTGAGGTAGGGACCGCCCCTTTAATACTGAGGTAGGGACCGCCCCTTTAATACTGAGATAGGGACCGCCCCTTTAATACTGAGGTAGGGACCGCCCCTTTAATACTGAGGTAGGGACCGCCCCTTTAATACTGAGGTAGGGACCGCCCCTTTAATACTGAGGTAGGGACCGCCCCTTTAATACTGAGGTAGGGACCGCCCCTTTAATACTGAGGTAGGGACCGCCCCTTTAATACTGAGGTAGGGACCGCCCCTTTAATACTGAGGTAGGGACCGCCCCTTTAATACTGAGATAGTGGTTTGAACTGGCACCAATAATTCCCTTCCCCCCGTGAAGGCTGATGAAAGCTGTTGCCTGGCCTGCCTCTAGAGGTATGGGGTAGATGGGTAAGATTTTCAGAAAAATTGTACAATTCAACTTCACCAATCCTCTCAAATAACCCAAACTTCAGACGAAAATAAAGTTCAAAATTCAGTTCAACCTAACCAAACAGATTGCTAGAATCATTGCAATGCCAAATATACTCGAAATTACCAAGTATTGACCAAATTGCAGCCTAATTTAG
Source organism: Sthenelais limicola (assembly GCA_942159475.1). Lineage (NCBI taxonomy): Eukaryota > Metazoa > Annelida > Polychaeta > Phyllodocida > Sigalionidae > Sthenelais > Sthenelais limicola. The sequence goes on along the minus strand of OW804100.1, from coordinate 101,416,941 downwards.
CAGAATGTACTAAATGTGTGGAACTGCCAATTGTACATTTTCCGAAAATCTGACCCAGAAAGAGACTATTATACCCCTTTCACACTATGCCCTGGAAGTACTTTGAATCACTTTCTAGAAATTGATCCAATCCCTACAGCTCAAAGTGCTTTTCAACCGATTGTGAAGTGAAGCGCATTCTAGAATTCACCTACCTTCATGAATTGTACAATGAGCTTCATTTCGCTTCCCATTCTCAACACTAATTGAACCAATTTAAATTGAAATAGATCTAGAGAGTGGAGTTTGCATATAACTGAATTGTTCAAAGTGCAATGATGTGCCTTATATGTTATCACAAACAGAACTGTTTTTAGAATTGCATCCAAAATCATTCGATTTGGCTCAATTCAGTGAACGGTGAAAGGGGTATAATATACCATGAGGGCCCACCAGACAGAAGAGGGACTCACCATTGGTGTATAGCAGGACAGAAGAGGGACTCACCATTGGTGTATAGCAGGGTAGAAGAAGGACTCACCATTGGTGTATAGCAGGGTAGAAGAGGGACTCACCATTGGTGTATAGCAGGATAGAAGAAGGACTCACCATTGGTGTATAGCAGGATAGAAGAGGGACTCACCATTGGTGTATAGCAGGATAGAAGAAGGACTCACCATTGGTGTATAGCAGGATAGAAGAGGGACTCACCATTGGTGTATAGCAGGGTAGAAGAAGGACTCACCATTGGTGTATAGCAGGGTAGAAGAGGGACTCACCATTGGTGTATAGCAGGATAGAAGAAGGACTCACCATTGGTGTATAGCAGGATAGAAGAGGGACTCACCATTGGTGTATAGCAGGATAGAAGAAGGACTCACCATTGGTGTATAGCAGGGTAGAAGAGGGACTCACCATTGGTGTATAGCAGGATAGAAGAAGGACTCACCATTGGTGTATAGCAGGGTAGAAGAAGGACTCACCATTGGTGTATAGCAGGGTAGAAGAGGGACTCACCATTGGTGTATAGCAGGATAGAAGAGGGACTCACCATTGGTGTATAGCAGGATAGAAGAGGGACTCACCATTGGTGTATAGCAGGATAGAAGAGGGACTCACCATTGGTGTATAGCAGGATAGAAGAGGGACTCACCATTGGTGTATAGCAGGGTAGAAGAGGGACTCACCATTGGTGTATAGCAGGGTAGAAGAGGGACTCACCATTGGTGTATAGCAGGGTAGAAGAGGGACTCACCATTGGTGTATAGCAGGATAGAAGAGGGACTCACCATTGGTGTATAGCAGGATAGAAGAGGGACTCACCATTGGTGTATAGCAGGATAGAAGAGGGACTCACCATTGGTGTATAGCAGGATAGAAGAGGGACTCACCATTGGTGTATAGCAGGATAGAAGAAGGACCTCACCATTGGTGTATAGCAGGATAGAAGAGGGACTCACCATTGGTGTATAGCAGGATAGAAGAGGGACTCCCCATTAGTGTATAGCAGGATAAAAGAGGGACTCACCATTGGTGTATAGCAGGATAGAAGAGGGACTCACCATTAGTGTATAGCAGGATAGAAGAGGGACTCACCATTGGTGTATAGCAGGATAAAAGAGGGACTCACCATTGGTGTATAGCAGGATAGAAGAGGGACTCACCATTGGTGTATAGCAGGGTAGAAGAGGGACTCACCATTGGTGTATAGCAGGGTAGAAGAGGGACTCACCATTGGTGTATAGCAGGACAGAAGAGGGACTCACCATTGGTGTATAGCAGGATAGAAGAAGGACTCACCATTGGTGTATAGCAGGGTAGAAGAGGGACTCACCATTGGTGTATAGCAGGATAGAAGAGGGACTCACCATTGGTGTATAGCAGGATAGAAGAGGGACTCCCCATTGGTGTATAGCAGGGTAGAAGAAGGACTCACCATTGGTGTATAGCAGGATAGAAGAGGGACTCACCATTGGTGTATAGCAGGATAGAAGAGGGACTCCCCATTAGTGTATAGCAGGATAGAAGAGGGACTCACCATTGGTGTATAGCAGGGTAGAAGAGGGACTCACCATTGGTGTATAGCAGGATAGAAGAGGGACTCACCATTGGTGTATAGCAGGGTAGAAGAAGGACTCACCATTGGTGTATAGCAGGGTAGAAGAGGGACTCACCATTGGTGTATAGCAGGATAGAAGAAGGACTCACCATTGGTGTATAGCAGGATAGAAGAAGACCTAACCAGTGGGATGTAGCAGCTGTATTGTCATTCACTTGAACAAGTTCTCCGTTTAATTGGTTACCAAATCTTATCACACTCGAGGCCATTGGTATATTTCCTTTTTCCTAATAAATCATTATATCTAATGGCCCGATGGAGATGTCAAATCGATCGAGACGGAGGGTCAAATCGCACGGAACCCCGAAACCCAACGTTGAGATCGATTTGACATCGAACAGAGGGCTATTAGATATTTATTACTTACTGAGTTATCGATTTATTTGTTATATTTACCTTCATATGACTGTTTTTCTTGACGAATTATCAACACAATGTCTGAAAACTTTCGAAACATGCAAGGCAGCGCTACGCTTCAGCCGCTAAGAAGCGCAACGTCATGAACCAATGATGTTACGTTATTTGGGTCACATGCTTCCATGACAACCCGAATCACATACGTATGTGATACGAGATTTCTAATCGCACCCTCGAATAGCACCTCTGTAATCGCACACATATGTAATAATGCACTAAAGAGCCCTAGCCGGAAGATCATGGATAAATATGACCAGTGCCCTGTGAGCCTTTTTCATCCTTTGAGACATTATGACTGTTCAGTCAAAAACTTCCAGGTCAATATAAACTTATAACGGACTGTTTCGTGGTTTTCCGATTGATTCACGCTATTTAGCAACAGCCAGAACACCATTAAAAGGGCATGTGGTGTGTGTTGACTAAAACAAAATAGATATCTCACTCCTTACGGCCCTCAGCATTAAATTTTGTGATTGAAATAATAAGGCATCATGTCATGCAGCGACCTCAAGCTTAAGTCACTCATCCATTTGCCTCTATGCTTAATTATAAAATTCCATCCTTAGTATTTTAAACAAAATGTGATGTGTTTCAGGAAAATGAGTCATAAGTTGCAAAAAATAGATTTTGAGGTACTATTATATTTGAAAATATTTCTGGGGTTCAATAAACAGTAAAGTAACTAAATGTAGTCCATATGAGGACCTTTAAAACGAAAAGATATGTTAGGCCTACATAGATTGTCCTGAAATTTGATACATCGATTGATATAACTATGAGTGATAAACACCCCAAAAATCAGAACATTCCAATAATGTGATCTTGTGGAAAAAAACACTTTGAAAAATATCTATTTTGCGACTTAAGACTAATTTTCCTGGAACACATCACAAATGTTCCCATCCCTATGGCCTTGACCTCAGGGAAATACAACGAACGCTTACCTTATTTTCCTTTGCTTGGTCCAAATCTTTAATTCCTGGCGCCGACTCGTACCTCGCAGTCTCACTGGTGTAGTAGTATATGAGTAAGGTTCAGACCAAATTCCTCTTTAGGTTTTAACACACACTCTACACTGTAGTCTGCAGTTTCCCTCCTCCTGCACACACTCCTATATTAACAATGTTATAAGGGTAATGGTCTCTTGTCCTGCTGTATTTGGTCCCATTCTGAATTCTGGACCTTTGCCTCTCTGTACAAGCTCTTGTCCATGCTTGAACCCTGCCCCTTGCTACCCTTATCCTGTTAGTCCCCTTTCCTACGGTATCTTTTTGTTCGATAGATTGTATACAGGAGGAAAGGAGAAGGCAGGAGGAGGAGGAGGAGTGTCTTACTCTGTGCTTTGTTGTTGTTCACTGTCAATCGATAAAGCCAGTGTGAACGACCAGGAGGAGGAGGAGGTGGGTGGAGGGAGTCATAGAATCGTCACTGTAGAGTCTCTCTCCCTAGTCCCACTGAGATTGCCCGACAATAACAACTGATACAGCTGTGACGGGGACGCTGTGGTTATAGACGTAGGTTGAGTGTAGCCGCCGTAGTAGTCACTGGCTCCCACTCTGTCTGTCTGCGCTCTGGTTTACTGCTCGTCTAAATATCTATCTCTTGAGGAGCCTTTCTTTTAATGTTGAACTCCTCCTCTGTGGGTTTCTCTGTGGAGTACTACGCGTATCACTCCTCCTATCGCAGTCTGTGAATCTCTCAACCTTGCTGTCTCGGTGTGTCTCGGTTATCCCAGGCAGTGACGGCTGTGACTGCACTGTCCTACAGCAGCTAGAACACAGCTAGACCACAGATCTGCAATAAAAGCAAGAGGTATCAATAACGGCAATAGCTAAGCATCGGACATGGTATGCTTATAGTTATTGGGCTCTGTCCTTCGTCTCTGTCTCTATCTCTTGCTCGCTCTACTCATCCCTTCATCTCTCTTCTCTTCTCTTCCCCTCCCGCTCTTTCTGTCTTTCCCTATCTACCCTATTGTCTGTTCCACCCCTGCCTCCCTGTCCATCTCATCTGTCTCCTTCCCAGGTATCCCTTTCGTCCAGTTTTCTATAGATCTACCCCACCTGCTGTAGAGCAGAAAGCTGAGAATTCCCAGGATAGCAGTCAGGAATGTTCTCGGTCGCTATAATAGGGGACTTGCATGTCTCACTGCGCATGTCTGTCACAGTGCATGCTGGGATGGATTCTGTTCAATTCTGACATACAAATATTAGGCTACATTTTTATCGAAAATTGCAAGAACGTTTTCACCAATATTATTGCTTGTGTAAATCATCTATGAAAACCAAATGCGTGATGGGAAAGATGAAGTCTTGTGTTATGGAAACATGTATAACATATGGATATTGACATTGGAATACCAATTAATTTTCCATGCTGAACATGGCATGTTTTCTATAGATTTTACACAGTACTATTAGTCCCATAATTCCATGCGAATAAAGATTCAAAATGGCGGCTATGCAAGTCCCCTATTATATATAATGTAACATGAATGGGGAGGAGGAGGAGGACGACGAGGAGAGGAGGAAGGAGGAGGGGAGGGGGAGCGAGCGGGAGGGGCGAGGGAGCAGAAGGGAGAGGAGGAGGAAGGAGGAGGAGGCAGGGAGAGGGGGAGGAAGGAGGAGGAGGGGAGGAGGAAGAAGGAGGGGAGGGGGAGCGAGCGGGAGGGGCGAGGGAGTAGAAGGGAGAGGAGGAGGAAGGAGGAGGAGGCAGGGAGAGGGGGAGGAAGGAGGAGGAGGGGAGGAGGAAGAAGGAGGGGAGGGGGAGCGAGCGGGAGGGGCGAGGGAGTAGAAGGGAGAGGAGGAAGGGGGAGAAGGGGAGGGAGGGCGAGGGAGCAGAAGGGAGAGGAGGAGGGTAGGGAGGGAGAGGGGGAGGAAGGAGGAGGAGGGGAGGGAGGGAGAGGGGAAGGAGGAGGACAACGATGGTAGGAGGGCGGGGGGACAGGAGGGGAGGCAGGAGGAGGAAGGAGAGGGAGTTATTCTCTTGAGTACAACTTGATTCTCGCCCTATACTGCAGCTTCCAAAACCCGGACTGGCCAGGTGTAGGGAGTTGGAGGCCGACACGTTATGATGGCTATTGTTGATGACAGCACCTCTACTCAATCTGTAACGGGCTACATGCTCTGTAACGCCCGGTAATAGCAGGAGGCTTACGGGGATATTATCTACTACTGAGATTTACTTTTTACTGAATTGTTTAGATTTAGATTTAGAAACTTTTATTGTCGACATTTTATCGCTGACAGAGTACGGTTCTCCAACTAAAGGGAGGTCTCCATGTTCTCTGATGGTTTACATAATCCATGTACAGTGAACAATTCCCCAGTCGTTATTGACGAAAGGGGTACACTGTTATGTTTAAATTAACCTTTATTATACATTTTTAGAAATAATGATCTTAGCGCTAAATTTTATAATATCAAATATTCTCAGATCAATTTTCCATTGATTTTCTCACATAATTCACAAATGAAACTCAATAATGTCATTTTAAATAGTATTAAGGTGCTTTTTTACCTAGTAATACACAGTCAAGATAAATGAATCAGTCAATAAAGTTCTGGTCTTCCCAGATCAGATTATTCTTTGCTAATGTTTTGAAATCTTTTATGTATCCTATCCTGTGGGCCAAATGAATGATAGCAAAAAACAGCAATTTCGGAATATATTATTCTTGAGCACATTTGTGAACTCTGTCTCTCACCTACTCATTTAATTATTTTCAATTATGCAATGTGGTGCATGTGATGATGAGCCCATCTGCAATGTGGTGCATATATATGGGTCAGATTTTCAGAAAAATGTACAATTCAACTTCTCAAATCTTCTCAAATAACCCAAATTTCAGACAAAAATAAAGTTCAAAATACAGTTCAACCTAACCAAACAGATTGCTAGAATCAATACTCGAATTTACCTAGTATTGACCAAATTGCAGCCTAATTTAGCAGAATTTACTAAATGTGTACAGCTGCCAATTGTACATTTTCTGAAAATCTGACCCATGTATGATGACCCCATCTGCAAGGCAGAGTGGGCATGCCACTACGCTAGCTTCAAAGGGACACTTCAAAGGGTTTAAGTAACAATAATCATTTTTCTTCTTGGTCAGTATATATATGTCCTGATGTTCTCAGAGTAAAACGGAATGAAATAATATGTCATTTCCTCCTCACAATATGAATAGTGTTCACTGTCACTGAATTGGGATAAGTATTTATTTGTAGAGATTAGAGAGATTTAGCAACCACAACGCACCAACACAACACTAACGCATCCACTAACTATTAGTACATTATTACCGTTGTGGGGATATCTCGAGAGGCCTGCAATGCAGATGCCCTCGGCCTAGCACCTCTCAAGGCATCCCCACTGCGGTAGTAATGTACAAATAGTTAGTGGATACGTTAGTGTTGCGTTGTTGCGTTAGCATTGCTAAATCTCCCTATTATGTCCCGTCAACCTTGTCCCCGAGTAGTCAATGGAGTTAAAGGGATACAGGAATTTTCAGTGAAAAACAGATTTTGCATAAGATTTTCAGGGATCATTCCTTCTATATAAGAAACAAGTTATTTTCTAAAAATATAGGTCATCAAGTTAGTTTTTTTGCCAAAAGTAGCTTCAATATTTTTCATGTTTTACTGAATAATACAAAAATGACCAGTCCCTTATTTTGTCTGGACTGGTAACTACTGGGAGAAATGGTACCCAGCTGTACCATAAAAGTATGTCGACCATTTTGTCTTTTTGATTCATTCAACTGTACTTACTCCTGTACTCTTGATCTCAACAAATAAAAAACTCCTTATCTTATCTTATCTTATCTTATCTTAACCTTTACTATAGTAATATGCTACACATTTATGGCAGAAAAAGCAATTTTCACGAAGGTAAAAGCAAAGTCGCCGTTATCTGAAGTTGACCATGTCTTCCAGGTTGCATATCATCTTATCACCATCAATGATATAACATCTAGAAAACCTAAATTATACAGAACTAAGAGAAAACCATCACATCAAAGGGAACTGAACACATTAAAACAAATAGGTTAACATCTACACTGACAATTATATCAGCATAATTAAAGAGAAAACAATAAGCGCTAGGTGGCATGGGTGCGGACATTCCTGTATGCCTTTAAGAGCGTGTCTGTGAAACAGATGTGAGCACGGTCCATTGAACAAGAGCGCCTTCCCATACCATTATGGGTCTAGTTTTCAGAAAATGTACAATTGGCCTTCACCAATCCTCACAAATAATCCAAATTCCAGACAAAAATCAGGTTCAAAATACAATTCAATATAACCAGATAGATTTATTGAATGAGTACAATACAGTATACACTCAGATATACCTAGTATTTATCACTTTTCACTCTAATTTAGTAGGATTTGATAAATGTGTAGAACTGTAGATTGTGCATTTTCTGAAAATCTGACCATTATAATCTACATTAGGTTACTGGGGGTTTTTTTGACAAATTTATTTATTCAGGAGGTTAACAAGATTACAGCAATCTCCCCCTTGGGTGATTTTCGTTGCACCCTAAAAATACGGACATGTTTTTAAAAAAAATATATAGAGGTGTGTAGAGTGAAGAAGATTAATTACTCCATGATGAAGGGAGGATTAACCGCAGTTTGCATGGGCAGGAGTGTAATCCTACTGTGTAATCATGTGTGTAGGATTACATGCAACCCAGCAGCATGTTTCCAGTTTGCTACCATGCAAACTCCCTCCCTCCTTTTGCCATGCTGTTACATCTCACTGATACACCGGAGGGAGGGGGGAGCTTTTAGGAACAGCCATTTGTTCTACTTCCTGTGAAATGAAGCTTTGTTTCATGGAAACCTTGGCTGTTGTTTCCACTGCTTCTATAGCTCCTAGGTACATCATTTATTAAGTGAAATTAGATTATGCAAGGGGATAGTTTAGTCTACAATAATTGAAAGTCCCATTGTTCTGTAATGACAATTGTTTACATAGAAAATCGATCAAAAATAGACCAAAAGTTACATCAAGTAACTCCCCGCCTGTCTCCAAGCTGACTATTAAAGTTAGGACAGTCATATTTCCGATCTGTCAACTGTTGATTTTCTTTGTCAATAATATATTTTGACATGTTTTCCTTTATCATCATGGAGTAAAAATAGAACCCCAACTCGTAGGTATTATTAGCAATAGGATTGCATGGGTCCTCGTCAAATCTTTTCACAAAACAGCACTCGCCCTATCGGGCTTGTGCTGCCATGGAAAAGATTTGACTCATGCAATCCTATTGCTAATAATACCTACTCATGAGGTTCTATCATATAATCCGACTACTGTATTACAAATTATAAACATATTGTTATCTGGCATCAAATGAAAAGAATCTAGACAAAAGAAATTTGACAACTAGAAGCCACATAAAAGGCCGAAGAAATTTAACAGTAATACAACCAAAATTTACTAAAATATTACATTCTTTTACCTACAAATCAGTAAAGTACTGGAATGAACTGGGAATTGGGGCTCAACAAATAGAGGACCGGAAAACTTTCCTTAACTACATCACTGAGAATTTACATAAAATTGAGTTACTTTAATCAACTTTGTAATAAATTAAGAACAATAATTTTGTAATAACTGCGATCGTACAATGCAGTGCTATGTTTTTTTTGTGTTTTTTTTGTGTTTTTTTATTATTTCACACTTTATGATTTATGTATTTGTGTTTTACGTTTGAAGGTATATCTTTTGCTTCATAATGTCAAATATGTTATGCTTGTGTTTTATATGACTGCATGTCGCTGTTATGATTATTCATTATGTCATTTGTGGCGACATATGCCAGTTTTGCCCTGCCAGGGAGGGACAAATCTATATCATACCTTTATTATATCTATATACATTATATAACCTATATTTATGTTCAGTTACATTGCCATGACTGTTTCTTTTTATTTCATGTTTACTCAACAATGCCTATATACTATGTCCAAGTAGTTTGGATATTATATATAGACATTTGATGTAACAACAAATATATTTAGCGTAGACATTCTGTGTAGTAACAAATAACTTTCTGGCCTTTACAGACATTATCTAAAAACTATCCACTCCAGTAGTCAAGGACCATGCTGGAAGACCAGGATTTCTTTTCTGAAACATGGCTCCTATTTGTACAACATATTTAGGTACAAATAAAGAATATATTGAATTGAATTGAATTGAATTGTTACAAGCAATCAAATTGACAATGAAGATAATAATGAGATGAAAACAAATCAATCAATCCATTCTATTAAATCATTCACAAAGTATTACCAATCAGAGGGGTGTGAGAGGGTGTCGACTGTACTGTAATGCTGTACTCCTGTATATACGGATAATGGTGTACGCATTTGATTATAATTATACTAGTTATATTATAGTGTGCCCTGGAGCATTGTAACTCTGCGCTGTACAATATTTTCTGATTAACTCTGTTTTACTTTCACTGTTTACATGTAATGTTAATGTTTTCGTGCAACAGTTGGAAAACCTGCACTATTTTTCAAAATGAAAAATACAAGATATCAATAATAATTTGCAGACAGCCAACCTATGATGAATCTGCAGCTTTGGCCGGATGGGGACTATGTGGTTGGGACCAATACTCTATATGGGTCAGATTTTCAGAAAATGTACAATTCAACTTCGCCAATCTTCTCAAATAACCCAAATTTCAGACGAAAATAAAGTTTAAAATACAGTTCAACCTAACCAAACTGATTGTTTAAATCAACCCAATAGCAAATATACTCAGATATATATACCTAGTGTTGACCATTTTTTCGCCTAATTTAGCCTAATTTACTAAATGTGTACAGCTTCCAATTGTACATTTTCTGAAAATCTGACCCATATATTCTCAGGCGATGGACGCCTCATGCAATACTTCCACATACTAGCAATATCCCACTTGCTACCATTTTGACTTACAGTAGAAAGACTATGGGAAAAGTAGTTCTATGAAGTGAGTGAGTGAGTGAGATTGGTTGCTTTTGTTATGTAACATTACGTAACATTGTGTAACCTCATTATATTTATATTATTATTAATTATCACCTATTATCACATTACTTAAAATCGCTAATTATACTTAACTAGCTAGGACTGTGCAAGTCTACTTATACATGCTATGCCATGGATATTACGTAAGGGCTCCGCCCACTCATGATTATGCATGTAACCTCCTGGAGGAGCCTGTAGTTGAGATTACCATTAAACAGTTGCTTCGTTCTTCTCATGAAGTTCAGCTTATCAACTCATATAAAGGTTCTATCAAGGGTCGGAGAGCTAAGAGGGAGTGAGTGAGTGAGTGAGATTGGTTGCTTTACGCCCTTATCAACTCATATAAAGGTTCTATCAAGGGCGGGAGAGCTGAGAGGGAGGCAGTTTATGATCATACCCAGGAAATAGAGATAGGGAAGAAGGGAGAGAGAGGCAGAGAAAAAGAGACAGAAAGGCACTTTGAAAATATTGAATGATAAATAATAGCTGAAAGTAAAATGAAGTGCATTTCTTACCTTATGTTTTCCTCCCAGGTATGCCTACAGTAAAAGTCGCATTCCTGGGTATATGATCACTAAGTTGTCCTGATATATATATATACTGATATATTATATAGCCTTGAGAAACCATAAAGTATATAATTTAAGCTGTACTATTGTCCTATTCTCATTGCAATGGGAATAGGACGGCCGAGATGAAGTGGGTCTTTAAATAAATGTGTCTTTATAGGAGCACAAATAAAAGTCCAAAGAGATCCTGAACACTCTAAGTGTCACTGTATGATTGCTACCATATTAAATGGAAATCCCAGTGCAATGGATGAGACAGTGTGAATCATCCCTTATTTCCTTATGCTGTTCACAACATATTGTCCTTTTATTATAGGCAATGTGTATGTTAGCAAACTGGGTTGCTGCCCTCGATAGAACGAGTAGCGAATGAAAGGGTGCTTTGTATAGTTTTTAGCAATCTATTACTTAATCTCGTATCTTTGTCTCTTGTCCCCTGCAGAGAGAAAGGGCCATGGGTCCTTACTACACTCCTGCCTGCAGTAGTATCAATAGAAGACGGTCTCCCATTGCATATAATATCATTAATGATCCGCAGACTGCAATGAATGAGACTTATTACCAATGAGCATCAGTGTTATTGTGTCTGCGTCCACCCATGATATCATCCCTAAAGGGATTAAGGCTTAAAGATTCATAGTATCAACTACTGCAGTATTGCTAGTTTAGGCACAGAGGCACTGCACGCACCATTACCCTCCTGTAACTATCAGTAATATGCGACCACCTCCACTAGATCAATGCTAGATGGTGGTATTCCCTATTTCTTCACAACCTACAACAGGGCCTCCTCACTAATACCGACACATCGCCTGCTAATCTAGGAAATCCTTGCCACCATTCCAATCAGCGAAATATGTAATTGCTTCCATGGTCAACTCGCGGTTATTCAAAATGATCATTTTAGCCAATATACAAGATCCTCCAGGTTACTCTATGTTGCCCTTAAAGAGACCGCCTTAAATACATCATGTATGAACCGTATTGATGCAATATCAAAGCTCCTCTCTGACAACAGTATGCATGTAGTCTGTAAAACATATTCTACAAATCTCTAATACTAAATGTTATGGTCCAGTTGTGCTTGGGCACCGAAGCTGTTGTCTTCTTCCATGTGCTGTCCAATGTTTCCCTTTTTCCTACTCTCTACTTCTACATGCGCCACGATGCAGCAGTAGTAGAGTGACTATGCTATCACTTGCTGGCTGACACGCGCTGTGGTTGGTGTTGTTGGATGGCTGGTTCTACCACCACTGCCACCACCACCACCACCTCTGGTAGAGCTAGGTATGAGAGAGGTGGCTCGTCGGCTCGCAGCTAGCATCCCATGCAGCTAGCACCAGCTGCTCATGCTGCAGTAGTATCCAGTAGGAACTGGAGCAGCAGACACCAGCAGAGCGCAAAGCTCGCCCTCCTCTCCGTACCCTCTCTTCCTTTCTCTAGCTGTCCCCTTCATTCTCCCCCTCTTCCCCTCCTCTCTGTCTCAGTCTCCCTCTTCCCCCGTCTCAGGCTTCCTCTCTCCGTCTCCCCCTTCCCCTCTATGTCTCAGTCTTCCCCTCTCTGTCTCAGTCTCCCTCTTCCCCCGTCTCAGTCTTCCTCTCTCCGTCTCCCCCTTCCCCTCTATGTCTCAGTCTTCCCCTCTCTGTCTCAGTCTCCCTCTTACCCCGTCTCAGGCTTTCTCTCTCCGTCTCCCCCTTCCCCTCTATGTCTCAGTCTTCCCCTCTCTGTCTCAGTCTCCCTCTTACCCCGTCTTAGGCTTCCTCTCTCGGTCTCCCCCTTCCCCTTTATATATGGGTCAGATTTTCAGAAAATGTACAATTGGCCTTCATCAATCCTCTCAAATAACCCACATTTAAGACCAAAATGAGCTTCAAAATGCAGTTTAATATAACAGAACTGATACTTTGAATCAATGCGATACCAAATATACTCAAATATGCCTTGTATTTATCATTTTTCAGCCTAATTTAGCAGAAGTTCCTAAAAGAGTAGAGCTTCCAATTGTACATTTTCTGAAAATCTGACCCATATATGTTTCAGTCTTCCTCTCTTTGTCTCCCTCTTATCCACTTTCTCAGTCGTCCCCTCTGTGTCGCAGTCATCCTCTCTCCGTCTCCCTCTTCCCCTCTCCATCTCCCTCTTCCTCTATCTCTCTGTCTCCCTCTTCCTCTATCTCTCTGTCTCCCTCTTCCTCTATCTCTCCATCTCCCTCTTCCTCTCTCTCTCTGTCTCCCTCTTCCTCTATCTCTCCATCTCCCTCTTCCTCTATCTCTCCATCTCACTCTTCCTCTATCTCTCCATCTCCCTCTTCCTCTATCTCTCCATCTCCCTCTTCCTCTATCTCTCCATCTCCCTCTTCCTCTATCTCTCTGTCTCCCTCTTCCTCTATCTCTCCATCTCCCTCTTCCTCTCTCTCTCTGTCTCTCTCTTCCTCTATCTCTCCATCTCACTCTTCCTCTATCTCTCCATCTCCCTCTTCCTCTATCTCTGTCTCCCTCTTCCTCTATCTCTCCATCTCCCTCTTCCTCTATCTCTCCATCTCCCTCTTCCTCTATCTCTCCATCTCCCTCTTCCTCTATCTCTCTGTCTCCCTCTTCCTCTATCTCTCCATCTCCCTCTTCCTCTATCTCTCCATCTCCCTCTATCTCTCCATCTCCCTCTTCCTCTCTCTCTCCATCTCACTCCTCCTCTATCTCTGTCTCCCTCTTCCTCTATCTCTCCATCTCCCTCTTCCTCTATCTCTCCATCTCCCTGTTCCTCTATCTCTCCATCTCCCTGTTCCTCTATCTCTCCATCTCCCTCTTCCTCTATCTCTCCATCTCCCTCTACCTCTATCTCTCCATCTCCCTCTTCCTCTATCTCTCCATCTCCCTCTTCCTCTATCTCTCTGTCTCCCTCGTCCTCTATCTCTCCATCTCCCTCTTCCTCTATCTCTCCATCTCCCTCTTCCTCTATCTCTCTGTCTCCCTCTTCCTCTATCTCTCTGTCTCACCCTTACTCTATCTCTCCAATTCCCTCTTCCTCTATCTCTCCATCTCCCTCTTCCTCTATCTCTCCATCTCCCTCTTTCTCTATCTCTCTGTCTCCCTCTTCCTCTATCTCTCTGTCTCCCTCTTCCTCTATCTCTCTGTCTCACCCTTCCTCTATCTCTCCATCTCCCTGTTCCTCTATCTCTCCATCTCCCTCTTCCTCTATCTCTCCATCTCCCTCTTCCTCTATCTCTCCATCTCCCTCTTTCTCTATCTCTCTGTCTCCCTCTTCCTCTCTCTCTCTGTCTCCCTCTTCCTCTATCTCTCCATCTCCCTCTTCCTCTATCTCTCTCTGTCTCCCTCTTCCTCTATCTCTCTGTCTCCCTCTTCCTCTATCTCTCCATCTCCCTCTTCCTCTATCTCTCCATCTCCCTCTTCCTCTATCTCTCCATCTCCCTCTACCTCTATCTCTCTGTCTCCCTCTTCCTCTATCTCTCCCTCTCCCTCTTCCTCTATCTCTCCATCTCCCTCTTCCTCTATCTCTCCATCTCCCTCTTCCTCTATCTCTCCATCTCCCTCTTCCTCTATCTCTGTCTCCCTCTTCCTCTATCTCTCTGTCTCCCTCTTCCTCTATCTCTCCATCTCCCTCTTCCTCTATCTCTCCATCTCCCTCTTCCTCTATCTCTCTGTCTCCCTCTTCCTCTATCTCTCTGTCTCCCTCTTCCTCTATCTCTCCATCTCCCTGTTCCTCTATCTCTCCATCTCCCTCTTCCTCTATCTCTCCATCTCCCTCTTCCTCTATCTCTCTGTCTCCCTCTTCCTCTATCTCTCCATCTCCCTCTTCCTCTATCTCTCCATCTCCCTCTTCCTCTATCTCTGTCTCCCTCTTCCTCTATCTCTCCATCTCCCTCTTCCTCTATCTCTCCATCTCCCTCTTCCTCTATCTCTCCATCTCCCTCTTCCTCTATCTCTCCATCTCCCTCTTCCTCTATCTCTCCATCTCCCTCTTCCTCTATCTCTCCATCTCCCTCTTCCTCTATCTCTCTGTCTCCCTCTTCCTCTATCTCTCCATCTCACTCTTCCTCTATCTCTCCATCTCCCTCTTCCTCAATCTCTCTGTCTCCCTTTTCCTCTATCTCTCCATCTCCCTCTTCCTCTATCTCTCTGTCTCACTCTTCCTATCTCTCCTTCTCTCTGTCTCACTCTTCCTCTATCTCTCTCTGTCTCCCTCTTCCTCTATCTCTCCATCTCCCTCTTCCTCTATCTCTCCATCTCCCTCTTCCTCTATCTCTCCATCTCACTCTTCCTCTATCTCTCTCTGTCTCCCTCGTCCTCTATCTCTCCATCTCACTCTTCCTCTATCTCTCCATCTCCCTCTTCCTCTATCTCTCCATCTCCCTCTTCTTCTATCTCTCCATCTCCCTCTTCCTCTCTCTCTCTGTCTCCCTCTTCCTCTATCTCTCTGTCTCACTCTTCCTCTATCTCTCCATCTCACTCCTCCTATCTCCTCTCTGTCTCCCGCTTGCCTAAATACAATCTTTGATAAACATCTTTCTCTGGCATTTATCAAATCTTTCATCTGATCTGGGGGGCAAGTAAGTGCCTTGTGTTATACCAGTAGTGAGTTAGGGAGGACCCAGTGTGGTAGCTGTGTTATGTAACACATGCCCACTGGACAAAAAGGAGGAGAGACATACTTTGTCTCAATATATATACTGTTTCACAAATGTACATTTATCATCCAACCTGCATACGGGTTAGATTTTCAGAAAATGTACAATTGGCAGCTCTACACATTTAGGAAATTCCGCTAAATTGGGCCAAAAAAAATGAAGAATACTGGGTATATCTGAGTATATTTGGCATTGCATTGATTTAAAGTATCAGTTCTGTTATGCTAAACTGCATTTTGAAGTTCATTTTTGTATTAAATGTGGGTTATTTGAGAGGATTGGTGAAGGCGAATTGTACATTTTCTGAAAGTCTGACCCTTATAGTTTATATTCCTGTGAACAAAATGATAATATTTAGTCCTTGGGAAATGAATCATGAAATCCACTTGGCCATCAATTTGCAATTGATGGCATCTAGGGGCTACTGGCGAACGGTTCCTACAAGTCCACTCAGTAGAAGCCTCCCCATACTAATACACCTCTGGAATAGTTTAAACTCAGAGAACACCCCATACCCATATTGTGAGGCCAGCTTAGGCCGCCCAGCCCCGCTAGCCTAAAAGAGCCTGGCAGTGGGCCGCTAATGCAGTGTCCGACAGCCACTTTCCCCACAGCTTGCCATATCACGCCCTGTTTACATGATTCCTCAATCAATAAAAACAATTTGCTCAGCCTGCTGTCCCTGCCACCCCTATCTGTCCTCCACCTGATACACACCCTGCCACCCACACACCCTCCACACACACATCCCAACACACACACCCTGCCACACACACCCTCCACACAGACCCAACACCCACACACTCCACACACCCTCCACACACACCCTGCCACCCACACACCCTCCACACACACCCAACACACACACACTCCACACACACCCAACACACACACCCTCCACACACACACACACTCCACACACACCCTGCCACCCACACACCCTCCACACACACATCCCAACACACACACCCTGCCACCCACACCCTCCACACAGACCCAACACCCACACACTCCACACACCCTCCACACACACCCTGCCACCCACACACCCTCCACACACACCCAACACACACACACTCCACACACACCCAACACACACACCCTCCACACACACACACACTCCACACACACCCTGCCACCCACACACCCTCCACACACACATCCCAACACACACACCCTGCCACACACACCCTCCACACAGACCCAACACCCACACACTCCACACACCCTCCACACACACCCTGCCACCCACACACCCTCCACACACACACACACCCAACACACACTCCACACACACCCAACACACACAAACTCCACACACACCCAACACACACACCCAACACACACACCCAACAGGCACACACTCCACACACACCCAACACACACACCCTCCACACACACCCAACACACACACCCTCCACACACACCCAACACACACACTCCAAATACACACACCCTCCACATCACCCCAAACACACACACCCAACACACACCCAACACCCACACCCTCCACATCACCCCAAACACACACACCCAACACACACACCCTCCACATCACCCCAAACACACACACCCAACACACACACCCTCCACATCACCCCAAACACACACACCCAACACACACCCAACACACACACCCTCCACATCACCCCAAACACACACACCCAACACCCACACCCTCCACATCACCCCAAACACACACACCCAACACACACACCCTCCACATCACCCCAAACACACACACCCTCGATACCATGGTTGCCATGACAATCCCACGGAAATCACTAGTGAAATACGCACTATGCGTAAATCACTCTAGATATATTGTTTTCAGAGCAATGCGTGTATAATAAAACAATGTAACTTGCATGTGATCTAGGGAATCCCTATCTCTAGATCAACTCTTCATTACATTCTCTCTTAGCGTACAATGTTGTCATAAATGAAGCAGCTAAATTCTTGAATTTTTCTCGTTTGCGGTCTAATCACTTCCAATACGTCCGAAAGTCACAAAGATATATAATTTTAAACAATTTGAAGACATAAAATATAGAATGTCACAAACATTTCAGACACAAAGCCAAATCACACATAAGCCCACCCGAAGGGGAAACCCATAAACGAACACCCAACAACTATAGAGGAACTCCCCAGGACTGAACACAACATGCAAAATGTGATTCGCTTTAGGAAAATGAGTCATAAGTCGCAAAATATGGGTTTTGAGATATCATCATATTTGAACAGAGGCGATCAAGCTGATTCTAATGATAGTAAGCACTAGGCCACCTAATATGTATTTCTGTATTTTAAGTTGGATATTTTCATTTTTGAAAAAAAAAGTTTGCAATGTTTCTGGATGGGTAATTACCAGTAAAGAAAACTAAATATACTCCATACAAAGGCCTTCAAAACGCAAGGATATATATAATACAATGTCCCGAAATTTGATACATGGATTCATATGACTGTAAGTGCTAAACCCCCTAAAAGTTAGAACACTTCAATAAAGAGATCTTGTGAAAAAAACACTTTGAATAATATCAATTTTGCAACTTATGACTCATTTTCCTGAAACACATCACAAATGATTAGAAACACTGCTACGGGCGGACAGAATAACTGAGCTCACCGTAGTTAATTTAAATTTAGATTACCTGGGTGATCACAAGTACAATATCCAGGAAGCGTGCAGACCTAGGAGTTCTGCATTCGCGTATTATAGAAATAGATTGCAGATGCAAGATATATTTTTATAATTAATATGAATCATGAAATACGGGAGTTGCATGTCTTACTGCGCATGTCTGTCACAGTGCATGCTGGGACGAATTCTGATGAAATCTGATGTACAAATATTTGGCAACATTTTATCGAAAAATTCCTAGAATGTTGTCACCAATATGCCAGCTTTTATAAATGATCTATGAAAAGCAAAAGCATGATGGGAAAGATGGAGACTTGTGTTATGGAAACACGTATAACACATGGATATTAACATTATGTGGTGCTGAGTGTGGTGGTGCCGGGTCGGAGCGGTTATCCCCGCTCTGGCCCGGCGCTGCTAGCCAGTGTCCCGAGCTCCCGGTCTAGTCGCCCGGTTATCCGGGTGCGGCCGGCCGGACTGGATTCGGGCTGGCTGTTCTATCTGTTGCAGGGATGTTTTGCCACCAGATGTCGTGTGGGGGTTTTGTCTCTCTTATTTTAATATTTTACTGTTAGCCTATGTCTGATGTCAATTCTTGTCTTAAACTACCCTTTCTTTACTATAACTTTTTTGTTCTAATCCCTCTCTTCTGTGAAGCGGAGAGAGAACCTTTTTCACTGTGGTTGAAGGGTTTTTAGTCGGCAATAAAGACTAAAGTGCTAGCAAGGACTCGGAGATCTGTGTTGTTCTATTCTTGTTGTTATTTACCCGAATCGCCGTGCAAGTAAATAAGCAGACATTACAATTTGGTGCCGTGACCAATTCGGGTTTCTTTGTACTTTGTTTTGTATTTTAGTCTTTGAACTCCGGCCTTATGGCTGGGAGGGATGATGTGCCGGAGGAAGCTCTTGTTCTTCTTCCCGAGGAGGAAGAGGTTCAGGAGAACCCGGAACTGGCGGCCCCGGGTTTGAATGTAGAACCTGTTGAGGAGGAGGTCGATCTGAATCAACAGGATGGTGTAGAAATCATTGAAGATTTAGACAATGTGGAACTTGAAGTCGGAGCGGAGGCAGCTAATTTATTACCTGTTCCGATCCAGCCCGCTGTAGTAGTCAATCCTCCTGCAGGGGAGATAGTAGTGGACGTTCCGCCTGTGCTTGCGGCTCCGGTGAGGCGGGCTCCGATGCAGCTCCCGGCTCCGGCTCCGGCCGAGTTAAGGTTGCCTGCTCCCGCGGAGGTTCATATACCTCCACCGGAATACCGTAGGTTGATGGAACGTAGACCCGTTCGTCGTGCCGAAAATGAATTGTTTGTAGACGCACTGGAAAATCAGGTGGAGGTCCAGTCTTTAGGATCAGATAATGGTTCTTTGGCAGGAAGCGGGCTTTGGGATGAAGTCCGTACACCTGATAGGAATGTAGGGGTAAGGAGGGGAAGACAGCAGCCTATTAGTCCTGTCCCTGGAGGTGCTCAAGCGCCAGTTAGGTTGCGTTTTCCCGAACGTAGGATGAGAAATGAAGATGAAATGTCCGAACACCTGCAGAATACTGATGAACAGTATACAGTGCGTAGGCAACATTTGACGTTTGATCGAATGGATACACTATTGGGGGTCCAAATGAAGCGCATTAATGAACTGACTGACTCGTTGCACATGACAACTACTCGTGGGTCGCAAGTAGCTGCCGAGTCAGCCCGGGAATTGGAAAATGCTAGGAAGAATGAACGAAATTTGCATTTGGTGATTGAGCAGCAGGAACAGAGAATGTTCACCTTGCAACAGGAGCTTAGGGCTTCAAAAGCTGACAGGTTGGCAGAATTGTCGATTGCTGAGGAGTTGGCCCGGAAAGCGGCAGCCACCGAAGCTAAATTAGAAAATGTCAGGCGGCAGTCTAGGATACTACCGCCCGAACAAGATTGGGGTCTAGCTGCTAGCACTCCGATTCGGCCACCTGGGGTAACGGAGGCTTCTTATGCCAGATTGATGGGTGAATTACCTGATTTTCCGCAATCAACACGTTTTGCGAATGAAGGAAAGAAAGTAGATCCTATTCAGTCACGGGATATGGATCAGAGAAGGGCTGTGGGTACTCCCCATGGTGGTTGGGAAGATAAGAGTCAGAGAGCTCCGGAAACCCCGAAAAGGAAGGTTGCTTTTCAAAGTCCGGTTTATGATGTGGCGGGGGACGGTGGTATTGTTGCAATTATTGATGTGGGAAAGCGAAAATCCATCGATCCTGCTGCTGATTATGATCCGGAGGATGAACCGGAGGCGTTTGAAATCCATGAAATGGACCCTAGTATGCCTGAACATCGGCCGAAACCCCTTACTTTCCCGAAATGGGATGGTAAGCAGGATTGGAGAGAATATCAGCGGAAGACGGTTGTGGTTGCTCGAGCAATGAATTGGAGCGATCACACGTATAAGGTGCAGTTGATTGCTGCAGTTGAAGAAAATATGCCCCATGCTACTTCCATTAAGCCGAATAAATATACAGTTCGGGAATTGTTACGTATGATGGAAGCGGTACATAGCTCGGCTATGTCTTCTCAGACGCGAAAGGATGCTTTTATGGCTCTGAGGCAGACTCCGGGTCAAACTCCGGCTAACTTTGCAGATACTGTTTCTAAGAAGGCTTTGCATGCGTTCGGGAAATGGGATAGTACGTTACATACTATGGCTATGAAGGTGTTTCTGGACGGTTTGGTGGATCCAGGGATGGCTATGCATGTAGCGCTGCAGGAGCCGAAGAATATTGCGGCTGCCGGAGCTATTGCCACGCGCTATGGGGATGTGATTAGAAATAACCCTCGATTAGCTGCTAGTTTGATGACTGTGTCAGGGGGGTCGGAAGGCAGCGAGAGATCGAGAGGTGAAAATGTTGCGGCAGTTGCTAAGGTGGAGGGTGTTAGCAGCCTGCCTATAAGTCCGGGTTTGCTTGGTGAATTTTATGCTTTCAAAGCTTGGGATGCTACGAAGTCCAAGTCTACTCCGAAGATGCAGAGTGCTGAGAAGACTCAGCCAGAAGCTGAGCGTAAGCCGTTCCGGAAAGGCACGTTTAAAAAACCTATCTGCTATTATTGCAGGGAAGAAGGCCATCTGATAACTGAGTGTGACCAGCAAGCTTTGCATTTTGCGAGTATGAAGAGACAAGCGGAGCGCGAAGCAGCATTGAAGGAATCCGGGAATCCGGGAAACTCTGCCAGCCCCTCCTAGGCGGTGGAGTGGGGGCAGAGGGTAATACACATGCCGCAGTATGTCGGAACTCGGGGAAAACACCGATGGAGGTTTCGGTTCGGCCGCCCTCAGCCGGGTTAGGGGACGCCCGTGGTATTAACTCGGTGGGGAGTGTATGCGGAGATTCGGAGGTGAAATCGGATATGCTTTCATGTATGGTGGAAGTGGTGCATCAGGGTGTACCCGAACATGCTTGCTTGCCGGGGCAAATTTTAAAGGTTGAATGGGGAGGGTATGGCTCCCTGGTAAGCAAGATTATGGCATGTGATCTTCGTAATTTTGATATAACTATTTCGGACAGAAGTATACCGTGGATTGCTGACCGAATGTATGCGGATGTGACGATAGTGAATGTGACTGGCCAGTTTCTTATTGATTGGGGTGCTCAATGTACATTAATAAAGAAGGAAATGTACGATGAGTTGTCGGTAAAGCCTTACCTGATACCGTGCCAGGTAACGTGCTATGCCGGCACAGGACATGATCTTGTCACACATGGTTGTGTACGAGTAGCCCTCGGGATAGGAGGAGCGTGGTTCGCTCTTACTTGTATGGTAATAAGTGGTTTAGTGGGAAGAGAAGCTGGTATTCTGGGCATGGATTTTATCCTAACGCACAGATGCAATTCGGATTGGTCCGGTGAATTCACCCTTGAGGCAGGTGAACAGTCCGTGATGTGCCGGGGCTTGCAAAGCGGTACACTCAGCCGAAATGGGTATGAGGGAATCTTTTTAGATGCTTTTTCTACCATTTGTAGTTGTGTGGACTTTGAACCGGCGGGTGAAGATGTATTCTTTGAATCGGGACAAGCTGAGTTGGGGCATTGTGTAGTTGTGAGTCGGCTGGTCGCAGGCGACCGGCAATGTACGACAATATCGTTGCATAATCCTGCCAGCTCCCCTTTGATGTTCAGTTTATCATCACCTGGACTGAGGGATCTTGCTGAGGAAGGCGAGAGCCCCATGGTTGATATGGATTTATTGGAACCGGAGGTGCCTATGATGCTCTCCGGGGATGGGTGTCCATTGGAGAAGTTAGTTCGGGAGTCTCATCTGGAAACAGTGGCTGACAGACGTAGATTGCTGACTATTCTGTGGGAGTATAAAGATTGCTTCCGACTACCGGGAGAGATTCTCGGTCACACGGATAAAGTTACGCATGTGATCGACACTGGGGATGCTCGCCCGATTAAATGTGCATGTCGGCGATTGCCCCCGGCGAAACGTGATGCGGCGGAACTGCAGATCCAGGATATGCTTAAAAAAGGTGTCATTGAACCCAGCAATGGCCCGTGGGGGGCGGGGATAGTCATGGTCGGCAAAAAGGATGGAACTAGTCGGTTTTGTGCTGACTATAGGCCCCTTAATTTGGTGACTAAGAAAGACTCTTTCCCGCTTCCCCGAATTGATGAGTGTATTGAAGCCCTTGGAGGCATGAAGTGGTTTATCACCCTGGATTTGGAAAGTGGTTATTGGCAAATAGCGATGGATGAGGCTAGTAAGGAGAAAACAGCCTTTGTCTCGTCCAGTGGGCTATACCAATTTAAAGTGATGAGTTTCGGGTTATGCAATGCTCCGGCTACCTTTGAGCGCATGATGGAGCAGATGTTGGTAGGGTTGCGCTGGAAGTGTTGCCTGGTGTATTTGGATGACATAATTATATTCGGAGCTAATTTTGAAGAAACTTTACGAAATATGGAATTGGTGTTGCAACGATTGCGGAGTTACGGGTTAAAACTTAAGCCAAAGAAGTGCTCCTTCTTCCACTTGGAGGTGTTGTATCTCGGACGGGTGGTGTCGCAGAAAGGAATTCGCCCGGATCCAAGCAAGTTGGATCGGGTGAAGACCTGGCCGATACCATCCACCGTTAAAGAGGTGAGGCAATTCCTCGGGTTTGCATCATATTATAGGGATTTTATGCCTTATTTTTCCGAGGTTGCTGGTCCGATTCAGGCCTTGGTGGTAGGTGGAGACCAAAAGAAAAGTAGAAAAGTTGTGTTCGATGAAAGCTGCATGTTGGCGTTTGAGAAACTCAAGCATTTGCTTACTTCGGCCCCAGTGTTAGGCTATCCGCAACCCCTGGGTACCATCATTTTAGATACGGATGCTTCCGGATTTGGTATGGCTGGGATTTTATCCCAGATTCAGAAAGATAAGGAAGTGGTGTTGAGCTATGCTAGCAATTCCCTGTCTAAGGCACAGCGTAATTATTGTACCACCAAACGTGAACTGTTGGCGGTTTTGACCTATCTCAGTAAGTTTCAACATTATGTCATTGGTAGGAGTGATTTTATGCTGAGAACAGACCACGCGTCTTTGCGGTGGCTTATGAATTTCAAAGACCCGACCAATATGTTGGCGAGGTGGCTGACCACCCTTCAGCATTACGGGGTTTCGGAGAATCAGATAGTTCACCGGCCGGGGAAGCATCATCTGAATGTGGATGCGCTCTCGCGACTTCCCATTCGGAAGTGTCCCCGGGAGGACTGCCCGGACTGTGGGGCACATGAGGCTGTGGTTGCTGTTATGACAATAGATTACCAGCTATTTTCATCTTTGGCGGGTGATCGGTTGTCATCGTCCCAGCATGAGGATGATGTGCTTTCTCGCATAATCACTTTGGTAGAGGAGGGAGTCAAAACTCTCACTAAGGCTGTCATGTTGCCGGAAGGTGATGAATATTGTTTCTATGCCCGGTTACTGTCAACTTTAGTTATGAAGGATAATTTGTTGTGTTTGGAATGGGAGAGTGATAATGGTGTAATCTATTATCGTGCAGCTGTACCATCTGGTTTACGTAAGGAGCTGTTCCATACTTTGCATGGAAACAAATTGGCGGCCCATTTCGGCGAATTTAAGACTTATCAAGCGGCATTACATAAATTTATTTGGCCCCGGATGCGCTCTGATATAGCCGACTGGGTACGTGGGTGTGAAATTTGTGCTTCGTGCAAGAGCCGGGGAGGCCGGGGTGTCTCTCCTTTGAAAAAGGAGTTGCAGGGAGTGAGATGGAGTCGGGTGGCTCTAGATATTATTGGTCCTTTTCGGAAAACACCTAGAGGGAATGTATGTGTTATGGTGGTGACGGATTATTTCAGTAAATGGGCTGAGGCTTACCCCTTGCCCGACCATACTGCTGCAACGTGTGCGATGGTGTTATTCACTGAGTGGATATTACGCTATGGCCCGCCAGTCTCTTTGCAGACCGACGGGGCTCCGGAGTTCCGGTCAAGTTTGATGAAGAATTTGCTGGGAATGTTAGACATTGAAAAGCTAATGACCTTGCCCTATAGACCCGAATCTAATGGGCAGGTAGAACGTTTTAATAGGGTTTTGGTCGAGCAATTGTCTTGTCTGACGGAGTATGAGGATGTAAATTGGGATTTATTAGTTCCTTGCATTGCTCATGCTTATCGGGGTGCTGTCCATAAGAGTACACATTGTACACCAAACATGGTGGTATTTGGTTCTGAGGTAACGGTACCAGCTGACATTATTTATGGAACTCTAAGTGGTGATGTGGATTTTCCTTGCCCAACTGTATTTGTGGAGGAGATTCGTTCTTTATTGAGGAAGGGACATCAATTTGTGAGAGAGCAATTGGGCCATTCGGCTGTATTTCAAAAGAGGTATTTTGATAGGAGAGCTCGTCCTAAGGAATTCAAGGAAGGGGACCTAGTGTGGAGATATGCCACTCCCATGGCTCAGAAGAAGTATGGGCCTAAATGGGATGGACCCTTTCTGGTGGTTCGGAGGGTGCAGGGTTCTACCTATGAACTGCAAACTGCGGATGGCCTCTTGAGGTGGAATGGCAATTTGTTGAAGCTGGCTTTTGATGCTGATGGACAACCGGTTCAAGCTACTAATCTTCATCGGGCCCCTGAATACCAGAAGCAGGTGGCTAAGGGCCGGGACATTCTTCGGGTCTCTCCTGTTGGCAAGGTATTGCCCGGGTCGGAGGCACCGGTTCCTAAGCCAGCTAAGAAAATTGTGCATCATGTTAGGAAAAGAGGCAGACCGCCGCGTGCTCCTCCTAAAACTACTGTCTTGCCACAGTCAGAGGTTTCGGGGGACTCGGGTGCGAATTCTGTCGAGTCGGGTGAAGAGGATGAAGCAGTTGCAGTATTGGAGGAAGATGAGTTACCCTTGGCTGAAACAATGGATAATTTGTTGCAGTCCGAGTATCTGTCCGAGAGGCCCCGCCGAACTGTTAGACCTCCGGATAGATATGGGATGGGGATTAGTTAATGTGTTTAGATGTAATGGTGCGAAGTAGAAAACAAATTACACAACGAGAAGTACTGCAGTAGAGTCGGGCCGGGCGCGGAAGCTTGTGTGTAGAGCTCCGGTTCGACCTTGGAAGATATCACTATATTGGTTGGCTGTGTTAATTTTTGCTCCGATCGGTTTAACTGGCCAGTTGACCTCCTCGGGTTGCCGGACCCATTGGGAAATAAAGTGGGGAGTACCAGTCTATAACCTTTTTGGCTTAAATCATTGATATAGTCGTGTTTTTGTTGTATGTATGTCTGGCTCGGGGGCATTATCAGTTGTTGTGTCTACAGGTAGGGGTTGGGGCATTGCTCATTTGGGGGTATGACCAATTGAGGCCGGGTCATGAGTCGTCTGCGGCTGGTTACTTGACTGGTGTTGCTATTTTTAGACCCGGTGACCTCGTTCTCGCGTGAAGGAACGAGAGGTGGCTGGTGTGAACCAGTCAGTCAGTTGCATTCGGTCGACTTGGTCGGTCGTGTCCCACTGTATGCTATTGCCCCACGTGGAATAAAATAGTCGAATTGTCGAATATTCCTTTGCATTTCATTGAAGTTTCAGTTGTCGTAACTGTGCAGAAAGTGTGACCCGGTTTTGAAAGTGTTCGTGTTGGATAGGATCAGGTTGTGATCCTGTCAGTGGCCGTGTTATGGCCGACGAGGAGAAGCCGGGCGGCTCACAGGGTTATGCTGCTGATTTCCCTGAGATGGCGAAAGTTCCTGCCCCGAACCCTGAACTTGCTGTGAAGAAAAAGTTGAGTGAACAGAGGAAGGCTGAGCGGAAAGCTCGGGAGCAGTCCCGGCTTGCTGCAATGAAGAAGGCAACTGTGGCTAAGCAGTCGCTGTTGAAGAAATCAGCTGTGGTGAAAGCTACTAAGGTGAAGAAACCCGGGAAGAAGTTAACTGAGAAGCCGGCTACTAAGGTGGTGGAAAGGACCAGTCCCCGGAGGGCTAATCCCGGAGTTGTAGCGGCTGATACTCAGCTTCCCGAAGCTCAGCTTGCTGCAGCGGGGCAGACGGAGAGAGCTCCTTCTCCCGCGGCCTCTGACGTGGTGGTTGTGGACAGTCCCGAGTCTACCCCGGCTCCCCGAGCCGAAGAGGGAGAGATAGTGGAGGATGATGCTACGGCTGCTGTTGGAGACCCGGACACGGAAGGTGTCACCCCGGACACTGCTCAGCTTACCGCTGAAGGTGTTGAAAAAACACAGGAGGCGGAGGAAATGGATACCACTCCTGTTGTTGATGTTGTAACCGAAAAACCTGAGGATGATGCTGGTTTTGTGGAGGTGAAGTCTAAAAAGAAGAAGCCTAAACCTAGTTCTGCGAAAGTTGGTTCGGAGAAGGAGGTCCAAGCGATTGAACGGCAACACGGGATTTCTCGTTACAGGTCGGGGAAGTTTATCAAGAAACGTGAGGACCCTGACTTTGCTGTGAGAAATTTGACCCGGTGGAATGCTTTACAGAAAAAGCTTGACACTTTTGTAGTGCTGGAGGAGGAAATTGCCCCTGTGGTACCAAGTGTGGAGGATACCTTCCCTGTCTGTCCTGAGTCCGAGGATGAGGATGAGGCCATGGCCGAATACTCAAACGGGACTTTGATGTCTAAGTACGAGATGGAATTTCATTTCTTGAAGAGTCGTACTGGTCGGCAGCCGGAATCAACCCGGGAGGTGGTGATTAACCCGACGGTGCTTGTGAAGCTGAATAGTGTGGAGCGTTTGTGGAGCCCGGGGCAGAGGTGTCCTTTTGTGTATTGCCGGCATTTGGACCCGGCCATCAATCCGGATGGGGTTCGTTCTTACAGAACGAGGGAAAGGTTTTACCGGCATCTGGTGGAGGAGCATTGTCCGGCTAGTTACCAGCTGACCTGCCCACATGCTTCGTCTTGTTTGGTGAGATTGGATCGCCGATCAGAATTAGTGAGGCACTGTATGACGCAGCACCATGAGAAGCGGGACACTGCACTTGATATGTGCATAAGTTTTCGGGTGTTTCAAAAGGAGTTCCCAAATTACGGGTGTCAAAAGTTTGCGAGAATGACCAGAGGAGATTGGGAGACCGTGTCTGTTCTCGGGAGGACTGGTGGTTCTAGGCGGTTTGTGATCCCCAAGCACCCGTCCTCTCATGGTTCAGGCCCGGCCCCTGCGAGTGTTTGGAAGAAGCCTCCAAGTAGCAGTTATGGGAGCGCTGATCACATGAACTCCTCCATTGAGTCATCGGTGGTAGACCAGAGTTCTATGCTGTCTGGTGCAGAGCGTTCGGAGCGTTCGGAACGTGTTCGGCCAATGGGAAGTCGGATCCCGAATGTTGATGCCACCTATGACCATGTTTCTAAGTCTTTGGAAAGAATAACTGCATGTATGGACGCCAGAGTTTCGGCCATTCAGTCGACTGCTTCGGCTGTCATGGCGGATATTCGCAACCTAATTGGTGAAGCTTTTGATCCGTTGGAAGGGATCCAGGAGTTGCGGGAACAGGTGAAACTGATTCCGAATCTAGAACAGGAGAATCTGGACTTGCAGGATCAGTTGAGGTTTTATAAAGAGGAGGATAACCGTTCGCGTGAAGTAAATATGGAGTTGCGTCGTAAGTTGTCCCGCTATGAACAGCAAGGTGGTCCGGATTCTAAGCGGAAGAAGACGGAGAAAGATAAGGTGGAAACTGAAGTGCAGGGTAAGCCGGAGGATCAAGTTATGGAGGAGGAGGAAAAGTCGGAGAAAACCGGAGCTGTTGGTGGTACAGTTAGCATTTCAGATATGCGGGAAGTGATGTCGGGTCTCTTCAAGGAAATGTTTGAGGAACACTTGCCTCAGCCTGCTGCTCAACAATTGCCGCCTCCACCACCTGTTGCTATGACTATGCCGGCCTTTCCCTCCTGGGATGCCTTTTTCCAGTCTTTTGGACAGAATTTGCCTCAATATACTGCTGCGGATCCTAATATGAGTGCTTTCGCGGACCCGAATGCGCAGATGGCTATGCGCATGGCTCCGCCTTTGTTTAGTCCTCCTGCTGTGTCTAGAGTTCGGCAATCACCGCAAGTGCCTCTCTATAGTGCTGCGGTGGCTGGTGGAGTTGGGTTCGGGGAAAACCCACCACCATCCGGTGGTTCGGTGCCACATGCTGCCAAGCCGGGGATGGTTCGGGGGGGAAAACCCGCTCTGTTGCCGAAACCCCGCACTATGGTGACGCTGACTCCTAGGCCTAGCGCTGCGAGGGTTACTTCCACTCCGGTTGCTAGCCCGGAGAGAACCGCTGTGCTAGTTCCCGATAAGGCTTTGGATAGTCCCGCAAGACTGGCGTTGGAGATGAAGAGGCTGGAAGAAAACTTGACCCAGGATACGGGTGAGGGTGAAGTTGTGGACTCGGATGCAGCTGAGGAAAGTCCTGAGATGGAGATATCTGTTGAGGAGGAGAATCGGTTGCTTCGGGGTGAGAAGGGCACAGTGATGGATGAGTATTAGTGCTCTTTCACTGTTTTTTGTAGTGTGATGATGATTGTGTGTTTATTTGTTGTTTTCCGGATGGACGGCGGCGTGGGAGCGCCAGTATCATTGGCATCTGGCTACGCCGAAGTCAACCGGGCCGGATGCAGTCGTTCGCGGATATTTCCAGTCCTCTCCGAGACAACAACCCCCTGATTCCCTGCAACAGACACTACGTGGACATCTACTCTATTTACATGGACATTATTTTATGCTAAAGCATATGGACCTCTGTGATTTTATTTACCGGATTTATCCTACCAGTGATTGTGATCATACCTCGGGTTAGAGTTTTTCTTCATTATTATTCTCCCAAGTTAAAGGTATGTTTCATATTGTATTGTGTTGTTATAGGAATATATTGTTTTTACTTACACCGCGCGTGTGTAGGCTTTTTAATATTCCTTCACTTTACTTTTTCACATGTCGTTCTTCTATGTCCTTATGTTCCATTTCCACTGTATGTGTCTTTACGATTTAATGTATTATACGTCTTACTTAGGACCTGTTTAGTTCTAGCCAGTTCGTGTCTAGTCGGTCCTCCCTCCAGAAAAAGGGGGGGAGGGGGGTATTGTGGTGCTGAGTGTGGTGGTGCCGGGTCGGAGCGGTTATCCCCGCTCTGGCCCGGCGCTGCTAGCCAGTGTCCCGAGCTCCCGGTCTAGTCGCCCGGTTATCCGGGTGCGGCCGGCCGGACTGGATTCGGGCTGGCTGTTCTATCTGTTGCAGGGATGTTTTGCCACCAGATGTCGTGTGGGGGTTTTGTCTCTCTTATTTTAATATTTTACTGTTAGCCTATGTCTGATGTCAATTCTTGTCTTAAACTACCCTTTCTTTACTATAACTTTTTTGTTCTAATCCCTCTCTTCTGTGAAGCGGAGAGAGAACCTTTTTCACTGTGGTTGAAGGGTTTTTAGTCGGCAATAAAGACTAAAGTGCTAGCAAGGACTCGGAGATCTGTGTTGTTCTATTCTTGTTGTTATTTACCCGAATCGCCGTGCAAGTAAATAAGCAGACATTACAATTAGAGCATTGATAAATAGTCCATGCTGAACATGGCATGTTTTCTATAGATTTTAGACTGTACCATTAGTCCCACAATTCCATGCGAATCAAAATTTAAAATGGCGGCTATGCAAATCCGCTATTCCCTGCAGCGAACACAAGATTTATTTCCCCATTCTCCTCAATCTCCATGAGGAGATGAATGGGGGGGGGGGGGGGATTAAAGTAAAACTAAAATGTGATGAATCAATGTAAGTGTTTATATACATGTACCCTTCTATATTCTCCTATAGCCTAGTGGTTAAAGCTTTGGACTTCCAAGCAGGATTGTGAGTTCGAGTCCCAGAGCAGATGTGTAGCCTTCATCGCACCTTATGCAATGGTCCTTTGAGAGAAAAAAACTAGGTAAAGTGATCGAAAGAGGAGGAGGAGATAAATGGAGAAGAAGAAGAAGAAGAAGAAGAAGAAGAAGAAGAAGAGGTAGAGGAGAAGAAGTGGAGGAGAAGAGAAAGAAGTGGATCAAAAAGTAAATTTAAATTATATCGATTTCAACTACATGTATTTGAAAAACTGATCCTGCTCTTGCCTTCCAATCTCTGTTATTCCCAAGATGCATCTGTCTATTCTAGTCAATCACTCGGTCTATCATGGGACATGTCCATCACCTTCATAATAGCCTACACTGACCTTCAACAATATGGGTCAGATTTTCAGAAAATGTACAATTCGCCTTCACCAATCTTCTCGAGTAACCCACATTTAAGACAAAACTAAAGTTCAAAATACAGTCCAACCTAACCAAACAGATTGCTAGAATCAATGCAATGCCGAATATACCCGAATTTACCAAGTATTGACCAAATTGCAGCCTCATCTAGCAGAATGTACTAAATGTGTACAGCTGCCAATTGTACATTTTCTGAAAATCTGACCCATATATTGACAGCCTTCCCTCTCCCTCCCTCTCACCCCACCCCACCCACCCACCACCCCACCCCTCTCACCCCGCCCCCTCGCGCCCTGCTACTCCCCTCTCCCTCTCACCCCACCCCCCTACCCCCCACCCCTCTCCCTCTCACCCCGCCCCCTCGCGCCCTGCTACTCCCCTCTCCCTCTCACCCCACCCCCCTACCCCCCACCCCTCTCCCTCTCACCCCGCCCCCTCGCGCCCTGCTACTCCCCTACTCCCTCTCATCCTCCCCCATATTCCCCACCTCTGCATTGTTCATAGCCTTCTCAGTGTCTTCTCCCTTCTTGGCCCTCCCCCTCTCTCTCACATGCTAACCACTACCTAATAAAGCACTGACAATCTCAGCTCTGCATTGGCCCTTGATCTATGATTTGCAGAGGCTTTCAAGGTGAAAGCATTGCTCTTAGTGGATAGAATGATATGCAAAAAAATAGAAGAGAAAAAATTAACTTGACAAGGCATGCTTTCAGTAGGTAGTCATCTTCCTTCTCCACCTCCTCCCTACCTCCTCCTTCTCCACCTCCACCCTACCTCCTCCTTCTCCACTTCCTCCCTACCTCTTCCTTCTCCACCTCCACCCTACCTCCTCCTTCTCCACCTCCTCCCTACCTCCTCCTTCTCCACCTCCCCCTACCTCCTCCTTCTCCACCTCCACCCTACCTCCTCCTTCTCCACTTCCTCCCTACCTCCTCCTTCTCCACCTCCTCCCTACCTCTTCCTTCTCCACCTCCACCCTACCTCCTCCTTCTCCACCTCCTCCCTACCTCCTCCTTCTCCACCTCCCCCTACCTCCTCCTTCTCCACCTCCACCCTACCTCCTCCTTCTCCACCTCCACCCTACCTCTTCCTTCTCCACCTCCACCCTACCTCTTCCTTCCCCACCTCCACCCTACCTCCTCCTTCTCCACCTCCTCCCTACCTCCTCCTTCTCCACCTCCACCCTACCTCTTCCTTCTCCACCTCCTCCTTCTCCACCTCCACCCTACCTCCTCCTTCTCCACCTCCTCCCTACCTCCTCCTTCTCCACCTCCACCCTACCTCCTCCTTCTCCACCTCCTCCCTACCTCCTCCTTCTCCACCTCCTCCCTACCTCTTCCTTCTCCACCTCCTCCCTACCTCCTCCTTCTCCACCTCCACCCTACCTCCTCCTTCTCCACTTCCTCCCTACCTCCTCCTTCTCCACCTCCACCCTACCTCCTCCTTCTCCACCTCCACCCTACCTCTTCCTTCTCCACCTCCTCCCTACCTCCTCCTTCTCCACCTCCACCCTACCTCCTCCTTCTCCACTTCCTCCCTACCTCCTCCTTCTCCACCTCCTCCCTACCTCTTCCTTCTCCACCTCCACCCTACCTCTTCCTTCTCCACCTCCTCCCTACCTCCTCCTTCTCCACCTCCTCCCTACCTTCTCCTTCTCCACCTCCTCCCTACCTATTCCTTCCCCACCTCCACCTCCACCCGTGCAAGTAAATAAGCAGACATTACAATTAGAGCATTGATAAATAGTCCATGCTGAACATGGCATGTTTTCTATAGATTTTAGACTGTACCATTAGTCCCACAATTCCATGCGAATCAAAATTTAAAATGGCGGCTATGCAAATCCGCTATTCCCTGCAGCGAACACAAGATTTATTTCCCCATTCTCCTCAATCTCCATGAGGAGATGAATGGGGGGGGGGGGGATTAAAGTAAAACTAAAATGTGATGAATCAATGTAAGTGTTTATATACATGTACCCTTCTATATTCTCCTATAGCCTAGTGGTTAAAGCTTTGGACTTCCAAGCAGGATTGTGAGTTCGAGTCCCAGAGCGGATGTGTAGCCTTCATCGCACCTTATGCAATGGTCCTTTGAGAGAAAAAAACTAGGTAAAGTGATCGAAAGAGGAGGAGGAGATAAATGGAGAAGAAGAAGAAGAAGAAGAAGAAGAAGAAGAGGTAGAGGAGAAGAAGTGGAGGAGAAGAGAAAGAAGTGGATCAAAAAGTAAATTTAAATTATATCGATTTCAACTACATGTATTTGAAAAACTGATCCTGCTCTTGCCTTCCAATCTCTGTTATTCCCAAGATGCATCTGTCTATTCTAGTCAATCACTCGGTCTATCATGGGACATGTCCATCACCTTCATAATAGCCTACACTGACCTTCAACAATATGGGTCAGATTTTCAGAAAATGTACAATTCGCCTTCACCAATCTTCTCGAATAACCCACATTTAAGACAAAACTAAAGTTCAAAATACAGTCCAACCTATCCAAACAGACTGCTAGAATCAATGCAATGCCGAATATACTCGAATTTACCTTGTATTGACCAAATTGCAGCCTCATCTAGCAGAATGTACTAAATGTGTACAGCTGCCAATTGTACATTTTCTGAAAATCTGACCCATATATTGACAGCCTTCCCTCTCCCTCCCTCTCACCCCACCCACCCACCCACCCACCCCCCTCTCACCCCCCTACCCCCCACCCCTCTCACCCCATCCCCCTACCCCCACCCCTCTCCCTCTCACCCCGCCCCCTCGCGCCCTGCTACTCCCCTACTCCCTCTCATCCTCCCCCATATTCCCCACCTCTGCATTGTTCATAACCTTCTCAGTGTCTTCTCCCTTCTTGGCCCTCCCCCTCTCTCACATGCTAACCACTACCTAATAAAGCACTGACAATCTGAGCTCTGCATTGGCCCTTGATCTATGATTTGCAGAGGCTTTCAAGGTGAAATCATTGCTCTTTGTGGATAGAATGCTATGCAAAAAAATAGAAGAGAAAAAATTAACTTGACAAGGCATGCTTTCAGTATGTAGTCATCGTATTCAAATTGGGTACCCTTGCCCTACCTCCTCCCTACCTTTTCCTTCTCCACCTCCACCCTACCTCTTCCTTCTCCACCTCCTCCTTCTCCACCTCCTCCCTACCTCCTCATTCTCCACCTCCACCCTACCTCTTCCTTCTCCACCTCCTCCTTCTACACCTCCTCCCTACCTCCTCATTCTCCACCTCCACCCTACCTCTTCCTTCTCCACCTCCTCCTTCTCCACCTCCTCCCTACCTCCTCCTTCTCCACTTCCACCCTACCTCTTCCTTCTCCACCTCCACCCTACCTCTTCCTTCTCCACCTCCACCCTACCTCTTCCTTCTCCACCTCCTCCTTCTCCACCTCCTCCCTACCTCCTCCTTCTCCACTTCCACCCTACCTCCTCCTTCTCCACCTCCACCCTACCTCTTCCTTCTCCACCTCCTCCTTCTCCACCTCCTCCCTACCTCTTCCTTCTCCACCTCCACCCTACCTCCTCCTTCTCCACCTCCACCCTACCTCCTCCTTCTCCACCTCCACCCTGCCTCTTCCTTCTCCACCTCCACCCTGCCTCCTCCTTCTCCACCTCCACCCTACCTCCTCCTTCTCCACTTCCTCCCTACCTCTTCCTTCTCCACCTCCTCCCTACCTCTTCCTTCTCCACCTCCACCCTACCTCTTCCTTCTCCACCTCCTCCCTACCTCTTCCTTCTCCACCTCCACCCTACCTCCTCCTTCTCCACTTCCTCCCTACCTCTTCCTTCTCCACCTCCTCCCTACCTCCCCCTTCTCCACCTCCATACCTCCTCCACCTCCACCTTACCTCCCCCTTCTCCACCTCCATACCTCCTTCTCCGCTAGATCCCTCCTCCCCCCCCCCCCCATATAAAGTACCCTCCAGTACTGCACATAACACCTGGTTCCCTTATAAAGGAGTTACTATATTTCACATCCTGCTAATGGACTGTATTCATATCCATAACCCTCCCCCATGGGCATGCGCAGTTCCTACTGGTTTCCATTATTCCCCTGTGATCATGGGTAATACATGGTAGCATCACTTACCTCAGGGCAATTTAGCAAAATTCTCAGAGAGCTTAGAATATTATTCTTTATTCTATTGTTGTGTGTGGGTGTGTGGATGTGTGGGTGTGGGTGCATGGGGGGGATTGCTGCATACATGTCAAGGAATGCAACCGCGCATTTGGGTCCTCAGGTCCTGCTAGCGCGGACCCCTATTTTCATAGTGCGGACCCACGACTCTGAAACCAAATCATGCGACCCCATTTTGCTAGCTTTGAAACGCAAAAACAGCCATCGCTAAATCAGTGCTTTTATAAGTAAAATGTTATATGGGACTGTCAATTACACCCTTTACGGACTTAGGACAACCAATTAAAGGTTAGGTTTAGGGTTAGTTTTGGTATTTATTCTAT
This sequence comes from Sthenelais limicola, assembly GCA_942159475.1. Lineage (NCBI taxonomy): Eukaryota > Metazoa > Annelida > Polychaeta > Phyllodocida > Sigalionidae > Sthenelais > Sthenelais limicola. The sequence goes on along the minus strand of OW804100.1, from coordinate 101,381,334 downwards.
AGAATACTAAAAAATGCTATAAAGAAAAGAGGTGCGGACCCAAAGAGCCAGGCACCAGACCCTGTGCCCAACTTTTCACAAATAAGCAGAGTGTGGCCGTCGCGGGCAGGTGACCCCAGTCGCACCCAGAGGACCCGGTTTTCCGCCATTTTTTTTGCGCGCAGACGCTTTTCTTGACATGTCTCGATTGCTGGGTGGGGTGGTGTTGGGGAGCGGGAAGATAGATAAAGGGTTTGACCACACACCCTGAAATAATTCAAATGGATTTATCATTGACCTGGTTATCCTGGTTAGTTAAAGTGACACTTCTCACTGTTGAGGGCTAGATTATCGAGTAACGGAATTTCTACTTCATTTTCTAGTATTTTGTTCACCTTACCCTACCTAACTAACTCCTGTGGATATCAAAACTCTAACATTCATATTATATCAGATATTTGGTAAGATAGTGAGCAAAATCGTTTTTGCACGCCATACAGATATTCAAACTGTCAGTTGGGTTTGGCATCTGGTGTTACATAATGCCAGGCTCGACCAAATGTTGTCCATAGACTCCTGGGTTAAAGCTAGTTACATCCCTTGTCACTTAGTGAGTGGGGGCACCACTTGACGGCTACTATTCTATTTGAAATCTGGTCTATTCATTACACTTATTCAATGATTATTGAATGAGAAAACATTGTTGGTGCTCTATACTTTAGATATTGTCACACATATCCTATATGGTTACACTGAATAAGTTTCATGTGATTCTGTGACTACTCGTTTTAACTATCTTAGCCACTTTAAAAGAAACTACTATTTGGTGGAAATCCAAAATAAATGTCTTTTTCAAAGCTTCTGGACTATGAATGCTTCTGCATGGGCAGTACATAGCCTAGCGTTAGTTTTCAGGATATAAATATGTCACTCAAGTCTCAAACCAAGTTCCGTCCTTAAAAAAGACAATTATGAATCCTGGGGTTTATTGATATCAGAAAACATAATGTGTCCCCCTCACAAGTGAGAAACCTGTGTGCGGATGAGTGAACAGAGGAGAATACCCCAGTGTATAATAATCCAACCAATAGGGGCGCCACCGCTGTCAAAATTTATACATTCAATGATATCTTCCCATTAATATGCATATATGGGTCAGATTTTCCCAAAATGTACAATTGGCAGTTCTACACATTTACGAAATTCTGTTAAATTAGGCTGGAAAATGATGAATACCGGGTATATCTGATTATATTCAGTGTTGAATTGATTTAAATATCAGTTCTGCGATGTTAAACTGCATTTTGAAGCTCATTTCTGTCTTGAATTTGGGGTATTTGAGAGAAGTAATGAAGGCGAATTGTACATTTTCAGGAAATCTGGCTCATATAGTGTTATCTTGCCTGTTGAACGTAGAAATAAAACTCCTAAAAGTACTCCTTCATCTCCAGATTTCTCTTTCCGTAACTGTGACATTTTCAGGGTTTGCTATATTGGTCAGATTTTCAGAAAATGTACAATTCACTTTCACAGATTCTCTGAAATGATCCAAATTTCAGACGAAAATAAAGCTCAAAATACAGTTGAACCTAACCAAACAGATTGCTAGAATCAATGTAATGCCAAATATACTCGAATTTACCTAGTATTGGCCAAATTGCAGGCTATTTTAGCATAATTTACTAAATGTGTACAGCTGCCAATTGTACATTTTCTGAAAATCTGACCCATATAGCCTGATACAAAATCAGCCGTTCTCCAGACAGTAACTCAGGAAACGGTGAGAGAATGGGTATACGAATAATTAAAATTTTGAAAATTGGTTGAATCAACAAGTCTATAATATTACTAATTTTGCGATTTAGATATTCCTGTTAGTGATTTAATGAGCCTGGAGAGAAATGTATATATATCCGATGTAAGACATTGCCACTTATGGCGGTTTAATCTGTTTATTCAAGAAGGTGTGTTTGAGCTAAAATTTTGAACACTTTTTCTTTTATCTTAAGCGGTATTGTAACACTAGTTACTTATTTAAGAGTATTATGTATGTATTCTAATGTTGGGCAAAAACCCTTGAAAAAAATGTTATTCGATAAGTGTGGTGACATAACTCCAGAGTATCAATTTATCTTTGCATAAACGAGATCACAAGTAAGTGATATAAGTGACAAGTAATATGCGGGGTAATATGTAGGCTAATATTATCATTGGATTTTGTCTAGTAGTAGAGTACTGTAACTAGATATATTGGATAGCCTATATTTTGTAGTAGATTATTATATATATATAAATATTTTTATTTCCATTTTATAAATACAGTTACATAACTGGAAATTGGCTCCAACGTTCTGGGATTTCCCAGCTCTTCCAAGAAGGCCTCAATATACAAATCTAAAATATTGTTTGTTAAATTAACATCAAATAAATACCCCTTAATTACTAATCAGATATAATGCGCCTTCTCCATTAAACAATACAATGTCTTCTTATTTCTCCTTCTGTTTTCCTTTTATACAGTGTTCTAAACTTTTCTTTCTTTAATCTATGTTTTCATACAAGTCTTACTCGCTTGAATTCAGATTTTTATTCTTGCCATATAGCAAGATATAATATGCAACAGCATATTTTGAGTAGTAATTTTTCATAGAGTTTCCCTTATTACACAAAACTCTATTTTACTCTTTGTCTTTATAACTGCATTGAAGGTCTATAGTTGTATTAATGTGGTTTACTAGACATTTGCTTGGCAAAAATGAAACGTATCGCGTCAGCGAAATCTTTTGTCAATAAAATATGTTTTTAAAAAAATTAGGACCTGGGTGCTATGAACTCTTCTCTCTCACTTTCTCTCCTCCATTGCCCGGCCCTCTATCTCCCTCGCCCTTTCTCCATTTCTCCCTCCTTATGGGTCAGATTTTCAGAAAATGTACAATTGGGAGCTCTACACATTTAGGAAATTCCGCTAAATTGGGCCAAAAAAATGAAGAATACTGGGTATATATGAGTATATTTGGTATTGCATTGATTTAAAGTATCAGTTCTGTTAGGTTAAACTGCATTTTGAAGTTCATTTTTGTCTTAAATGTGGGTTATTTGAGAGGATTGGTGAAGGTGAATTGTACATTTTCTGAAAATCTGACCCTTATGTTAATGTTCTCCCTCATACTCATAGCAATGCTTGATTAAAAGGGTGGACACACTTAGGTTCATGAGTCAAACTGGATTTCAAAAAGACTATGAAAGAACATATGAATGCTAGTAGCCTACTATAGGAAATACCTCGCAAAAAATATATAATATCGGCTTAGCAAAGTCTGCAAATTCATAAACCAAAGGCAACATGGAACATAGTTTATGATAACAGAACAAAAAACACAGGACACAAAATAAGACACTAAGTTATAGAAGACTAAGAAGACATGAGGAAATGACTGTGTATTTGAAGTCATATAGGGGGGCCTATCTTTGTCCCTGAAAACTGCATTTCCTACAATCTGCTACTGAATGTTTATGTTAAATTGTGTTCGAGCCCATCATTTGCAAAAACAAACCTCATTTTGTGTGCGTATACCTACATTGCTTGCTGAGTACATTTTCAATAAATCTACCGAGTTTAAGAACCTAGATAGGGTTATAGACTAGCGGCAAACTATGTCTGTGCCCACCAAAGCTCACCATCCAATGTAGGCTACAAACACAACCGTAGGCCATCTCTGCCAACCGTCATGCCTATGGGCCCACAGTTTCCCTTCTATTCAAAACAGTACTTCCGAGAAATTATTCATAAATGGTTAGATATTGCATTTCAATTAGCTGTGTTTTAGAGCAAATACCTTATTTACGGTGGAGAGTGGGCGAGACATCCTTTCGGCGGTGTTGAACGATTCTGTCTTGAGCTGCAATTATGATAATATAAGGTGACTTCTGATTGGTCCTTTCCGCGCCTTGATTGATGTTCAGCCAATGAGAGTGTACGTTATGGACCCGGGTTATGGAACAGGGAGAAGTGTGCACGTGTAGAGACGGGGGGCGGGGGTGGGGAGGTATTTTATTTGCTTACTGACTGACTTAAAGATTTTCTCACACCAGTACACATCATATACCGGGCGGTATGTCTCATTTTCAGATACCTCTCCCTTGATGCCTGGATTGGTAGACTTATTCCTGCATTGCTGCGATGGCCTACTGAGTGGGCTCCATCAGTAGGCCTAGGCCAAAAAAAATAGGTGTGTTTCCGATTTACCCCCCCCCCTACCTAGAAAAACCTTACCCTACCTAAATTTTTTTTACCATACCTGATTTTTAAAAAATCATATCTTACTTTTGGGGGATTTTTTGACAAAAAAAGCTTATAAAAGCAGGAAACGGATTTTCCTAACCCGTAACTGTCAAAAAGCACATTTCCCATGTTTAAAACAACTATTGTTATGAAATAGACATTTTTTTCAGTTCCTGGGAGGTGGTTTCCAAAAAAAAATTAAAATAAAAAAAGTTACCACCCCCCTACCTAGTTTTCAGCCAGATAAATCGGAAACACGCCTATTTTTTTTGGCCTTATCAGACTTTAGCCTCCCCTGAGTTGTGTGGTTTGTTGTCAGTGAAACAGTGAGCAGTGCGGGTGGGTGATGGGGGGGGGCACTCAGAACCAAAGTGGTTTTCCATGCTCATTCCCCAACTTAAAAAAACGGCCCCTTTTCAAGGACTTTTCCCTCAGATTAGTACCCGTTTTCTATTAAAACGAGGAGAATTTACCAGGCTAAGAGAACCCCTTTTTTCTTTTAGAAAGAATCAAGGAGAATAGGCCCAGTCCTATATCAGGCATATAAGAATGAAAACCAATAGGGCTAATCGATCCCTCAACTTCATGAGTAGAAAGGTAATTTTGGTACATCTTATTGCCACAAAATTGAAGTGGCAAAATTGAAGTGGCAAACGAATATACATGATAAATGAAGAAAAAGGTTAGGCCTATTTAAATAGCTTAGGCCTACCTTAGAATAGGCCTCGGCCTAAACCATAACAATTTATAACTCCAAGAGTGTCATCTTTAATGGTAATAGCCTAAATTGTATTGAAACGTGCAGGCATGTTACCCTTGACCAAGATCGAGAGATTGAATAAATATCAATCAAAGTAGGCCTATATATATATATATGCCAACATCCTGGAAAACACCTCCAGGCCCCAGGGTGTAGTATTGCTCCACACACCCAAAGACACCCCCAGAAAGCTATGTGACTAGTCTTTAAAATGGTAATATGTGATGAGTTTCAGGAAAATGAGTCACAAGTCGCAAAATTGGTGTTTTTCAAAGTCGTTTACTTACAAGATCTCTTTGTTGGAATATTTTCATTTTTGGAGTGTCTAGTCCTTGTGGTTGTATGAATACATCTCCCAAATTTCAAGACTGTTTATTAATTATATCAGTGCGATTCTTAGATCATCCCATTGAGTATATTTAGCTACTCTACTGGTAATCATCCACCCAGAAATATTGCAAACGTTTTTTTCAAAAATAAAAATATCTAACTAAAAAGATAAAAGTACTGATTAGATGTCCTTAATGTTTACATTCATTGGAATCACCTTGATCTCCTCTTTTCAAATATGGTGATATCTCAAAATCCATATTTTGCGACTTATGACTCATTTTCCTGAAACGGATATTATTTAAATGCGCTTGTGACACTGATTGTAACAAACATTAATCAAAGGCGGGGATATGGTGTGGCTGAGTGGTCTGAAGCACTGGGTCGGCACATTAGGGTCAGATTTTCAGAAAATGTACAATTGGCAGCTCTACACATTTAGTAAATTCTTCTAAATTAGGCTGTAATTTGGTCAATACTAGGTAAATTCGAGTATATTCGGCATTGCATTGATTCTAGCAATCTGTTTGGTTAGGTTGAACTGTATTTTGAACTTTATTTTCGTCTGAAATTTAGGATATTTGAGAAGATTGGCGAAGCTGAATTGTACATATTCTGAAAATCTGACCCATTAGCATCAGTAACATGTTATGGGTGCGACTATTATTACACCCCTGTGCTGTAGTTGCCTATACCGTCAGCATTGTATGTCACACTTGGTCAAAGTGGTGCATAACATGTGAGTTATGCCACCCTTGGCGCATACAAAAAGTAGGTCCGCCAAAAAGTGAAATTACTTCTTTTATATTCATTTATTTATATTTTTTATTCACTAATGGGGTGTAATAAATATGGAACAAAGCTCGGGGAGTGGAACAAACCTCGGGAGTGCAGAAGACCCCGGGCTAACGCCCTCTAACTTCTAGCCCTCCCTCGGTCACTAACAAGTGTACAGACTTCCCCCTTGCTATGTTCCATCTATCACTTTCGCCTCCTACCCCAGGTAGGCTACAAGAGGGAGACCATCATTGAGATGATCTAGTCCTGGGGAAAAATGTAAGGGGAAAAAAAGCAAAATGAATCTGTCATTAAGCTGAAATAGTTCTTGTAATGCTCACTCCAGTAAATATCAGCAGCGAATATGTGATGTGTTTCAGGAAAATGAGCCACAAGTCGCAAAATTGATATTTTTCAAAGTCTTTTTTCACATGATCACATTATTGGAATGTTCTAATTTGTTTAGGGTTCATCACTTATAGCTATATCAATTGATGTATCAAATTTCAGGACAATCTATGTAATATATCCTTTCGTTTTAAACGTCCTCATATGGACTAAATTTAGTTACTTTACTGTTTATTTACCCCCAGAGATATTGGAAGCTTTTTATTCAAAATTAAAATATCAAACTTAAAATCTAGAAATACTTATAAGATTATTAGACTGTTTACTATCATTGGAATCGGCTTGATCTCATCATTTCTAATATGGTGATATCTCAAAATCTTATTTTTTGCGACTTATGACTCATTTTCCTGAAACACATCACATATAGTAGGAAATTGTACTTGCACTAGTTCAATACTAGTAGGCTAGTTTAGGCAGACCTTCAATTTAAGAAATAAAAGATATTAATAATAAGCGGGGTAATATGGGCATGTGGGGAATATGGGCACCTTCAGATATTTTACCGAAATAAGCATTTCTGATGCTGGCACCTAATATCATCCTCTGCGTCTACAGCTGCGTACACCATATGTTGTTTCATCATAGTTTAACAGTTGATTTAGTGTTACCATAAGGGCAATATGTACCATAAGGGGTAATATGGGTATTATTGAGGGGTAATATGGGTATTACTAAGGGGTAATATGGGCACCACATACCAATCTAGACACTAATGTTTCTATACGCATATATAAACATAAAAGAACTGCTTTACAACCATATGCATAGAAAGTGTGAAAACTGAAAAAAATGAAAAAATCATAATATTTAAAGACTAGCTCACATCTGAAAAAAGGGTCCAAAACTATGCCCATATTACCAATAACGTGTCTGTTATTGGCTGCATCTGAGCCACTGTGGGTAAGCCGATTTATCCGGCGTTCTTGTTCAATGTATGACGTGGCCATGCCGTAATCTAAACCATTTTGTAAAGCTTTCCCTGACAATAGAATTATGACAATGTCTCCACAGAAATATAGTTTTATAGAGAATACAAGGAGAATATAGGCCGCCGAAGACGCGATACTGTGCTATTCTTGCTTTTATTCCATGATTCTTAACTTAAAACATTGCTGCATATATATATATATATATATATATATTAAATAAGCTACATGTATGCGCATTCCCCTCCTACGAATTCTTATTTGATGATGCAATAGGGAGGTTGTATTATAGCAAGAACAGCATAGTATCGCGTATGATGGGGGCTATATTCTCCGAGTATGGCCGAAAAATATGAGGCCGTAGGCCTAGTTGTTTTTTGGCCATACAAGGAGAATATAGGCCGCCGAAGACGCGATACTGTGCTATTCTTGCTTTTATTCCATGATTCTTAACTTAAAACAACTTTATTTGCTTTAATTTCATCAAACTGAGTTGTCTGCATAGTCTCGAATGGTCGTGACGTCACTGTACAATACAGGGCGTTTATATTGTCCACCTTGTGAGCGGCAAGTATATTATACTTCTATATAATCCTGAAATAAATGTCATCCAGAGTCAATTATCTAGGAATCTATGGCCGAAAACGTTCATTTTAAATATTTAAATCAATAAATGGTCATTTAAAGAGTAGAATTTTTTTTAATGTACATGTATTCATTTGGCAGTAGCCTTGCTTCTATTGAAGGGATCTGGATGATTATATATGAGCGGAAAGCTGAGATTGTTGCGGTTTGTCTGGTATATGTTATAACTTTCTATATTAAATAGTTTTGCCTCTATCAAGCAAATGCTGCAACCCAAAAACGTGCGACGTAAGAATATGTGACCTAAAATTGGGTGTTTTCTCTCTCAATGCAAAAGGCATATTTCTGTTCAGACCATTTAATAGATCTGGATTATTTTATATCAGCAGAAAGCTGATATTGTTGCAATTCATTTGGTATATAATACAACCTTCTATCTCAAATAGTTCTGCCTCTTTCAAGCAAAAGTTGCGACCTAAAAACGTGCGACGTAAAAACGTGCTACCTAAAATCGGGTGTTTTCCCACTCTATGCACAAGACATTTCTGTCCAGACCATTCAAGGGATCTGGATGATTTTATATCAGCAGAAAGCTGATATTATTGCGGTTTCTTTGGTACATGTTAAAACTTTCTATCTCCAAAGTTTTTCTTTTATCAAGCAAATGCTTTGTGCGACGTAAAAACGTGCGACGTAAAAACATACAATGTGCGACGTAAAAACAGGTGTTATGACTCTCTATGCACAAGGCATACCTGTTCAAACCATTCATATTGTATTGGCAACAAGAGAATAAATTGCCCAATATATTCAGATTAGTTTTAAATGATGTTTTACAATAGAATTGAAAAGCACAAGTAATTAATGTGGCGATGTAAAAACATACATAATTAGCCATTTTCCCATTGAACTTTTTTAAACAGGCATAACATCCTTATTAATGGTCATATTTGGACTTATTTGGTATCAAATGTTAGGTATTGTCTCAAATATATATCAAATGAGTTTTATTCTTGTGTTATACCACAAGTTCATTGCATGAAAGTGAGCAACATGTGCAACGTAAAAACGAAAAAAAAACCTTTTTAATTTTGTTTGTGCTATAATATTTTTTAAAAGAAAGTTGGGTTACTGAAATGCATTGAAATTTGAACCTGGTGACTAAGCAAATTTAATCAGATATAAAAAAACACAAATTGATGTAAATTTCTGAATCTCCAAGTCCCAAATGTTTAATTATTGACAATTTTCTATGAAAATATCGATTTTAAAGGGTCATAACTCATAAAATATGCATCAGCCCTATAATAATGTATATATCAGAGGAATTCTCATTCCAAGAGGAATGTGTCAGTATGATTTGTTTTAATATCAATGGATTATAGACTGAGATATGAGGCACAGAGGGGCCAAAGGTAGGGAAAAGGGCACTGGGCCCATTTCGTAGGAATGGATATATATATATATATGTTCAGCCATACTGATCCTTGATATGTAGATGTATATGTAATTAACACAAGAGTTTTGTAGAAGGTTACTACTGGAAGAGCTACCCATTTTCAGATAGATTATTATTGCTACTGAGCTTAGATAGCTCCATGATATTCCCAGGTTTGGGGACAATCCAATGATATCTGACCCAAAATGACAAACTTTTCAGAGGGTCTTTGGTTGCCATGGTTACCAGAACATTTGTAGAACAAATTCATGAACACAGTTTGATTCGTCTTTAAGAATGCTTCGATTTAATATGCAGCATGATAATAAAACTGAATATATCTTATTTTGTACCCAAAACATTCCATTTTGGTGTTTTTTTTCCATTTGGTTGCCATGGTGACCAAGTCCCACATTTCCCAGAGGTTGGACCCTGTTCAAATGAAAGAGCATAAGATTCTGTATAGGAATCAATCCTCAAAACATACTTCCCCCAAAATAAAATGGCGCTGATGAAATACATCCTACTATAATTGTGGGAATGGGAAATTATGAATAACTTTTTGTTGAAAAGTTTCCATGGAAACTGCCAATTTTGATAATGTTTGCAGGGTAAATAGCAGTTATTTCCTCAGTTTTGTTGAATTTCTGAAGTTTTGTAGAAGATATCTCAATTTAAGTTTGTTATACAGTCGGTTTGGGCCACCCCAACCCCCTAAAATGACACATTTGCCACTGGCAGCTTTACTGCCCACTATGGTCACCCCGAAGGCATTGCAAGGGCAGCTGACATGACATGGAGTCTATGTTTGTGGAGTCATACCTCAGTAACTATGGCAACCAATGGAGGTTTATATATATCAAATTAAATCTAAGGAGCAGGGCTATCCAGAGAATATATTTTATTGTTTATTGGAATTTGATTTAAATACGAAATCAAAGAGTATATCTGACCCAAAATGACTAATTTGAGAGGTTATTTGGTTGCCATGGTTACCAGAACGTTTGTAGAACGAATTCATGAACACAGTTTGATTCGTCTTTAAGAATGCTTTGATTTGATATGCAGCATGATAATAAAAACAGAATATTTCTCATTTTGTACCCAAAACATTCCATTTTGGTGGTTTTTTCCATTTGGTTGCCATGGTGACCAAGTCCCACATTTCCCAGAGGTTGGACCCAGTTCAAATGAAAGAGCGTAAAATTCTGTATAGGAATCAATCTTCAAAACATACTTCCCCCAAAAATAAAATGGGGCTGATGAAATGCACCCTACTAATAAGGAAGTTATGGGCTATCAATGACCAGCAATGGAGTTTTTCGGCAGCCATTTTGTTTTTTGCCCGTAAAAAATTTTCCCCAAGAGATCCAAAGTGGCATCCGGCTGATTCCTGCTCAGGACATGTTATACTACCAGAATCAACAATAAAACATCATCCGTACCGCGAAACACGCTTTTCTGAGATTCCGCTGGACTATATCGATTATATTGTATGCTCACGGCCAAATCATGGAATAAAGGCTACTATCAGTTCGGAATCAGCAATGCCCCTGGTTTGTAATGCCTAATGTCTAATGCCTTCCATCCCGGTGATCAGAGAAAGAACTAAGATGGAAATAATAATGATAATAATAGATAATGATATATTTGTATTTCCATATCTCCGTTACAATCGGTGTTATACATTGTAGAATCAAATTAAAGAATGTAACAAAATGTGTATAAATGGAATAAATGTGAAATATTCTCTGTGAGTGACACAGCTAGGTCTTCCGAGGATCCCTGGAATTCTGATTATTTAGCAAGTAAAGCAACGGTAAAAATACAGTGAAGTAAGTAGCCTTAGCAAAGTATTTTTTTGAATTAATCTTATTCAGGATCATGACGTACGCCAATCATGACAATTTAATATGTCGGACACAAGATATATAGATAACGGATATATCAGGATATTTTCATAATAGAAATCATGCGGGCTTTTTGGGTAAAGTTGTCATTATTAGATATGCCTGGAAGATCTTTACTCATTGCATTGTATCAAAAATGCTTGAACCATGAAAAATCCAAAGCAAATGTGGAGACGATATGTGACCCCAGATATGAATAAAAAGGTTTATATATTAATCAAAGAGGCAGCGAAAGCTGTGCACAAAGCGGTGGGAATGCGCTATTGCAATACAATTAGGCATTGGGGCAGAGACGAGCTGTAGATGAGAGATCTGCACAGACATATGTGGGTCAGATTTTCAGAAAATGTACAATTGCCCTTCACCAATCCTCTCAAATAATCCACATTTAACACAAAAATGAGCTTCAAAATGAAGTTTAACATAACAGAACTGATACTTTAAATCAATGCGATACCAAATATACTCAGATATACCCGGTATTCTTAATTTTTTCAGCCTAATTTAGGAGAATTTCCTAAATGTGTACAGCTGCCAATTGTACATTTTCTGAAAATCTGACCCATGTGGACAACTGATCCACTCCGCCATACATAGTTCCCACGCACAAATACATGAGGTGGTCTACTAATACATGTACTGTTGGCGCTCAGCACATCTTAATAGAAGGCACAAAAAAAGATAAACGCATATTTATTATATGTAAATGTTGTAAAATATGTGTGTATCAGTTTATAAATGTCCATATCAATGTTGGTTAATCGACCCATCTACATTGCAATTTTTTTAAATCACAGAAGAGTGCTCCATATATCATATAATATGATTAATGATCATCGTATATACACATTTCATCTGACGTTGCGCTGATATATATCCTGGATTGTATTGAAGTGGCGTGAATATTGCAAGAGTTATATTACTATCAAAGTAGTTTGCTTCTTTCTATTTCTTGCCATTTCGTTAAACAAATGAAAGGTTTTAAACATGGTCAGCATGTCAAAGAACTAGACTGCACTCTGAAGAATTCAAATTCAGCGCTAGTAGTATAGAGGCACTAGGACAAGTCAACCTAAAGCAATTATCTCCAAATATGCCTCCACCAAGCTTCTGATTGGCTGAGCCACACTCCACCAACCGATGGATCAATATTTCCAGGCTTCTGATTGGCTGAGCCACTCCCAGCCTTAGGTCATACTCATTTTAATACACCTTAGATTGTATGTGGGATTGTTAAAAATACACGCTAACCTCATGACCTAAGATGCTAAGGTTAGCAGTTGAGGGATAAATTCAGACCGGAAAATTGGGTTAAAGGTTAGTAACCTCAGGGTCAAATACAAAATGGAAGTTAGGGTTAAGGATCAGTAACCTTAGGGTCAAAGGTTAAGGAATGTGAGGAGAGTGCTGGGGTGTGGCTTAGCCAATTAGAAGTCTGGAAATATTCGTCCACACACCAGTGGAGTATGGCTCAGCAATCAGAAGCTTGGTGGAGGCATTTTTGGAGATAATTGCTTTAGGCTGACTTGTCCTAGTGCCTCTATACTACTAGCGCTCCATATATTGCCTAAGAAATGTCTTCATTTTAACCATTGTTCCATCAATATTCTTTTAATCAAAATACTTGTAACCAAACACAATAAATAGGTTAACTAACCTTTTGGTTTCAGTTACTTGGAACTCCACATAGGTCACTCATCCGATGTATACCTGGGTATTTGTGATGTGTTTCAGGAAAATGAGTCATGAATCGCAAAAAATAGATTTTGAAATACCATTATATTTGAAAAGATGAGATCAAGCTGATTCCAATAATAGTAAACAGTCTAATAATCTGATAAGTATTTCTAGATTTTAAGTTTGATATTTTCGTTTTTGAAAAAAAACAACTTTCCAATATTTCTGGGGGTCAATAAACAGTAAAGTAACTAAATGTAGTCCATATGAGGACCTTTAAAACGAAAGAATATATTACATAGATTGCCCTGAAATTTGAGGCATTAATTGATATAGCAATGAGTGATAAACTCCTCAAAAATCAGAACATTCCAATAATGTGATCTTGTGAAAAAAACACTTTGTAAAATATTAATTTTGCGACTTATGACTCATTTTCCTGGAACACATCACATTTATGCATGTTTAGTGCAACAGGCCATGTTGTACAACTCTAGATGGCACAGCCCACACTATATGTGCAACAGGCCATGTTGTACAACTCTAGATGGCACAGCCCACACTATATGTGATGTGTTTCAGGAAAATGAGTCATTAGTCGCAAAATTTATATTTTTCAAAGTGTTTTTTTCACAAGATCACATTATTGGAATGTTCTGATTTTTGGAGAGTTTATCACTTATAGCTATATCAATCGATGTCTCGAATTTCAGGACAATCTATGTAATATATCCTTTCGTTTTAATGGTATCTCAAAATCCAGTTTTTGCAACTTATGACTCATTTTCCTGAAACACATCACATATATATGTGCAACAGGCCATGTTGTACAACTCTATCTATGGCACAGCCCACACTATATGTGCAACAGGCCATGGTGTACAACTCTAGATGGCACAGCCCACACTATATGTGCAACAGGCCATGTTGTACAACTCTATCTATGGCACAGCCCACACTATATGTGCAACAGGCCATGTTGTACAACTCTATCTATGGCACAGCCCACACTATATGTGCAACAGGCCATGTTGTACAACTCTAGATGGCACAGCCCACACTATATGTGCAACAGGCCCTGTTGTACAACTCTAGATGGCACAGCCCACACTATATGTGCAACAGGCCCTGTTGTACAACTCTAGATGGCACAGCCCACACTATATGTGCAACAGGCCATGTTGTACAACTCTAGATGGCACAGCCCACACTATATGTGCAACAGGCCCTGTTGTACAACTCTAGATGGCACAGCCCACACTATATGTGCAACAGGCCATGTTGTACAACTCTAGATGGCACAGCCCACACTATATGTGCAACAGGCCCTGTTGTACAACTCTAGATGGCACAGCCCACACTATATGTGAAACTACTGCTTGTACTTGTGCATCTTTCCTCACTTTTTCCCACTAATTACGGTCAGAGACCTTCTACTTTACTCTAGCTACTGTTCACTTTGTGAAGCGGCCTCGGGGCACCGACTCACTGTTGCTTGCTTCAGGCCCAATATTGGCTGAGAGAAATGTGTTAATAATAGAAACTGTGGCTGGCTCTGACGTACTGCATCCTTTCATGGGCAGATGACGGGTGTTGGGGGATAGACGGAGGAGACATTGGGGGCTGAGAGGACTGTGTGGGTAAAGAAAATGAGGAAATGGGGTTGTTGAGGGGCTGAGGGTGTTGAGGGTCTAGTTTGAGAGGGAAGGAAGCGCAAATTAAAACGGTCCCGTGACCGTCCAGTACCATGGGGCTCAGTGAAAGCCAGAAATATGTCTCGCTACAAATAGTATTTTTTTTAAAAAACGTTTTTATTTTCACATACACACTGAAAAATGGCAGAAAAGAAACACATCGCTAACATTAAGCGTTCTTCGAGGCCATCTGCTCTCGTTTAAATAAAAGTTGCTATTGCAAATACAATGGTATCAAAACGGTGAAATCATCATTATATATGGAGGACAATTAATTAAATATTCAGAGAATTATGTAATCAAATACAATCACATGAGAGGAACAGGATGAGGAAAGGAAATAATGAATGATGATAGTACATTTCAATGACAATTATTATTTTCAAGGGAGGTGAGAGTGAGGCGGGGGGGGGGGCGAGCGATTTTTCAGTTCCGTTTGTCGAGAAAGAATTTTTTGATATAAATTTTAAACATGTTTTTATCCTGAATATTGCATAACTTAGTGGGCAGGTTATTCCATGTTATAACAGTTTGATAGTGCAGAGATTGCCTATCAGTTTCTTTTTTAGGAATAAATAATTCAAGGACGGGAGCGTCAAATAATCGAGTTGTTCTGACAAGAGGAGAGATTATACAAGTATTAGACTTATTAACTGAAACTATAGATAGAGAGAATGGGACGAGCCGGCAATAATCGAAAATTTATAGGACGAGATTCGTCCACATTTATAAGCACGATGCCGTAGGCAGAGTGCTTATGTGGACGAATCAAGTCCTATAAATTTTCGATTATTGCCGGCTCGTCCCATTCTATATTTATTAAAAAAATACATGAAAAAAATACTAAAGAAGTCTCAGAGAGCCCCGCTGCCCCGCTGACAGCCCCACTGACAGCCCCGCTGACACTGACAGCCCCGTTTGTATATTGATGAATTAAAACGTCCATATCATGGCCATTCCTTGAGCTACATTAATACAATTTATATCATTCAAAAGAGAATTTAATGCTCTATTTAATGATCTAGGTTTTATTATGTATTTCTATAATCATAGTACCAGAATCACAGGTGGATTACCGATCACGGGCATTTGTTTACATGCTCCGTGGAGAGCCAAAGCTCCGTGAAGCATAACAACAGAGCTATTTTTAGACAACTACATTTCATATAGGACACGTCCTATATGAATATTTTTATAACACCCCACTTATAGCATGTCTCATATAGAATGCGCGTATAATAAATAACTATATATTAACTATAGATCAAATATAATCCTAATATATTTTTACTGCGAACAAAAGTATCTTTCTCTGATGTAAGAATGATTTTCATCATCGATGGTATAACGCATGTGATACAAACACATGATGTAATTAGTACTGCCGACATCCAATACATCTTTTTATTATACATTATACTTGAAATAACAAAAGAATTTAGTACAGCCTTGAAGCGATTTATTTTCAATGTCATCATTGGTACATATGTCTACTTTGGGACGCAACAAACCTGGACTCGAATCATTACATAAGTGAAACATTCATAATATGGTCTTTCAAGATATAACAGAGACAGAGTGTCGATTGGGACCAGATGATTGTCAACAGAATTAGGCTATTCTTTGCGTACAGACTTTTCCTCTGTGGTACAAGCTATTTCCCATATTACAAATTCTTTATTTTTACAAATTCTTTATTTTTACAAATTACTTATTTCCAGAACAAAAAGTTCCATGTCAGCCTCCTTTTCCACTATTCCCCTTAGATATTCACCACAGAAAAGTATGTCACTGCACCCTTTTCCTATTTCACCTATGGTATGTCCTATTTCCTTTACATGAAAAGCCATGTCTGGCTGCTCTGACATCTATGTCAAGATTTGGCCATCTTTTTCCATCGATATCATCCCTGGTACAGTCCTTTTCTACCCATACAAAAGGAGACATGAGTAGACTTGTACAGTTAATAATGTAACATTATGTACTACCCGTGAGTGTACGGCCCAGTCAGTCCCACCTTGCCGGCCTTGCATGCATGACTGATTTTGCTATAGCCACTTGCCTTCCATTCACAGTTAAAAGAGGCTTTTGCCAAAGGTTAAAGTGGGATACAGAAACCTTCAAAATGCAAGGATTTATTTAATAAAATGTCCTGTAATTTGGTACATAGATTTGCATAACCAAAAGTGGTAAACCCCCTAGAATAAGAACAAGTCACTATAGAGATCTTGTGTATAAAAACACCTTGAAAAATATCAATTCGGCTGACTCACATCACAATTGATGGATATTCTGAAAAGGAGTGGATATTCCAAAAAGGAAAAGATATTCCAAAAAAGGAAAAGGATATCTAAAAAGGAAAAGGAAATTCCAAAACGGAATAGGCTATTGGCAAAAAGGAAAAGGAATTTGACAAAAAGGAAAAGGATATTCCAAAAAGAAAAATCTTGGATATTAAGGATTTTTCCTATTTCACATATATATCCTGTCCAAATGGGGACAAAACAGGGTTCTCCAACTATAAATGTTTTCTTCTTGCTTCCACTCACTCACCCACCAAATTCTTAGCCGAGAATATTATGGAAGTTCACATTTCATCTTTTCATTATTACTATTTACTATCATCTCATTACACCACCCATTACTTGTTCCTATAGGTTAATAGATCGACAAACTAAAAGACTTAATATGTAATATAACCTGTGTGAAAAATGAAAATAATAGAATGATTCGATCAAGTTTAAGCCATTATTTTTAATGTGTTTTCACCCACCAACACCCGGCGGCTCAGGGTTTTATTGCTGACATATTCAGGACCCAAGGAACACCGTTCACTGGAACAAGAAGGTTTTGGTTGAACTTGTAGTTACCTTCTGAATAAAGATATTGTTATAAAAAAAATATATATTGTTTCGAAACTTCCATAACTCAATGGAGAAAATCAGTCTCAGTATAGTCACATATAGTACAGGCATTTTAGCATGGAACCCGGAATAAAATAATGTAAAGCTGATTTTTGGATATATGATGCGGGACACATGGGGGAACATTCCCTGAAAAGTCCCCACCTGGGGACTGTGTGCTTTTTGAGATTTTGATGTTTTTGTGTCATTTTCCACAAAATAGCATTGGTCTCTATGGGAAAAAGCACCTGGCTCAGGCCATTATTGCCAACATTAAGAATATTTAGCATTGTTATTTGCAGGGAATATAAGATATATAAAATATACTGTATAGGTTGGGTTACCATAGTAAACAAATACGTATGGAGATTCCAAAAATAAATATTTCAACAAAATATCTTTATTTTTTTATTTTGTTGCCATGGCAACGGTCAGATTTTGGTGAAAAAAGCATTTTTTTCAGATCAGGTCATAATATTTGGGGACCTAATTATCTACATTGTGCATGTTGTGCGCCTTTTTGAAATTTGGCATGGTGTTCAGTAAGGCCTGAAATTTTCAAAAGCACCAGCTACAAGTTGGTAGACACCCCTGGTGGCCAGTAGCTGCAAAATCCAAGATGGCCGTCCCAAACAGTAAATATGGCATATCTTAGCTTCTATTTGGTAGATCTTCAACTATAATACCATTTTATTGATGTTTTTAAGTATGAGGAATTCATTTCTGAAGGTCACTTTGTGTTCCAAGGTCATTTTCAAGGTCAAAATCCAATATGGCCACTACTGAGTAACAAGAATGTTATCTCAGCACTCATTATAGGCCCATATATACATTCCGTGGGTGTACATATTCATGAATAAGAACAATTTTTTCAGGTTCATGGGTGTGAGGAATCATTTTTTATGTCACTTTTTGCTTTGTAGGTCATTTAGAAGGTCATGATTCAATATGGCTGCTGTCAGGAATCAGAATGTCATATATTTTGGCTGCCATTATTCATCAATATGTACACCCACGGAATGTATATATGGGCCTATAATGAGTGCTGAGATAACATTCTTGTTACTCAGTAGTGGCCATATTGGATTTTGACCTTGAAAATGACCTTGGAACACAAAGTGACCTTCAGAAATGAATTCCTCATACTTAAAAACATCAATAAAATGGTATTATAGTTGAAGATCTACCAAATAGAAGCTAAGATATGCCATATTTACTGTTTGGGACGGCCATCTTGGATTTTGCAGCTACTGGCCACCAGGGGTGTCTACCAACTTGTAGCTGGTGCTTTTGAAAATTTCAGGCCTTACTGAACACCATGCCAAATTTCAAAAAGGCGCACAACATGCACAATGTAGATAATTAGGTCCCCAAATATTATGACCTGATCTGAAAAAAATGCTTTTTTCACCAAAATCTGACCGTTGCCATGGCAACAAAATAAAAAAATAAAGATATTTTGTTGAAATATATATTTTTAGAATCTCCATACGTATTTGTTTACTATGGTAACCCAACCGATATAGTATATTTTATATATCTTATATTCCCTGCAAATAACAATGCTAAATATTCTTAATGTTGGCAATAATGGCCTGAGCCAGGTGTTTTTCCCATAGAGACCAATGCTATTTTGTGGAAAACGATGCAAAAACGTCAAAATCTCAAAAAGCACACAGTCCCCAGGTGGGGACTTTTCAGGGAATGTTCCCCCATGTGTCCCGCATCATATATCCAAAAATCAGCTTTACATTATTTTATTCCGGGTTTGGCCTAAAATCTACCTAAAATGCCTGTACTAATAGCCAGATAATATACATGATAAAATGTAATAGCTGCCCCCCACCCCCAAACCCACACACCCCACATGCCTTCTTTTTGTAAAGTGTGTCGAAATAGACCAAAGTAAGTAGACCAAAGTAAGATTTAGTTGCAAGTACCACATTTTCAGAGAAAATGATTTGAAATTCCAAATGTATTTCCTTCCAAATTCCCTCAGGCTTCTATATTTGAACTTTTAGTATTTAAAACCTTGCAAAACACGAATCTAACATGATACTCCATTTATTTTTTATTGAATAAATTGATAATATAAATTACCCCTCCCCCCAGTAAAATATATTATCCCCCTTAAATGATGAGATAGGCTGAATGTACAGTTGGTATGGTGAATCACTCACTCACTAGTGTTGACATGCATGTCCATTCAACCAGGTTCATATGTGATGTGTTTCAGGAAAATGAGTCATAAGTCGCAAAAAAATGGATTTTGAGATATCATTATATTTGAAACGATCAGATCAAGCCGATTCCAATGGTAGTCATATAAGTAGTGTTTCTATAATTTAAGTTTGATATCTTTATTTTTGAAAAAAAACGTTATTAATATCTTTGGACAGATAATTACTAATGAAGTACCTAATTATACTACATAAGATGACCTTAGAAATGCGTACATATATTTAATACATTGCCTTGAAATGTTGTGCACGTATTAATGTTACTAGCAGCATTAAGTACCCAAAAAAATAGCATATTCCAACAAGGATGGTTCAATTCCCACAGCAGGAGGCTCTTTTTACATTGCCTAATTTAGAGTTCATTTCTTATTTTTATTTCCCTAATATCTCCACATCTGGAAATCAATTTTTCTTTTAAACTAATACATTCAGCAGTTCATGTTTATTCCCTTTCAATTGTTGAATGAATTAGAGAGGCAAAGATTGATTTGAGCAAGAAAATAGACTTAACACAGTTTCTGGGAGATAATGTTTAGATACCCTACTAGCCATGCAATGGCTCACACCTGACACCTGATGATATTGCGTAGAACTACAGCTAGCAATCTTAGTACCTGCAGTTGACCCCAGACTGCACCACAATGGAAGTGCCTCCCCACATGAGCTTTCAGGATGAGAGAAAGGTGGGGGAAGGAGGGTGGGGTATGGGGAGAGATTTAGAAGTAGGCAGGGTCCGGTCCCTGTACTCATATACAAAAGGTAGGACCTATCAGAAAACATAACCTTTTCCGTGGATTTTGGGCAGAAAAAATACCCCTTTTTCCACGAAAACGCTGATTTTTCAGCCCTAAAAAACTCTTCATTTTCACATTCATTTGCTCTCCCAGAAACGAGACTTAAAACAGAAGTGACCAACCCACATATATAATAGATGCTCCGAGTTTCCTGTGTTAAGAGCGATTTATAATGGGCAAGATCAAATGACCAAGACCCACACAGCAGAGCGAATTTGCTCCCCTGATTATCACTATCATAACTTTCCCAAGCTTTAATGTTACAAACTTTCACTTTACCAGCTGAATTAACACCCCTTTTTTCCATTTTCGCGAAGTCATCCAGAAAAAAGACCCTTTTTTTAGGTTTTCAAGGACATGTGAATTTTCCCCAAAAGACCCCCTATGTCCGCGAAAATGGGAACGAGCATGCGTGTCATTATGTGTAGGGAGTGCGGGGACCGGGAGGCAGGGCAGAAACATGAGAAAGGAAAAGTGAATCAAGGAGGGAGAGAGGCAAATAGAAACAGAGATTTAGTGGACAACAAAAATATTTGTCGCCGCCATTTTTTCTCTTGTGGAGTTCCGCTATAACGGTAAAAATCGTGTGAAGTAAGAGATTATAGAATAGAGAAGTAGATGATGTTAGGTAAAGTGTAAAGAATGAAATAAAGAAAGTAATGAACTTTTACATAATCCAATAGAAGTTTGCATCCAATCATTAAACAAAATCCGGCTACTCTTTAACTTGTGACGTTACTTCTAGAGAAATGTTAATTTATATTAGTTGACTGGAATAAATGGAGCGGGCGTTATCTACGTAATTATCTAATATCATTATTCTTAGATATATAAACCTTTTATACGATGCTGTGATGCTCACATTTAAATCTCCTATAGTGATGATACGTATATGAAATGGGGGCAAAGTCCGGGGGCGGGGTGAGAGAAGGTGCAGTAGGCTTCCTATCATCAAGAGAGAGATAGAGAGAGAGAGGGGGGAGGAGGAAGTAAGATAGAGAGGGAGAGAGAGAGAGAGAGAGAGGAGGAAAAGAGAGATAAAGAGAAAGTACAATTAGCATGGAGAACAATTGTGATGTGTTTAAGGAAAATGAGTCATAAGTCGCAAAATTGATATTTGTGATCCGTTTTAGGAAAATGAGTCATAAGTCGCACAATATGGATTTTGAGATATCACCAAATCTGAAAAGAGGAGATCAAGCTGATTCCAATGATAGTAAACACTAGGACACCGAATAAGTATTTCTATATTTTAAGTTTGATATTTTTATTTTTGAAAAAAAAAGTTTGCAATGTTTCTGGATGGGCAATTACCAGTAAAGTAACTAACTATACTCCATATGAAGGCCTTCAAAACGCATGTATATATTTAATACAATGTCCTGAAATTTGTTACACAGATATATATGACTATGAACGCTAAACCCTCTCAAAATCAGAACATTTCAATAAAGAAATCCTGTGATAAAAACAATTTAAAAAATATCAATTTTGCGACTTGTGACTCATTTTCCTAAAATAGATCACATTTTACAAAGTGTTTTTTTCACATGATCACATTGTTAGAATGTTCTAATGTTTTTAGGGTTAATCACTTATAGCCCTATCAATCGATGTCTCAAATTTCAGGACAATCTATGTAATATATCCTTTTGTTTTAAAGGTCCTCATATGGAGTATATTTGGTTACTTTACTGTTTATTGACCCCCAGAAATATTGGAAACTTTTTTTTCGAAAACGAAAATATCAAACTTAAAATCTAAAATACTTATTAGATTATTAGATTGTTTACTATCATTGGAATCCGCTTGATCTCATCTTTTCAAATATAATGGTATCTCAAAATCTATTTTTTGCGACTTAGGACTCATTTTCCTGAAACACATCACAATTTATACAATCCAGTCATTCCAAGGTCGAGAAAGGCATTGGTGCAGTAGGCGTCCAATATTCATATCAATCCTAATTTGTCCTCATTAACCTTATGAAACAGACCCAGTGATTCACGGCATCTCATTGCTTTGCAGCCGGTTACGGCTAAGAAAATGAAATTTCTGTCGGTCTCGTCGGGAAATTGAACACGACATTACGGTCTCGGAGAAGGTCCTCGGCCAGACCAAGTAGTATAGATAGCTGTACATACAGCCCATTCAAGTGGGTCAGATTTTTAGAAAATGTACAATTCGCCTTCACCATTTCTCTCAAATAACCCACATTTAAGACAAAAATGAGCTTCAAAATGCAGTTTAACATAACAGAAGTGATACTTCAAATCAATGAGATACCGAATATACTCAGATATACCCGGTATTAGTCATTTTTCAGCCCAATTTAGCAGAATTTACTAAATGTGTAGAGCTGCCAATTGTACATTTTCTGAAAACCTGACCCAAGTGACTATTCCCCCGTACACAGTAGCACGGTATAGGGTTGATGAGTCGGCTAGTAGTATAGACTGATGCTTGCATCGCTCAAAAATTACTTTAGGTTCACATTCGTGGTCCTCTGTCAATTTTTCAGGCCTTGAATTTATTCTGTGGACCGAAACTGTTTTAATACAAGACAAAGGGGAATATGAATAACATGATAAATAAACACAAAGAGAAGACGATATACAGACTTTGATACGTTTTATTACTATGCATTTTAAGCAGTTACAAATGGCTATGCTTACTAGACACATGGAAACATGCCTATATATATAGGTGTACAAGTCACAATCATCTCTATCAGTATCATCGTCGTCGCCCACCATCATCATTACTAAGGGTTTCCTTCAACATAACCTGTACTTTAATACTACTCCTCCTGCTGCTGACATCTGCTTTTAGTGTTGCTTCTGGAAACACAACAGGAAACACAAATATAATTAATTCATTTATTAAAAAGGTCTTCACTTAGATAGTTGTGGAGGGATTTCATCATAGGCGAAACATGAAGTGCAGCAACACATAGTTATTGCATGCGATAAAAAAAAAAGTGACGAATCCTCTCTCAGAGTTGTCACATCATCAAGATGAAATATTATAAAAAGTCTCCTCCCATGTTCCTGGATTTGTTATGCATGTGACATGATGTGTCGCACCGATGGGTTCCAGTCTATAGGTGTTTAAGATTAGAGCTTTGCCTCTTCACAGTCCTGGTTTAGGAGACTTGGAGGACTCTAATCACGGTTGGTTTAAGCCTTGATGTTGAGGCGGTTGTGGGCCGAGTACGCCTAGTTCGCTGCTCTCCCACAACCAAGGATTTTCATTCGTTTTGAACTACTTGAGAAGATTTCTCACTATTTTTGTTAATTTTTAGAGATGGCAGCACTATTCTTAAAAGAACATAATTTGACATCATAAACACTTTTGTTTTCTTATTCCATTACACCATGAAAACAGAGATTAGGGAAACTGATTCCTTTGATCAGAGGTTTGGAATGCCTCAAACGGTCCATTATACTGCGGAATCTGACAGTTCAGTTATTATATGGGTCAGATTTTCAGAAAATGTACAATTCACCTTCCCCAATTCTCTCAAATAACCCAAATTTCAGATGAAAATAAAGTTCAAAATACAGTACAACTTAACCAAACAGATTGCTAGAATCAATGCAATGCCGAATATACTCGAATTTACCTAGTATTGACCAAATTGCAGCCTAATCTAGCAGAATTTGCTAAATGTGTAGAGCTGCCAATTGTACATTTTCTGAAAATCTGACCCATATAATGAACAGGGCAACCTGTATAGCAAACAACCTTTTAAAGATACGCTAAATATATCAGCCTTTATTACAGCTTTACTCTTTCGTGTTTCACTCTTGTGTCTTCAAACGCAAAATCCGCTAATGCGTTGTTTAAACTGCAAGACTTACGATAGCATTTCAATTGTGAGGGAGGAGTCTGAAACTGATTACAACCGAATGACTAAACCTCTCAAAGATACAGAGCATAGAATAAGACATTGGCGGATAGCTACGCGGTAGAATATTTAAATGAACATCTTAGTTTTAAATAGACCATAAAACACACAATACATATAATTATATAATTCGTTTAAATTCAACGTTGCGGGGAGAATCTCCATTGCGTATGCATAATATTCATTAAATTGTTAGAAAAATATGTAAAAGTTGCGTAATCTTTCAGATCTAAAATAATTTTAGTTCATTTTTAATGAAACTTTGCATTCTGGTATTATATCCACTGTTTAACAGTTGGTTAAGTTTGCCATACGTTATCGTAAACAAGTAACTCGGTTTTATGACATGTGTATCACTATGTCAGGACACATTGAATTGTGCGATTTGATTTTGATCAAACCTACCACCTTATGATGATGATGATCACCAGTGTATAATATAGAAGTGCAAATATAGCTTTTAAACTTTAAATTCAGGGTCTCCTGAGTCAAATACACATGTGACTGCATTATGGGCTGTTTCAGTCTTGAGATTAATTACCCAACTAATGAACGGATTTTCAAATATTTTAAAAACAACGTATGAGTAGAGTCGCCGGTGTTTAAAGAAAGACAATGATATAAAATTGGGGCTAAAAGTTAATCGTATCAGAACATGGACTGAAGAACCATGTCGAGTCAAATGTGATGTGTTTCAGGAAAATGAGTCATAAGTCGCAAAATTGATATTTTTCAAATTGTTTTTTTCACAAGATCACATTATTGGAATGTTTTAATTTTTGAAGAGTTTGTCACTTATAGCTATATCAATCGGTGTATCAAATTTCAGGACAATCTATGTAATATATCCTTTTGTTTTAATGGTATCTCAAAATCCAGTTTTTGCGACTTATGACTCATTTTCCTGAAACACATCACAAATATGTTAGAGTGGAATTATAAACGTGTGTCAAGCTAACAATGCTCATATCGGCGACTCATTAATACTACCTGACAATACTCGCCCCGTGACAAATGTCAACGCTGAAACATGCGAGTAGACACAGCACCCATCCCTCTGGATGTTCCTTCACGAAACATAACATGTTTACATTCTAAGAAAGAACTTTAAGAAATAGTGTGTTCACACATTTTCCATCTATTGTAACAATCTGGGATTAAGTTAAGATAAGTTGGGTAACCTCTCAAGACTATTTCCTTTTTTTAAAGGAAACGCCTTCATTCAGGTACAGTGTAGTTTCTCCCAAAAAAAATGTTTAGAAGAACACTACATTACACCGCAAAGGCAATTAATACAATGCTTGAGGTGGTTGTGGTCGTAAACGTTAGTTGCTTAGGCCACGTTCACTTCACAAATCTCTCAAGACTGACCATTTTGTTTGTCGCGGACAGTTTATACTCGATCAGACAGACCCCGTTACAAACAGTTGTTTAACTTCAATAGATCACATTTGTAAGTCCCGGTTCTTATCCATTCTAATTTATATCCCTCTCAGGATGTCATCACAATTCCATTTTCAATGGTAGGAAAACAGTAGATTCTGTAGTAAAACTCATTTAAAATACACAATAGATCATTTCAACATTACTTTTAAGCTTGATCGCAATGCACGTTACTTATTCCTCCTTTGGAGCCTCAATTACATCTAGAATGACATTGGCGACTCCACTGGGCCACCCCAGGGACAGATCTACAGGTAGGAATGGGTTTAAGGGGCACTGCGGGGCTGCCAAGTGGACAAGCATTACACGGGTCAGATTTTCAGAAAATGTACAATTAAACTTTGCCAATCTTCTCAAATAACCCAAATTTCAGACGAAAATAAAGTTCAAAACACAGTTCAACCTAACCAAACAGATTGCTAGAATCAATGCAATGCCGAATATACTCGAATTTAACTAGTATTGACCTAATTGCAGTCTAATTTAGCAGAATTTTCTAAATGTGTACAGCTGCTAATTGTATATTTTCTGAAAATCTGACCCATTAATTTACACACGCGCACCCTGTTATTAGCACGTCAGTCTGTAACTAATATAAAAGTCAATTTACATACAAAAGGTTTGGTTCCGCCGGCTATGCTAAGTTTCGGCTAACAGACAGGTAAGGAATGATTTGCAAGGATTTTAAAGTATCCTAGAGTGGAAGCCTAAGGTGATCGACTTATATCAAATAGTATGTTTGATTTAAGCACAAGAGACCCCCGTTACAAACTCGGCTAAAGTTATACTTAAAAACACCATTTTTCTTAGAGTAGCCAATGGAACCCAACCTGAATATAAGGCGAACGATTAATGTCTACATTTGGAGACAAAACTTTACATTTAAAAAAGTCCAATTTTTCTGATAATGACATTTCCATGGTTAAGACCCATGTCCACTTAGCCGACTCACTCCTCCCTCCATTTCAGTGGGGAAAAATAACTGCTAAAATAGCAGAGGTATAGTTTAATGTCAAGGATTTCGATCAAATAAACGGGTTTTTTTAAAAATTAGATTTAATCTAATTCAATACAACCCGATTCAGTAAGCAAACGATTGAACTTTTCCAATGATCGGACACTGAAACACTGACTGGGAAAAGGACTTAGTGTACAAGGGTCTTTAGGAGTTGAAGTCACCACAGCACCCCCTGGATCCGTCCCTGTAAATCATGTCACACTTTCAGGCTAATTTATACATAGATTTCACTGACGTCACGGCCCTGGCCATGTTTTGGGTCAAGTTAAATGCCTATGTATGCTGCGATACTTGAAAATACCGTTTTCTGGCTGTTTTAACCTTTACTAATTTTCATCTTCCTCAACAATATCTTCATGATAGGTTAGATAATCTGCCTTTAGTGTAGAATTACCCAAGTATCTACTCTTGTGAGTTTTATCAACTTTGTTTTTATACCCCCGCCATAGACGGCAAGCGTAGCAGTGACCCCAGACATGGTAGCCACTGCGATACCCCAGCCTACTGGGTGACGTCATGTGAAATCTATGTATAAACCAGCTTTAACCTGCTCACAGCAACTTGCAAGACAAAATGTAAACCAAAAGGACAGAAAAGGACACGAGTAAGAATACCATAAAAAACACAACTGGATCAACCCAATTCTTTTGTAATACACTGCGTAGAATTTGTATTCATATTCAACAAGAGTCAATTCGAATTGAGGTTAAAAAATAACAATATCTGAACAAAAATCGAAAAAAGCTTTAAGCCCAAGTGTTTAAACTTTTTGTAAGTCAAAAATAAAGTATTTAAAACAGAAAATGACAAGAAAATATAATAATTCAAAGACCCTGGTCGCCCATATAAATAAGTAGTAGTACGTTAATGGCCGTGGAGTACATTAATTACAGGCCTACAACTGTTGATACCAAGAAATCATTCCTTGCACCCGACTAACGAGCAGTATTAAAATTCTAGGTCACTTCACAACATGTTACATATTCAAATAATCCATGAAAACATAATTAATATTGGTGTTTTGAAAACGAAAACAGCAATTGAATACACTTTATTGTAGGAATAATTGCATGGCAAGGATTTATGACCCAAGGTCTAGACTTGAATCAGGGATAAGAAATTGTTAATGGACCAATAAAAGTCCGCAAAACTAGATCACGTGACTCGTTGACCGGTCAACTAGAACAGACAGAAATAATAAAGTAGTTGGCGGACTTGGGAAATTAGATGCACGGTCATTGTATGACCCACAACATAATTATATGTATAAGTGTTACAATGCACAAGTTTAAAACAAATGACATGTTCAAGGAGGAGAAATGGATGAAACGTTAAAATTATTCCCAATTTCTTTAGTTATTACCAACATCTATGATATTGGGCAACCGGTACAAACTGATTTGATTTTGCCAACCTAGAAACTTATTTTATAAAAAAAAAAATAAAAAAAAATAGAAACTTATTCTAAGGAATTAAACTATTGTGGTAGAGTTAATAGTAAATAGCAGTAAGGCAGGGAAGTAAAATTTTGGTACGTGCATAATATAAACACCGAGAAATAAAACCTTTATCACAACAAAGTAAATTGACCCTTATTCATGTACATATATATATATATACCAAATCACTACATCAACATTTCATATCAGCACCTTACGGATCATTTAAACAATATCCAATTTTATCAAGTGATCAAAATTATTGCAGCGATTACAGTTCATATCTCTTGCATATTTTCATTCTCTTATCTCCTCCTCCTCCTTCTCCTCCGTCTATCAAGACACATAATATCCTACAGTAACTCTAACGAGAACATTATCTGGATTGTTTTCTCTCTAACAGTTCATCATGGCGCCCAATTCTCTTTTTTTGCTTCCCCTCAAGGAACCTTAATACTGCCTGCTGATACATTATGTTTAACTTTTTAAAGTTATTCTTTACAACCAAGACCAGTGCTAAACATATCCATACACCACTAAAGCAGCTAGCATATTGGTTAATCAAAACATAGTATCAATATATCTACTGAGAAACTATGATTGACAAGATATGATCACGATGATGCGGTATTTAATATTGGCTACAACTCACGGCCAACCTCTGGCTGTATAATAATAGGCCCATGTTGTGTGAGGGGTGGAATGAAAATACCTATAGTAGTTCAAATGTCTCTTCCTTTTAACTTGTACATACTTTATGATGATTCAGAATAAAAAAAAACATTTTTTTATATTTCTTGCTAAGGGCACACAGTAAATAATGAATAGAACGAGGTGCTAGCAATTGAAAAGTTATCGGACTCGATTCCAATGAATTTTCTCGTCCAATAAATAATCAACGTAACCCCGAGTTCTATTTCTCTCTATTCATGTTACACTTAGAATGATGCGTGTTTTCACTCATTGACAGGTTATTATTGTAAGACCAAGATGAACCCTGTGTTATTATAACATAGTGTAATAGGGTCAGATTTTCAGAAAATGTACAATTCGCCTTCACCAATCCTCTCAGAAAACCGACATTTAAGACAAAAATGAGCTTCAAAATGTAGTTTAACATAACAGAACTGATACTTTAAATCAATGCAATACCAAATATACTCAGATATACCCGGTATTCTTCATTTTTCAACCTAATTTAGGAAAATTTCCTAAATGTGTAGAGCTGCCAATTGTACATTTTCTGAAAATCTGACCCAATAGTCTGGTGTGAATCAATAGGTAGGTGAAGAGACGATCCATGTGTCACAAATATTTAGTCAACTCTTGGCTCATTCGCGCAATATATATCTTGTATATGCCCGCAAAATGTATATATGCCCGCAAAATTTCGATATAGCTTTAATCTGTTGATTCTCAAGTTTTATCGATCTCCAAGAATTATCCCTATGTTGACTAAACGAAATAGACCCCTCGCTCCTTACGCCCTTCAGACGTTGTTTAATAATATACATGGCGGCCCTCGCTCTCCAGCTTATAGACAACAGTCTCGGCTCAGGTTCTATTGCATTATTAGCAAACTTAACATCTGACAACAGCCAACCCTCCAACATTTCAATATGTTCATGTAAATTCAGTGTCTCTAGCTTAGAATTAGATCAATGTCTCTCGAGCATCACAATTGAATTAAGACTCTTTGTGCAAAGACATATATAACGTTCGAATCTGAAACTTGTAAAATGATTTCAAGGTTACATTTGAGGCCTGTTCTCAATGTACCAGGCCAGATACTTGAGCAAGATTGAGAGACTCGACAATTTTGCAACAGATATCACCAGTTATGGCGTTCGCCAACATCTATAATAAATCGTAGTGACTAAAGTTTTAATTTTCAGTCTTGCAACAAAATTACTAAGACCCTGCCCACACACAGCCGATTTGGCTCCCGATTTGCCTCCCGATTTGGGTTTTCCGATGAATCCTTTGATCTCATTTCCAATCCTGGTTTATGTTTTTGAAATAACATAAACCAGGATTGGAAATGAAGTCCTAGGACTCATCGGAGGACACAAATCGGGGGGCAATCGGGAGGCAAATCGGCTGTGTGTGGGCAGGGTTTAAGCTGAGCACATATTCAAATCTTTGTCAGTTTGGTGATTCTCAGTTTAAGGCGATCCGCAGGCACCAGCAACATCCTACTACTGGTAGGCATTACCCACGCCACAGACACTCACAACATAAAAAGCTGCAAGAAAGGTTTTATAGGCGGCATAGAGAACCCGAAAATAATGGCTGAGTCAATACCAGTGTATTATTACGAACGTTTGTTTTTGGGTGTTTCACGCCCATAGCAACAGTAAGACCCTGCCCACACACAGCCGATTTGCCTCCCGATTGCCCACCGATTTGGGTCTCCTGATGAATCCTTTGATCTCATTTCCAATCCTGGTTTATGTTTTTGAAATAACATAAACCAGGATTGGAAATGAAGTCCTAGGACTCATCGGAGGACACAAATCGGGGGGCAATCGGGAGGCAAATCGGCTGTGTGTGGGCAGGGTTTAAGTCATATCAAGGGCGAGGAAGTGAGGCGACGGAAAGACTGCTTAAATGGGATTAAAACACGGTACTCAAGCAACTGGTTTCAAAGTCCAAACCCTAACCGCTGTGCCACTCTGTCTCCCTGCATCCTAGAGTCCTCCATCAGGACGCAACATCCCAGCTCTAGGTGCGGAGTCTCCACAGCTCCACCACCAAGGCTTACTGACTGCTTGCATCAATATAACAATAATTAGATATTCCTGCGATCAAATCGCAGCTTGTTGCAAGCCATCGCTTGTTCGTTGCGACCTGGTTGTGGAGCTCCATTAGGAGGAACACATGCACCTATTGAGAATTCATACTACATTCTCTGGTGCCCGCCTCGTCTTGTATGTCAAAGTACGGTGTAACACATGGACCATCTCAGCATTAGGGCGACCAACAAGCTATGTACAGCCAGACATGGTAACCTTTCCCTAGGGAGGAGGAGTTATTTCAGCTCAACTGAGAATCGTACATTTATCTTACAACATAACCTGAATAAAATTTGATAAAAGTAATAAATTAGGAAGGAGTACAATGTCTGATTATGCATATATTGGTGACCTCTACCCATATATAATTTATGTTTTCTTTAATGTTAACTCATTTATGTATGGATCGCGAAGACCTGTCTCCTTGTCAAGTCAGTTCCTACATGGACTACCTCTAACAAGTATTTTTAGAAAAGACATCACTACATCCTCTTGATAAGGCGGAGGTACTTTTCTCTTGTAATTTTTACATGAATATAGAAAAAAATCTAGGCATCTAACTTGGCAGGAAAGATGAAATATAAATTCATCCAGGATTGTTCAAATAACTTTCTGATGTTTCTGTCAGACATTGGGTATATAATAGGGTGAGATTTTCAGAAAATGTACAATTGGCAGCTCAACACATTTAGTAAATTCTGCTAAATTAGGCTGCAATTTGGCCAATACTAGGTGAATTCGAGTATATTTGGCGTTGCATAGATTCTAGCAATCTGTTTGGTTAGGTTGAACTGTAATTTGGATTTTATTTTCGTCTGAAATGTGGGTTATTTGACAGTATTGATGAAGTTGAATTGTACATTTTCTGAAAATCTGACCCAATAACATAACTTGTTAGAGCCATGTTTATGTAATTAACTTCAGTCTAAAGTTATTCAATGTTAGTACGGCCCTGGTTAGTATATCACGCAGTGGGGGGAGACTTGTCCATGTCTCAGACCTAGTCACTAAGCACTCTGTGTACATAATATTATGTATATATTCTGGTATCAGGGTAATGCTATATGCGCCAGACCACAGATTCCTGTACAATCCATTTCTGTTTGTAAAGTTTACAAAATGTTGGCATGAAAGACGGAATATAGTTATCTATCATATAATTATAAAAAGGAATGTTAAAACTCATTTAATTCCAATATCTTCGCTATTATTTGGGGGCTGGTTATTAGGAATTGTACAGTTGATTGTGGCTTGGCTCATTATCATACGAATGGAAAAACCCCACAATATCTCAGTCTCTTAATAAAACACTAATGATCTTTTTGACAACTCCGCAAAAAGCCAAGATGGCGCAGGTGAGAGTTTGGAGGAAACAGAAACAATTCATACTGGAAATATCTCCCAATTTATCCACACGGCGGTGGAAAATTTGTATTAATTTTGCCACAAAATGGTGGCATTGTTTAAACCAAAGAGCAAAACGAGAGGGAGAATTTAGTAGTAGATACACCCAAAAATACTTCACAATTATTATACAGGTAATAAAATACCTGTTCAATCAAGATATCACTAATTAAGCAGTACATATATAGACACTATAACAACAGCTTTAAATGCACTAAAATATCAATACAACCTTTGAAAGGTTTGCTCAGTTACATGTATATATATACATTTCTGTATACAGTGAAGCACCGTCTAAACAATAAAAGAATGTAAAGTGAAATTGAACTTAATCTCTGATGTGTAATCTCCATGAAACAGAACCATGCGTACATTAGACTGCTGCTGAATATGTATTTCTTATTTTTACACTATTTCCCACCATCAGATCTATTTAAAATTCTGGTAATTTTCAGGTCTTCCTCCCCAAATGTATGGGACATGACAATCAGAAGAATCGAAAGTGATTTATCGCAAAATATATTACCATGCCCCATTAAGCCTTACTTCATTGTTCTGGGTAGAATAGTACAACCCCTGGATAGATCTATGATGAAATAATTTAGGATTTTAATCTGTGACATATTTCTTATACTTTCAGGGGGGGGGGGGCTGTGCTCATTTTCCTGTAACTAGGGGCCTGGAACCAGTTTGTAAATTTCCGGGGACATGAACCCATTTAGGATCTTTTAGATCTACTGAAATAAGGCCATGGATTCTGTCTTAAGTTGATATATTTTCCATTGCAAAAGCCCTGCAAATGGCTTTCTCTTCATGCAACCCATTCTCTATTTGACAACTACTGCCAGATATGTCGATACTTTAACTCGGAGGCTGAAGGCAGTGGTTTAGAGATGACTGCGTATGAATACTGAGGTTTAGGTCCTTACGTTTGACTAAGTTATCTACGTGTACGCACCATTACGTTACTTATCTTAACCTCTCTATTTCATAATTAAATTGAGAACATTGGACTGGCAACGAGGAGGTTTAGTACTACCCTGTATTCCTTTACAATACAATATACTTGTTTTGCACATCTTTACATATATATCCCCTCGCTCTATCCGCTACTCTGATATGACTGAAGTGTAGAATTGAGCATTTTATGTTCTCAAACAGACTGGACTGAGCTTGCTTGCTGACAAACTTCATTATGGACATTTTGAAAGCTACTCAGTCCAGGTGTGGGAGGTTGGTTCCACCCCAGCACACAAGTCTAACTTATGATAGTGTTAACACGATTTATGGATCACGGAAATATTACTTCGCAAACTTGTGGGCAAAATTAGTGGTTCACGAATGACGACAGCCACCTGCTGCCATAGATGCAAGGCCTTTATATGAATATTTTATATCCTGGAGCATTATATAATATGAATTTTAATCTAATTACAAAGTTTGCAATAAAAATTGTTCAAAAGAACAGTGGAGTGAATTTCAGTGATTGCAGATGGTATCAACTGAGACGGTATCGACATACTCTACTTAGGACTCAAAATAACTGATGTATTTCATGATATGTTCTTTTGGCATCAAGAAGATATAGATCAAACACATCTGTCTTACGCCCAATAACATACATTACATCAGATGGTTAATTTTTTTGTCATTTTCTTAAATTATTAGTCTCTACACTCTGTCCAGCCTCTGTAGAACCGAGACTTCAAAGAGTACCGGTATAGGCTAGCATTGGGGTTTCGGTTCTTCAGAGGCTGGACAGGGTGTAGTTCACATTATACTGGATGGGGGAATACAGCAGTAGCAGCAGCCTAACCAACGCATGGTCCGTTAAAATAAGTACATAACATGCACAGATGTGAGGGGAGTATGCATCTACAGGCTACTCAAGCTACAACGCTACTAACTGACCAACTCTACAATACGCCTCCATATATGCAGCAGCAGCAGCAGCAATACAATAGATCATAAAGCTCGACAAAAAAACTGGCGTAAATGAAAAGTAATCTGACAGGTACAATTCAATTTTGAACATGGTAATCATTTGCGTACAATATCATATCATTACAATTCCGATCCTTTAGAGGAGAACATAGGTTGGTTGAATGTTTCAAGCGTTGATTAGAGAAGAGTGGTTATAATATTATAGAGAGGGCGGTTATTTGGT
This sequence comes from Sthenelais limicola, assembly GCA_942159475.1. Taxonomy (NCBI): domain Eukaryota; kingdom Metazoa; phylum Annelida; class Polychaeta; order Phyllodocida; family Sigalionidae; genus Sthenelais; species Sthenelais limicola. The sequence goes on along the minus strand of OW804100.1, from coordinate 101,346,452 downwards.
GATGATTAGACAGGGTGTGGTAGTTTGGAAATGCTGATATCAGACGTGACCAGTATAGGAATACCAGTAGTAGGGTCTCCGCGGTTTTTGATCAGAAGGAAACCCAAGGCTCTTACAGGCCAATTTCATGGGTTACTAACACATATTTAGAACCATTAATGGGATAAGTTGGTGTATGACGAGGAAGGAAAATAAGGTGGTCCGAATTATTTTAGACAAAATATTCTAGAATATAGTAAAAATAGTAACCATGGCCAATGTACCGAGTTACATTTAACCCAGCCTCTTGTCCAGTCTGGTTCTCATAGTGGTGGACTGGGGAAATTTGACAATTCTCGAAAATTTCAAGGCCGAAATTAAGATTTTCAAGGCCCATTTGATTTATTTGCCATTTTTAAGGCATTGAATGGGGCTTTTTTTCAGATTCAAGACTTTTTAATGCTTTCAAGGCCCAGCGGAGACTCTTGACTGGTTTGGCCCCCGGTGGGAGTCCACAACCTCCTCCCTAGGCCAAAAAAAAATACGTGTGTTTCCGATTTACCCCCCCCCCCCCCCCCCTACCTAGAAAAACCTTACCCTACCTAAAAAAAAATTTACCATACCTGATTTTTCCCCCATCATATCTTACTTTTTTTTTTGGATTTTTTGACAAAAAAAGCTTATAAAAGCAGGAAAACGGGTTTTCCTAACCTGGAACTGTCAAAAGGCACATTTCCCATATTCAAAACAACTATTGTTATGAGAAAGACTTTTTTCAGTTCCTGGGAGGTGGTTTCCAAACAAAAAAAAATAACAAAAAAAAAAAGTTACCACCCCCCAACCTAGTTTTCAGCCAGATAAATCGGAAACACACACAAATTTTTTTGGGGGCCCTATTATAATAAATTATATGTCTGGTGCTCTTACCAAATGAGCTATTAGCGCAACTGAGTCTGACTACTACGGTACCTCTGTCATTCTAATCAACAATGTTTAAAACAATATCAAAGAGTTCACCAACAACCCCCAGTAAGACAATGGCATGGTAATAGTAATACAAGTGATTCAATGTCGTCAATAGGCCTTTTTTATCCATCACTAAATTATCTTGTCTGCAGAAGCTTTATCAGTAAAAAAGAAATCACTTTTCTAGAGGATGGCATCGCCATTTGTGCATATATAAGCTAAGCTCAGATTAAAATTGAGTTAATCTGAGCTTTACCACAATGTTTCATTACTTTCTCGATCATAAAGGAAACAGTTATACTAGTAATGTTCATCATTTCAAGAAGAAGAGGAACTTTTTAGTACCACTTGACTTTGTTTTGTGTGTAATAAAGCCATCATTTACGCTGAACTTTGTCTATGTTTTGAAAGAGGTTCCCTTAACAAAGGGAGCCGTTACAAGGTGTCTTGGACAGGCGAACTAATATTGGTTAATATGTATAAAACTGGCATTAATGAGGCCGATACTCAACCACCTTAGGTGCATACTAAGTACAAGGTTATATAAAAAGATTTTATATACAAAAACTCCTGTGTAGCTTAGCTACCAGGAGTTGCAATAATAAGCCACGGTCACAGTTAAAAATATATAATTACTCTTCATTTATATTCCATGCAAATATATGTTAACTTTATATATACTACTGCAGTCTGTTTTTGTATTGCGTCTGTGGTAGTGACTGCACTCATCGTATGATAATAGTAAACATTCCTAAATATATATCATCATAATTATCATTAAATCTTTTCGCATATTCATGGTCTCTAATGAAATTTAAATATTTTTTCCATCCATATACAACACTAAATATGCATTCCCATCGAAACTTAGATAACATCACATCTTCTAATTTTCTGCGTAGGTTTGATCACAATTCTAGGCATCGCAGCCTCATTCAGTGCGTTAGAAAATAATCATTTCAAGGGGCGTCCGCATGTATATAAGAGACACATAATAATATAAGGTAGACATACAACAAAAGTTGTCACCGGATAATGTATATGAGCATGCGTAGATCTATAGTTATACATAAGATGAACTATATTTTCTCTTTCTATATATATATATACACACACAAATGAAGAATGGTTCAATTTCTTCATACATAATCATCTTCCAATGTTACAACACTTCATTTTCATCCTTTCCAGGACCCAGGCTTGTAAACCTCAACTATGGGGGAATGGTGTCTATCATCAATATAGCTATGGTAAATTTGCCTTAATTTAACTTGTCCTTAAAGTTGGTGTAGTATGTGCTTGTCTAGGAGAGCTCTAGGACCGGCTGTGTGGGCTGAAGGTAGGGAAGGTTGCTCTGTATGGTGAGGGAGGGGTGAGTAGGAAGGGCTCCTCATACCCATACTTGGACGGTTGGAGTATGGAGGTTCCCGCAGGGGGATAGCTGAGCTTGTGCCGGCGGCGAAGGTCTGCTCTCCAGACGGTAGACCAGGGCTGCTGTTGTGGCTGTATGTCTTGTCGGCGGGGGCACAGATGTGGTTGGAGCGGTGATGAGTGGCGGAGGCAGCTCTGAGAGGGTGAGGGTGAGGGGTGGGGTCTGGTAAGGGTGAGCCGACCATGTGTGGAGAGCGGTGGTCGTGCGGCGGGGGAGAGAGCAGCGGGCTGCCCTGTGGAGGCGTGGACATGACGGGGCTATGGTGACCACCATGTTGTGAGGCCCCCTGCATGAGGCTGCTGTGTGGACTTGAAGGCTGAAGGCTGGGGCTGGATGAGGAAGAGGAGACCTGGGGCTGCACCTGGGAGCTGTGGAGGCTCATAGGGGCAGGGCTTCGCGAAAGGAGAGGATTCGAGCTTGACTGTGTGGCAGTGATGGCGGCAGGATTGCCCGCCATGGACATACACAGATTGCTTAAGGAGAAAGGTGTCGCTCCGAAACTCTGAGTCTGACTGGCACGGATGGTGAGCTTGAGGTCTGGCCCCATGTGCGTGGTCATGTGGTACTTAAGATGGCTGGTGGTGATGAAGCCCTTGTCACAGATGTGACAAGTGTGTGGCTTCTCCCCTGTGTGCTTCATCATGTGGAGCTTCAGGCTCGTGGTCGAGGCCAAACCTTTCCCGCAAACTGCGCATGTGTAGGGCTTCACATCACCCGTGTGTGACCGGATGTGGTGACGTAATGTTCCAGCGTCTGCAAACTCTGTGCTGCAGATGGCGCAGGCAAAGCGCTTTTCACCTGAGTGTCCCAGCATATGGTGCTTGAGTTGGTCTGGGTTACTGAATGCCTTGGAACATTCGGCACAGCGATGTGGCTTGTCTAGCGTGTGGTCTAACATATGGATCTTCAGGTTGCCAGCCTGTGTGAAGCCCTTGCCACACATCGGACATTTGAATGGCTTGTTATCCGAATGGGTCAACATGTGTGTCTTCAAATTCCCACCTTGTGTGAAACCCTTCCCACAGATACTGCATTTATATGGGGTTTCCTCTGTATGTATTCGCATGTGGGTCTTCAAGTTACCAGCTTGTATAAACTCCTTGCCGCAAACATCACAGGCATGCGGCCGCTCTCCAGTGTGTGTCATGATGTGCATTTTCAGGCTGTGTTCCTGCAAGAACTGCTTGTCGCATGTCTGACAGGTGAAGTTCTTCTCGCCCGTGTGGATCATGGTATGGGTTTTGAGGTTTCCAGCTTGCGTGAAGGCCTTGTTGCACACTTGGCATATAAACGGTCGCTCGCCAGTGTGTATCATCATATGGGTTTTCAAGTTACCAGCTTGAGTAAAACCTTTCTGACAGACAGAGCAACGGAAGGGACGTTCTCCACTGTGTATCAACATATGCGTCTTCAGGTTGCCAGCCTGCGTAAAGGCCTTGTTGCATATAGAGCAGGAGAAAGGGCGCTCCCCCGTGTGTGTCATCATATGAACCTTGAGGCTGGCCTCTTGGACAAACACCTTGTTACAGATCTCACACGTGTATTTCTTCTCGCCGGTGTGAATGAGCATGTGTGTGCGTAGATTGCCGGCCTGGGTGAATGACTTGTCACAAACTGTACATTTGTGACCCTTCTCGGCATGATGTGTCGCGATGTGGTGTTTCAGGTCCGACTCCTGCAGGAACACCTTAGTGCAGATGTTGCAGACCAGGGGTCGGTCGCCCATGTGGGACATCATGTGAGCACCCAGACTGCCTGCATGGGAGAACATCTTGCTACAGATGGAACAAGAGTTGGGGTTGCCTGTGGCGTGAGCCATGATGTGTGCTTCCAGGTTGAGGGCCGGTGAGAACACTGATGTGGACAGTGAGTTGGAGAAGGGGGGAGGCGCACCCGCACTGGTTGTGTTAGCCATGTTTATCATTATGTCTGGTTGTTGAGGGAGAGAGGAGGAGGAGGCTATTATTGTGTGGTGATCTATTGTCAAGTCTCCTGTATTCTTCTTATATTGGGGCTATGTTTTCACATCATTACAGGCAGTAGTGGTCCAGAGGTCTACTGCTGAACACTCAAGCTAGTTGTCATGAAGGCCTACATGATGAATGTTGATGTTAAAACCATCTGAGAGACAACTACTAGAGAGGGTACCATCCTGCTGCTACCGCTGGCTCCAGCGTCCATCAACATCACATGAGAGAAAATATAAGGACGTCCTCAGCTACAGCCTTCAGCCGCTTCTGCCGCCGCCGCCGCCGCTCTGCCGCCGCCGCCGCCGCTGTCAGGTTGTCAATCAGTGAGTGCAAGAGATGGCAGGCTCTCAACAATGTCGCTCATATTTCCCTCAGTCTCGGGGGTCAGGGGTCCCCGGTGGGTCATGCGATCTATGGCGTCACGTCCTGGAAAACACAAAAGTATCAATATATTATTATTAAAAGTTGATCATAGGAAAGAAGAAGTCAATATCTATTTTGTTATGTATCATGCAACAGCAACAAGACTGCAAATGTTCGGGGTTGGAATTAGCCAACTTTCAGGGTGAGTGAGTGAGTGAGATTGGTTGCTTTACGCCCTTATCAACACATTTAATATGGTTATATCAGGGGCGGGAGAGCTGAGACGGAGTGAGTGAGTGAGATTGGTTGCTTTACGCCCTTATCAACACATTTAAGATGGTTATATCAAGGGCGGGAGAGCTGAGAGAGAGGCAGTTTATGATCATACCCAGGAAATAGAAATAGAGAAGAAGGGAGAGAGAGAGACAGAGAAAAGAGACAGAAAGGCACTTTAAGGTCTTACCCAGGACCATCCAACTTTCAGGGTGTGATCAACATTGTCAGGAATGTTGAAGAGCACTGTCAATCTCTGCTCCAGGTCAGGGATGATACTCTGGGACACCCCTCCACGCAAACTCAAAACGTATATCTATAAACGTTTACTCTGTGGTACATTCACATCTACATGCTACAAGTTAAATGCTACATGTGGCAATCAATCTTAATTGTATAATGGCACTTCATTTTTCATTTTTCTGCACTGAGACCAACAACTGCGGGTACATTGATATCTGCATTAGGTCCAATAATGCTATAGCATGGAATATTCCCAGTGTGTTAATGTCTGACATTTGAGTGCTCTGATCAAAAACAGGGCCCAATTCCTGTCCGAAATGGAGTTCATTAATCTGTTTAGTCTATTCTGGGACGATTTCAATCCGATATCAGTCCGTTGGGCTCAGCTGGGGTACCCCAGTTGACCCTGGGTGTGATCCAGTGAGGAACCTTCCCCAGTCAAAAAAAAGCATGGAGCTGGTGTCAGATCGAAAAGTGACCACCATAAAAAAGTGACCCAGGAGTCGATTTCCGGCAATCAAAAAATGGCCCACCCTATCGAAAATCAATCACCAAAGTCAGAAATTTTCTGAGAGTGATATCTTCCTTAGAGAAACCTTTGGCAGTACAATGATATAGAATTTGAACTTGAATTTGAAAGATGTAGTGCAACACTATGCAGGAGCTCCATGTTGATATATCAGCAGCTTTAGCTCCATATTTGCTGACAAATGCCGGTCAATATTGGGTAAAATATTCTTTGTCTAATTTTTGTTTTTTCTGATAATTTTCTCTGTCAAATGTAACTGACTTTGATTATGTATAATGTATGTGGACTGAATTTGCTGTTGGACTGTTTACAAATGGGATGAGTGCGGTTTGGTCTGAATAAGCTCTTGTCAAAACTCTGGCCTTGGAGTGTTGATTCTGCTATACCTTTATACTGTTGAGAAAAACATTAGGGTTCTTGTATTTTATTAGGCTGAATTATATTGATCTCGTTTTTTAAATGTGGCACCGTCTGAAACACATCCATGGTGGATATGACGTTTTTTTCAGTATTGATGTAACAGTAATATTTCTTTGCCCTAAATGAATAAAAAAAAACAAAAAAAAACAAACAAAAAAACTTATGTTTTTATACACTTGCATAATGAACTGGGTCCCTCTTCGATAGGGTGGGCCATTTTTTGATTGCCAAATGTGAATCCCAGGGTCGGTTTTAGACGTCGAAAATAGTTTGACAGGGTCAATTTTCGACAGGGTCTGACACTAGTCCCCAGCACCTCCCAGTATTCCCTGCATCGCAGGCTACAATGTTATTTTAGTTCATGTATAAAGCCTGGGTTCCACTGCCCCGCTACTACTCCCGCTACTCCTGCCGTTTCTTTGGTCTCGCTACTTTGGAAGTAACGGGAAGTAGCCTTTCAAATCAAACACGTTCGAATTGAAAGGCTCCCATTTACATGCACCTTTTACGCTAATGGATACAGCGCTTTATGGTCGGTCGTCCTATGCAGTTCCTACACACTTTACATGCTGTATGTGCCGACCAGTGGAATCACACCTTGTTAATTAGCTTATGGGTCAGATTTTTAAAAAATGTACAATTGGCAGCTGTACACATTTAGTAAACTCTCCTAAATTAGGCTGAAAAATGAAGAATACCGGGTATATCTGAGTATATTTGGTATTGCATTGATTTAATGTATCAGTTCTGTTATGTTAAACTGCATTTTGAAGCTCATTTTTGTCTTAAATGTGGGTTATTTGAGAGGATTGGTGAAGGTGAATTGTACATTTTCTGAAAATATGAGCCTTATACTTTATAGCTTACAATTTTCCCGTTGGACTGGGGAGAGGAGGATTACCACCTAGGCTGTTTTGTTGGAACAAGAACAAATGCTTATAGTTTTCAGCATTATTACTATATAGCTACCATACTTATTACCATTCATATCAATATAGTGAAATGTAATTGTCACAATAATTGTCCTTGTAATCTATATAGTCGCCTGAAAATCAGTTATATTTCCTAATTAAGATGTATCAGCCCACATTATTCAAGGGTGTCATTTTGAAAACAAAAAGGTTTTCTCGAGTTTCTACATCCAGGTGTGTACCACCCTGTAGTGAACAGACATGGCGAAACCTGCCGGACCGCGGTCCTTGACCGTTGAAAGACAAGTCAGACCGGTGAAAGTAAAGTTTCTCATGTCTGATTGTCCGGTGAAAAATTTGTATGAAACGTTGGAGAAACCTTTGGAGGACCGGTGAAACCTTTGGAGACTGTCCGGTGAAAGTTCTAAAGTTTTCGCCATGTCTGAGTGAACTATGTTATGCTATAAAAGAATCCAATCAATTAATAATTCAAACTATTCAATTGTACCCGGAAACATTCTCTGTACTTTGGGCTAACATCTTTTGTAAACGATTTTTAAATACGATCTGGCCAACACATCTACTACTACTGCGCAAGAAATTTGTGTTTTTGTAAAAGAGTGAATTTGTATTCGGGAGACAGTCAATTCTTTGAGACGGCCTCCGCTCATCTGGTCACGTGACAGTGCATCCTGGCGAGCAGTGGGCCAGGCCGTGGGGGAATCCCGCCCTTGACGACCATAGCAACCCAGCTTAAAATCTCCAACTTTCCCCCTCGATGTCTTAAGGTATATGCAATTGTCTGCAAAACGGAACAAGCGACTGCAATGTATGAACAATACTTGATATATCCATGTAAGATCATAGCATTTTGACCTGTTTATGTATGGTTTCAAAGGGGTTGAAAACAGGTATTTTAGCGTTAGGGCCTATGGGACTCAGCTGTTGTATTCACCCGAGTTTTTGCCGCCGATCGTAGCGCCACCTGTAAATACCCGGATTCTCGTCTTAAAGAATTACTAGGGATGAGACTAACACAAGCCTCAGGTAATAAGACACGTTCCAGGAAGCCTGTACAAGGGTCATGGTGTCAGAAAATGTACAATTAGCAGCTCTACACATTTAGTAATTTCTGCTAAATTCTGCTAAAAAATGATAAATTTGGGGTATATCTAAGTATATTAAGTATCGCATTAATTTAAAGTATCAGTTCTGTTATGTTAAACTGCATTTTGAAGCTCATTTCTGTGTTAAATGGGGGTTATTTGAGAGGATTGGTGAAGGTGAATTGTACATTTTCTGAAAATCTGACCGATTTAGTAAATTCTGTTAAATTAGACAGAAACACGACATTTTCTATGAGTATTATATATGGAATTTCGGTGATTCAAAAATACTGTTTGGTTATGTTTATGTATTCTATTTTGAATCTCGTTTTTGCTTTAATTTGGGGTGCTTGAGGGGATTGGGGAAGGCGAATTTTACATGTTGATGCCCTGGCTGACCCACAGTTTTCTGGGGGAAACTGTCCACACATTTTGTCAATGTCATTGATTCTTACTCTGAGGGAGATAATGATAGAATATATAAACAGTTTAACTAACGAGTTGGTTGAAGAAGCAGGAATATTACAAGTTTCAAACGAATGTGATATTCTAAGCGAGTGAAACCATCTGGTTAGGTAAATAAATGATTTGTAGTGGGTCCGCCACCCTGAATACATCATAACATCAACACTGCTGTCCATCAACACCTACAACCAGGCTACGACAGCGAGGCACTTCTACTGGAGCCGGAGACGACCACCAGTTCCAACCACTTCAGTCAGAGGGCGACATACGTCAGCGTGGCGACAGCACTGCAGACACCCTCCGACGGGCAGTAGGCGGAGGATACTACTACCTCGGCAAGGGGATCCGGTCTTCGCTTAACACTATGGACTCGAGCCGAGATACTTCTGTTGTTCAAATTAAGCACCCTAATTCAGAGACAATACCATTGTAACTGTATACCTTGGGTAATAAAATGCAGTTCAAACAAATTTCTTTCGTTTTTGTGATTCTTTCCTGAATTTCGTAAACTCGTGCCCACAAATCTGCGGTTCATTAGGTTAATTATATACGGTAAGCTTTTAATCATCTAAAAAGGAATTAAAGCCATGGCGAGGACCAGTGTGCAGTTCTGGTGGTGTCCAAATATTCATGAATCTCAAGCTTTAAACAGTGCATATGGGTCAGAGTTTCAGAAAATGTACAATTGGCAGCGGAACACATTCAGTAAATTCTGCTAAATAAGGCTGCAATTTGTCCAATACTAGGTAAATTCGAGTATATTCGGCATTGCATTGATTCTACCAATCAGTTTAGTTAGGTTGAACTGTGTCTTGAACTTTATTTTTGACTGAAAATTGGGTTATTTGAGAGGATTGGTGAAGATGAATTGTACATTTTCTGAAAATCTGACTCACATGATACGTTCAGGGAGGCAATGTGAGGGGCACGAGTCTCAGTTAATAAGACACATTCCAAAAGCAGTACCTGCAAGGTCTAGTCAGTGTGGCTGTGTCCTACCGACTTCTGGGGAAATGTCCACACTTTTTGCAAATGTCATCGATTCTAACCGAATGTCAGAAAATAGAAGATTTGATTTAAAGTCGAAAAATTTCTCCATTTAATTATTAATTGACAACCATACAATTTATGTAGGGATTAAAAACCCACTGACTCTGACAGGCTTTTGCCTTCTAAGGAAATTTGTTTTGACGCTATTGATCAAACACGCCAAATAAGGTCTAGCATATAAATAAATTATACTCTTATTATACTTTTTGGGAGACCTAGTTACTATTTATAGAAATGAGCGACCGAATTGTAAATGTATTTTATTTCTGAAATTGTATATATATATCTAAAAGTGTCTCTTGTCATAAAGATAACCATGGGTCATCGTCCTTTTTTAAGAATCGTATTCGGGATAGAAATATTTTGGAAACCTTAATCATTCTGTCATAAGTAGTTTTTTTAATCGAGTAATTATCTATGCCTGATAATCCAAAGCTTGTTTAAGAAACAGAAAATCAAGGAATCCTATGAAAAAACATATGAATAGAATCAAATATCCGATATGAATATCTTTCAAATGTCAAAAATAAAACCATCTAGTCTGTGCGAGAGGAGATCAAATGATACAGAATTTAGACAAATGCGGTCTGGCTGATTCAGCAGCAGGAAAGCAGCTTACAGTGTGACAGAATATTACAAATACATGGACCGTAATCCCTCGAATGTGATATGCCGAGTTCCAATGGCACTTAATATATTATTTATTGCCATTACATTATTTGGGATCGGGAAGGGGGTGGGGTGAGGTGTGGTGTGGACATTATCATAGGTCATATATGAGGCCAGAGATTTGCTCAAGTGTGATCATAATGATGGTATCCATAAATGAATTGAATTTTTTATTTGACTTGAATTTGACAAAAGTTGTCGCATTTGAGTATAAATCCAGGTTGCCCTCGGTATGCCTATAAGAATGGATCTCGCAAGCAACTTACACCTGCAGCAAATGTTAATAGGTTTTCAGGGAACACACCATCTTTCAAAGTGGGCTTTCCAACATATCGATCAAAGTATTTTCGCACAACGGACTGTGTGTAATATAAATATGGCCGGTCTTGAATATAAAGCTGGTTGGATACAGCGTTTTATTCATTTCGTACTGCCAACACTAGGGTTCTCTTCTAGGTAGGTATAACTAGTAGGTATAACTACTCTAGTACTACAATATGATTGTCGCAGGCCAAAAAGGGTGATCGGAGGTGAAGGGAAAGGAAAATATGATTGAATGAGTATTTGTTACAACATTTGTGATATTTAGGTTCATAAAGTTGGCTTGTATAGACCAGAGAATTTGTTTACAATGGCTTGAGTATAGGGGACTTGCACAGCCGCCATTTTGAATCTTGATTTGCATGGAATTATGGGACTAATGGTACAGTATAAAATCGATAGATAACATACCATGTTCCGCATGTAATATATATTAATACTCTAATGCCAATATTCATGTGTTATACATGCTTTCATAACACAAGTCCCCATCTTTCCCATCATGCATTTGGTTTTCATAGATCATTTATACAAATTCTGATATTGGTGAAAACGTTCTTGCAATTTTCAATAAAAATGTTGCCAAATATTTGTATGTCATATTTCAACAGAATCCATCCCAGAATGCACTGCAGTAGACATGCGCAGTGAAACATGCAACTCCCCTATTGAGCCTAAGCACGGGAGCTTGTAGTAGAGTAAATACGGTCAGGGGCAGACACTGAGACAGGTGTATAGCTTCTAGGAAATACACAGGGCGGGGGGAGTCGGTGGCACTACTCTAGATTCCACCACCTAATTTCATAAGACCAGAAATGAAGCGAAACAAGATGCCTACATTCACAGCTTTATGTCGGCGAAAAATACAAAATAAATGAGTATGTATGTGTCGATCTTGTATACTTATATTATCTGATCAAGACATTTATAAATGAGTAGTTGAACGTCAACGTCACGTCATTTTGTTTGACTGAATGAAACGTATCGCGTGGCGAAATTTTCAGCAAATAAAAATGTTTAAAAAAAAATGTATGTGTCGATCTAATATAACTTTGATTGACGATTTATGTATAGTGATAGTTCCATCATTGAGTAAAATTGCATAGCTACTTAATTTCGTAGAGTTAAATGACAATAGGGATCTCAGATTTACTGTAAACGTATTAATGTTTGCGCAGTATTTATTTTCGCGCACCCACCTTTGTGCGCGAAAATAAATCCTGCGCGAAAAGTATAATTATTGCATAAACAATGTGTGAGACTTCCTTACTGCGCGAATTTAAATCCCCGCGAAAAGGTGTCATTGTACTTAGTGCGCGAAAATTTATCTGCGCGAAAATAAATACGTTTACAGTAATCATTTTCTTGCAAAATTTATTCATAATAGGGAAACGTTTCGTTTCATTTAAATGTATCACTAGTGTGAAATATGACTCGAAATGAAATGGTTTTTTTTAAAAAAAAATCGATTCTTGGGGTAAAACGTCATTGAGGGAAAAAATATTGTTTTTACTTAGATACGAAACAAAAGTATTTCCAATATATTATAGGCGCTTGTCCAGCTCTATCTGCCTACTAGATAATAGGGAATGGATACATCTATACATGTGCCTGTGGGTTAACACAAAAATTAATCAATATTGAAGTAATAAAACTACCATCTTATGGTCTCGTAATATGTACTTAAAGACAATTGAATTACCACGGTGCATTCCAAAAAAGGAATACGGTGGTATATGAAGTAGACTGACTAAATATTGCATACTGAATCAGTATATATCAGTGATATAACATAACTTCTAATGGGGAACGGATGCCACAAAAGTGAGCGTTCCCTGATGGTATTAGCATATACATAATATATAGGTGTTCATGGTATACAAAATAGTGAATTTGTGATAATCTGTACTGCAGACCTTTAAAGCGGAGACCATGGAACTTTGTTACATTTTGCACACACATATTTAGCATTTCGTTGTCATTATGGTCATCATTTTCCACAAATGGTTTTGCTTTTAATTGATACATCAACTTTTTAAAAGAAGATATTGAAACAGTTACGTGCCAAGTCGTCAGAGTATGTACAATCGACAACTCTTCACGTTTGGTAAATCCTGTTAAATTGGGCTGAAAAATGATAGATGCCATACTAGGCATATCTGAGTACGTATATTTGGTAGTGCTTTGATTCAAAATATCTTTTCAGTTATGTTGAAGTGTTTTTTTAACCTCATTTACAATTTGATTGTGTCTAGTTTCTTTTGATAGTCTGTAATTCCCTATAATATATATAAATATAAGTATAGGGGAATTCTATAGCTATTTCTAAGAAAACTACACAAAGTATATAACATATGCATTGCATTGGTCGATATAATGAGATTTGATTTGATTTGATTAACGTTTGTTTCTTAATCTGTATAGATACGAAAACGGGAATAAAATAAGTTAATATCACCTAAATGGAGATGGACAGAAGCATATCAGTGGGGATGTCTTGGATTAAGAATTAAAAAGAATACTGGAACTAAACCTAACATTTGACCAACTAATTTCAAGTTTACTTAATTTTTCTCTGGATGAAATTCTAGCGAACATCGCCTCCAACTCCTGTTTAAAACAGTGGGCGATCGAAATTAATTTTATGCGGAACATCCTAGTCACAAGACCATTTTCGTGGATCCTCAACTAAGTTGCACCCGCACTGCCTATGACAGATGTAAACTTTTCAAGTTTAAATTAATGTAATCATACTACATACTAGGTCACCTCAATAATAGCTGCTCGGAAATGTGGCTGTAAGTTTCTGTGTTTTGCATGTATGTGTATGTAATGGTATGTGTCCAAAGAAGCAAGTTTTATCAAAATAGGGTTTTCAGTTTCTAATCGGCAAGTTGTTGGTCATAGTTAGAAACAAACAAACAGACCCATCAGTTGGGTTGGGTTTGTGCTTCAATGAGCAATCAATTACCAGTAGGGGCATAATTATAGACATGTATAAATGACTCTGATCAGACAATTGGCACTTAAAATTCCATCAATATGTGATTGTCCAATACTGAACAAGACACCCAGTGCCTGTTGTATAAGCAATGGAAAGTCATATTCTTATGACAATTCCTTCTCCTGTAGGGAGGAAAAAAATCCTACCTATGTGTGAAATTCCCAGCTGGTATGACTAGCCTATGTACACTCAATAGTGGGAAGGAATACGTATTCCAACCATCAAAGGAAGGGAAGAAAGTGTAGTCCTGAAGTCCCACAAATAAGTTCACCCTTAGCTTATACAACAGGCCCCCACTGTTATACAACAGACCCCAACTGTAATGCCTTATTGCCTATGGTAATGACGAAACGAAAACGAAACGAAAATTTACGACTCAAATACTTTTCAAGTTTACCTCTAACTTGAAAAGTAAAAATGCGTCACTATAATATAATATTATCCCTAGATCAAACACATGAGATCACTGACCGTCGGCACAAATAACTAAATGATACCGACTTGTGATCAATATTCATTGAAGCACTATTGTTCTTTGCCTTGAATAAATAAAGATTTTCAGGATGATTAACAACTTTTGGTGCTCCTAATAAAAAGTTCTTTTAAAATGTATTTATAGAAACTCCGGGACGTAAAGCTAAACACAGACTTAGTTGTTCTGTTTCGATATTTGAAATATAAAATTGAGGAACGAAATTAATTTCAAATTTGCAATCATATCTCAGGGTAATATGGCACACAATCCCTTGTTATAGACATATTATACATCAGAAACAACGAAAATAAATCCCACACAAAGCGGGCAATTGGAGAGAGTATTAAGTGAGCTCAGAAATTTGAGACAAAATATCATCTAAAGAAATAAAAGTGATGGGTCGTGTTGTGGATTACACGAGAGATTAGTAGGGGGTGGTGAGCCTATATAGATGCACAGTCCACTTCAGAGGTGCGATAACAATATGCTTATCTAACATGTATGATACTAATTCGAAATGGTTATTCTATTAGCTTCTAGATACTTTATGACGATTTAAAACCAAAAACAAAGGTTTATATTTTAATATTCTCCTATTCTAGGGGCATATGATAATCTCTATGAATTGTTAGCGCATATGGCGTATAAGTTAATATAACCGGAGTAGAAGATACTTTGCAGAATCGATGGAAAGAAGTGACGATGATCCTGAAAAGTATATGATATAGTCTGTCCGAAAAGTAGTTGACACCTGATACCTTATCCCTTTAAGGGGAGGGAAAAGTGGGGGATTTTTTACTTCAAACCTTTGCCCCCCTGAATCGCCGTTTGCGACCGACCATGGCCAAATATACAGCTGCATTGTATTGCGCTGCCTCTGTTCTATGTGCAGCAGCTGTTGTTTTGCTTAAAAGGAAGGAAGAGCTGGTTATACTGGCCCTGTTTCTCCATGCCATGGTTGATTGCAATGAGCGACTCGCTGGGCAAAGGGTTGACAGCTAGGTCCTTGTCATTAATAGAAATAAATATCTCCCACTTTTCCCTCCCCTTAAAGTAACTAAAGGAATCACGTGTCAACTACTTTTCGGATAGACTATACCTACATTTAAACACCCCCCCCCCCCCCTCCCCCGCTGTGACACACTCATCGCTTTGGCGCCCGCTTTGGCGATCGGCCACTTTGACCCCCCACCCCCCACCCACCCATAAGAATCATGAGCATTTCAACAACAAGGAAGTCCGAAGTGTGTGCCCTAATAGTAAACAAATAGAGTAGGCCTATATATGGTTCACATAATATAAAATACGGCATCGTTTCGAGACCGCAAAACACTAAAATAACTTCCTAGTTCAAACCTAGGAAATAATTAAAATAACCGAGCCTCGATATTATTAATTAATCGTTCACCGCATGTTGTGAAATTGTGATAAATTCCTCATTTGTCATGATTTCTTATCCAGTCAGTCAGGGAAGAGCCCAAAATTGCCAAATGCACAAAACAAGCTAAAACACACACATCCCCCATCTCTGTGTTGACAATAATGAGAAACGAGCGTGAGTAAGCCATGGCCAGGACCCAGCTCCAAACCTATGACTCACGAAGCAACTTGAGAGTGGAGATTGACAGATAGACAAAAAACAGTTATCAAACTAATTGCAGGCCCAGTTGAGCGGCAACTTCACCTGCTGCCATTTTAAAAACAGCCAGTCAATGGAGAGAAGCCTCACGAACCTTTAGTAAACTCCATAAAACCGAAATAAATAGCAATGAAACAATGGGCGAGAGGCATATATATGTGCTGCATGCGGTGATGTAGACGGTTGGATGACTGATATAGTAGAATAGAGAGAGCAGACAGACATTAAATAAGACTCAGTTTATGACCTGAGGAGGCCAGACACAGACAGCAATTTATTAATAATGCCCGGCGAACGCAGACACAACAAGAGCACGGCCTGTTCCCCTCAACCCGAGTCAGTCAGAAATGGCTTCATGTGTGATCTGGGAGCGATGCATTGCTTGGGTGAGGTATAAAAGACAAAAAGAATCAGTCTCGGAGAGACAGAGTGAGAGGTAGCTAGGCTATTACAATGGGAGCGACAAATAAAAAAACAACTCTTTCCTTCAGACAAAATCCCCTTTATCGTCCATCTTTCCTTTTTCAAGCGGCTAAAAACTCCTTCCTCGCTCGACATAAGTTTGCAACGCATGCTTACACAAGTGAAACAAATATTGTAAACGATTTAGAAGCAGAATATTTACCTGAATATTTCGAAAATTTCGAATAATGGACGATATTCCCCATCGATCGCCGGTAGTAGAAGTGACCCAAAAAACTTTTTTTATGTTTACATTACAGTGGCGTCACCTGGGAGAAAGTAGCATCAACACTAGGCGACGGTCAGCTCTTGTAGTGCGAGCTGAAACCGTCAGATGGCAAAGGCATCCAGGTAGCTTTGGAAGGGTTGGGTCGGGGTAGGGTTTTTTATGTTTACAGGTGCCTTCGGCACATGGATTGTAGAGGCAGTTTTTTCTACTTCTTATAGGAATCCGACCTTTTATTGTTATTGCCACTTTTTGGCATGAAGAAATTGGTAACTATGATATGCATATAAAGCCAATTCGTTGTTGTAACATTTTTTTATTATTAATCCTGTTTAAATTTTTCCTAATGACATCATAACAAATATTACCATACATTTCAAATATTATTCATTGAAGAAAAAAAATAAAACTTGTGGAGTTCCCTCTTTTTTCCCTTTTTTTTAAAGGTTTTATTCATGATATCCTGCCCTCGAGGCTTTTACACACTAAAGTTCAATATCAGTCCCTCTTATATTTTATTTTTTTTTTTGTATTTTCATGGGTTTTCTTTTTCTCATCCACTTTGGATCTTACCCACTTACGTCTTATGTGGTTTTATCACACTTTTAGGGCCTTATCATGCAAAATTGCCACTAATTATTTGCCATAAAGTTACAGGAAAGGACGGTACTGATATACCCTTGGGCCAAAAGTGTTCATTATAGGATTTCAGTAGGATTATAACGAACACTTAAGAGTTGATATCACTTGTACGCTGCTATGGCTGTATGGACGGCTTTGAAAACGATACATTATACAACACGTTATACTCCCTTCTGCTATAAATGAATATGTTATACAACACAATATAAAGGAAACTGAAGTAAATGAGTTGATTATTGACTCTCATTCCTATGCGGATGCTTTATGACAGTGGCTGGCACTGCTGAATAGAATGTTACATATGTTATCACAGCTGGGCACTTTTACCTATCTTATCCAGTGGGCCTTATCTCATTTCAGCAGGGGGTCTGCTTCAGTTTTAAAGACAAGGTAGATGAAAAAAAAATGATAAAAAAAAAAAATTCCGTCCCAATGGGATTTTAATGACATTTGCAGTTTGGAGCATTTCAATGGCATTTTGCAGTTGGGAGCAAGACCCTAGACAAGGTAGATGAAAAAAAATGATAAAAAAAAATTCTGTCCTAATGGGATTTTAATGACATTTGCGGTTTGGAGCATTTCAATGGCATTTTGCGGTTAGGTGCAAGACCCTAGACAAGGTAGAAAAAAAAGAATTCTGTCTTAATGGGATTTTAATGACATTTGCGGTTTGGAGCGTTTCAATGGCATTTTGCGGTTAAGAGCAAGACCCTAGACAAGGTAGATGAAAAAAAAAATGATAAAAAAAATTCCGTCCTAATGGGATTTTAATGACATTTGCAGTTTGGAGCGTTTCGATGGCATTTTGCGGCATATATGTTAAGTTTGTTCGAGCTTTGAATGTAAATTTCGCAGGAAATTGGGGAAAAAAGTTTAAAGAGTGTTGATAACTCAAAAACCCTCCTGAACGCCAATGAGTGAATTTATAAGAATAGACTAGGTGAATAGACTATAGACTATTCATTGGCAACTGACACTTCCTTAGTTAGTGCTCTAAATGACTGACACCTGGAGTGCCATAAAAGGCCATAAATTGGTGGAGAGAGGAGGAGAGGAGGCTTCCTTTGAGAGAAGGCCTCCTTTGATCCATTGATCGATGGATAGATAAGATAGATTGAGCTTTCTCCATTTAAATTTAAGATATTTCCTGTTTTTGGCATTACCTGGTATGTTCAATGGGTTAGGGCCTAGATCTATTAACAAATCATGTCTGGTCTATCTTCTATGACAAACGCACTATAAGTATCTTTTGTGCCGACTTTATATACATTCATGGCCACATATTTCAGAATTGGCTACAGGGTCGTCTCCCTCGGTGGGAGCTGCTTTGTTTTTTAAGATGAGCCACCAGAAGGGGGGATGGCAATAGTGATTTGTATTCTCTCTAGATAGTTGACCTTAATTCCTTATTTTGTTTGAAAATCTTCTGTCAACAGTAGCAGTCCGTCCTCACCAATGAGGTCACCCACCTTAATTATGCCAGCTTTTTTCCATCACATATTTTCAATCATTTTACCACCAGACAGTATGTTACGGTTGTAATTCAGTCTTTCCCTGCCCATATCTAGTCATAGGTCATTTCTTGTAATATACCCTGGCCCATACATTCAGAACCTCGCCATAGAAGCTATTCAGGTGTTTCTTAGGCATATTACGACATAGGAAGATGTCTTCAACATTTTTTTTGTGATAGCACTCCAGGGTTGTGACCCAATTAGCCCCAGGTCTAAGAAGCCCTCCCCTATACCTTGCTTTACATATCCCCACACAATTTTGCTATTTCTAGAACCCCACAACAATGTTTTGGTTATCTTCTCGACTTCTTTAATAAACGCTGCATTAATGGCGTGTGACAGCTATGGTATGTTGGATGATTGGTAAAATGAGTGAATTATTAATTACCTCCTTGCCCCTCAATGACAGTTGCCTGGGGGCCCAGGCCCCCACCACTCCTATTGTCTTCTGCAAGGCTTCATTAAAGTTCAGATCCCCTCCTTGAGATCCGCATCCGGATGGACCAGACATGCTCCCAAAATCTTCAGATAATCCTGAAATTGTACTGGAGTCTGTCCTAATACCTCTTCATCAAATTCCCCCATGCACAGCCCAACTGTTTTCTCTACATTTAGGCAGAGCCCTGAGGCTTTGCCAAGCATGTTCATAATTTCAAACACTCTCTCTAACGACATAGTATCTTTCAGTATAAAGGTAGTATCATCTGCATACTGTACGATTTTGTGCTCAGTTCCGCCTGTAACAACACCCTTAATACTCTGATTGCTTCTGATATAATTACCCAGGGTCTCTACCACAATATTAAATAAGGCAGGGAAGATGGGGTCCCCCTGCTTGACCCCTCTTTCCAGGTCAAACCATTTTGATGCATACCCATTATCAAAGGCAGCTTTAGAGCCCTTCAACAGGGTTTTAACCCAGCTAGTAATGTACACAGGATACCTGAAATGGTCTAAACACTCTATCAGAAATTGCCAACTAATGGTATTGTACGCTTTCCGGAAGTGTATTGCAATTATCATACCACTTTCTTGTTTGACATGTAAAAAACCAATGATGTCATGTACCCTTTTTATACTTTCGCCTATGTATCTGCCTTTCATAAACCAAGTTTGGTCCTCATCAATAATATCTCTGAGAACTCTATACAACCTGTCAGCGTTGAACTTCGACACAATCTTGTAGTTGACATTTAGGAGGGTAACGGCCTCTTGATATAGCGCAAGTCGGTACCTTTTTTGGAGATAACCAAGATTAATCCCTTACATTGTTCCCGAGACATCTAAGACTCGTTCTCCTCAACAGCACTTACCATCCACATAAACATGGTTTTGATCTGAGTCCAGAAACATTTATAAAATTCCGCTGTATAACCGTCACATCCCGACGATTTGCCGTTCTTCAACCCTTTTACTACCTCCCTCACCTCTCTCAGAAATAGGAATACTCAGCCTAACTCTTTCTCTCTCCTCTATTTTTTTGGGTGCTTGGGATAAAAACATATCAGCCGCTTCTGAGGAAACCTCTATTTTACTATACAACTCCTTATAAAAATTCTTACCCTCATTTAAGATATCTTTTGGGTCAGTAGTGAGATTGCCCTCTATCATCAACCCCGATATACACTTACTCTTCGCTCTATTTTTTTCGAGATTCAAGAAGTATTTGGAACATTTTTCCCCTTCAACCATCCAATTTGCCCTAGATCGGAGCAGGGCGCCCTCTGCTTTCTCTAGTTTGAACTCTCTTATTTCAGCTAGTCCAAGCCACCTACATAACCTCCAAAGGGCATTGACTGTATCAATGCACTACCTTTTTGGTGAATCAAGCGCCATAAAGTTGTGGCAATAAGAATAAATTCCACTATAGCCCATTGATTCCATGATTGCCACTACTGCTTCAGATAGCTTAATTAAAATACCTGGGGCCCCAAGGCCCCAAGTAACCCGAAAGTAACTTGAAAGTCCAAGACAGCCATATGTGATGTTATATTTCTCTGGATGTATGGGATGTTAAAATTCTCTTTATTATAATTATGTGCATTCCATATGAGAGGTGCAATAAGTGGGGTGCTATAAAAATATTCATTTAGTAGGTGTAACATATGAACTACTTGTTACCAAGTTGGCTACTTTTTTCAGATTTTACACATCAAATTGTATGCCCATATAATAAATATAGAATGGAACTCGCCTGCAATAATCGAAAATTTATTTGACGAGATTGGTCCGGATTGCCGGCTCATTCCATTCTCTCTATGGATATGTGGGAACTGATCTATAAGGCTGGCTAATTATCCACTTTAGCTAGCCACAAGTTTTGGTGGACACCACTTAAAGCCCCTTCCAAAGTTTGGTATGAGAATGGTTGGTTTTCAGTCTATTCGTTGACCGCTTGTCCCAACAGCCTACTTTTTTTTTTTTTTTTGTGTGTTTGAAAACATTTTTATTCAGCTTGTCAACAAAGAACTTTTTCTCTCTTTTCGGGGTCGATAACATATATATGTCTACAGCGCACCCTCTTCTCTTCATTGCGTGTGTTTTCTGGAAGATGAAAAATTTTACCTTTGGTTTTTCAAAAAAGTAGCAGGAATATGCCTGAGATTATAAACCGATACATCTAAATGTAATTATCAGAATGGAAAATTGTTAATTAAAAAAAAATTTTTTTTTTTACATATAGAAAGAAACGCCTTTATCTGTGTAAGCTTTTGAGATCTGTATAGACTCTCCTCCATGCATTGGAGTATTCTTTGCTTCTTGTTAACATTTTGTTTTCATAGAGTATGGTTCTACATTTTTTTTCTAACTCATTTATCGCATGTTTGAAAGCAATTTGACCTTGATGGAACAGTTTCTGTCTGTGAATGAAAAATTTAATGCTTAAAATTATCCAATTCACTATTTTGGTGCTAGTATCATCAATGGAGATACCAAATATGATGTCTATGGTTCTGAAACAAACTTTACCGTTTCTTATTTCAAAGGGGGGTTTGCCATTTCTGGCTGAGTTTAGGTGGCCCATTGTGCACACCTCTAGTAGGATCCTTTCCCATAGCTTATTTGTTTCTGGGCATTCTACGAAGAAGTGAATAATACTATCTCTCCCTTGACAATACGAACACATAGGGGTTGCTACTTTTCCCATATTTTTCAGGACGTCATTACAGGTTATTGACCTGTGTAGTATCCTATATTGGAAAGCTTGTAACTTGGACTCACTTGTAGTTTTGTAGGGTCTAACAAATGTTTTTTTCCAATCTATCTCGCTAAATTGTGAATCATTTAGGGTTAAAATTTTTTGCCATTTGTCGAGTTTTTCATACTTGGTTTTTCTTTTTACGACTAATGCGTTGTATATTGAACAGCCTACTTTACTCATGCATAATTTATGGCTGAATCTGCCTTGGGAACTGTGACCAGAGCAGAACTAATAGTCTTGCGAGATTCACACACTATATACCTATATTATTTCTAATCTAACACCTGTTTTAGTCTATCTGAGACCGGCAGGTCTGTGCACGATCTGTAAAAATGTAAGAAATGAATAATAGAATAAGGGATAACCCATTTATAATTATTGTATGAGTATATCAGCATACGGTATCATCTTAAATCAAGACACTAATATTGTAATGTCACTATATATTTTAATTTTACTTTTTAATTTAGCACTATATGAAACACATCTAAATTCAAAGTTATATATAACTCTGCCTTGAGAGAGATGGTAACGTCTGGGAGAACTGGATTTGATCTAGAAATTGGTATACCTGTTTGTCTGTATTTTTGTCTATTTTACCTTTATTTATCCTTATTATGTATAATATGTGAGCTGGATAAATAAAGTAGTTTCTTATCTTATCTTATCTTATCACTATCTAGCAGCCCTAGACTTCTTGGTATCCTTTTGCACATGGGGATATAAAATTTACACTTGTATAGAAAGGGGTCATTTTTCACTCACAAACGCGGAGCGCAAAATCAGAAATAAGGGTACCATTTTGCTGAACTCAGCAAAATGCTGGAAAAGGGGTATTTTTTACTCACTTTGTGCATAGTGATTATGGTTCATAATAGAATAAAATATTATTGTATAGAAATTGATAAATAATATAGATTGCAACTAGATGCCAAATGTATATTACTTAGTATTAGCTACCTAATAATAAACATAGGTTTAGTAAATTGTCCGCAGGTCACCTACAGACTGCTGTCATGTATCGTGACATAAAATCGGCTAACAATAGGATTAGGTTATGGCTTATTCCAGCGAAATTTAAATATCAAAAAAAAAATCGTCATTTTTTCCAAGTGTAAGAATCTATTCTTTTGGTTTATGGGGATTTTTCATATCATTTTATTTTTTTCTACATAGCCTATCCTTACAGAATTCAGACCTATAAGTCATAATATGAGTTAATTTGGTGAGATTCTGTCAGTCATAGTAGCTCAGAATGGATATTAACGATCCTATAGCTTCACAAGCTATAGGATCGTTGCTTCTCTCGTTCATAGAAATCGATGTCTCGTTGCTAATATATTCCCGCTTATTTTCATGCCTTTGCATAGCGCACCAATCAAAATGTATTAGATCCCGACTTGTTTTCTGGCACTGTCATATGTTTACCATTTCCGCATGTCAGTGGGTGGGGAAGCTGACTCACTAGATGTGAAATTTGTTAGTTTAGGCCTACTCACAATGTGACGCAGTATAAATCTATCTTCTGTAGGTCTCGGAAAAGAATAGTCATTTCTCCTTCGCTGGTGAACTACTCAAGGTTTGTCTTTTTGTATAAATAGAGAAATGCGGTATAACATCTTGTTCGCTGAACTTACAAACTTTGTAAGGTACGGTACTACAGTAGGCCTAACGTTACCGGGATAACCAGGCGCTGGCCACCGCAGCTGCTGGGTTTCAGTACCGTACCCAGACCATACCTACCGTACCCAGGACTTTGCCTTTGAATACTATAGGCTTAGGTCCCGCTTAGGCCTATATATGGGTCAGATTTTCAGAAAATGTACAATTGGCAGCTGTACACATTTAGTAAATTCTGCTTAATTAGGCTGCAATTTGGTCAATACTAGGTAAATTCGAGTATATTTGGCATTGCATTGATTCTAACAATCTGTTTGGTTAGGTTGAACTGTATTTTGAACTTTATTTCCGTCTGAAATTTGGGTTATTTGAGAAGATTGGCGAAGTTGAATTGTACATTTTCTGAAAATCTGACCCATATATGGTACTTTCTTTTATCTCAGGAAATTCAGATTGTTTACACTTGGTGTGAGAGAACAGTGATTTGTAGTAACTAATTACAGTTAGGCCTAATTAGGTTTGTGGCCTTTAAAAATTGTGCACGTCGTGCACCCCATTCCCTAAAAAGCTATATCCTACAGTTGGTAACATGATACCCATACTGCGGTGACATTTCTTTGATGGGGATGGGTGGAAGACGGAATTCCATTAAACCTCTCGAGATCTGTCACCTCCTCATGAAAACAACAGCCAGGATAGGATGGAGGAACTCAGATTTGGGGGACAGCTCCCCTTGTCTTATCATCACCGTCTGCCCCACAAGCCTGATGGCGATCATCCAGAACACTGTAATGGCGGTCATGTATAACAGTATGTATCAGGATGGCGGGCCTCATTACCTATAGCTGGTCCTCCCTCCCCTCACCTCCACGCGTGTTCAGTTAATAACTATAACTCCCCGGGCCTAAAAGCTGGGTTCCACTGGCCGGCTACTAGGCCTACTCCCGCTACTCCTCTACTCCTCCCGCTACTTTGACAGTCTATTGCTCCCACTTCTTTAACAGGCGCGGCGGAACCGGCAGGGGGGGGGGGGCAAGGGGGGCACTTGCCCCCCCCATAATTATATTGGGGGGGGGGGGCATGGCCCCCCCCCCCTAAT
This sequence comes from Sthenelais limicola, assembly GCA_942159475.1. Taxonomy (NCBI): domain Eukaryota; kingdom Metazoa; phylum Annelida; class Polychaeta; order Phyllodocida; family Sigalionidae; genus Sthenelais; species Sthenelais limicola. The sequence continues at coordinate 101,321,872 of OW804100.1, read as the reverse complement.
AATTTGGTTGAAATGTGAACAAATTATTCTCCAAAGAATGTCACTCACAGATGCTTATGCAACGTGTACAGTAGTAAGACTAATGAAATCATAGATAATAAGTTCAGACATCATTCATGTAAAAACTAAGAGAATCAGTAAAAAATCGTTGTTCTTGCTGATTCAGAACTTCATTTCTGTAGGCCTATATCAATCTTCTTTCTCAATGCCTATCTGTCCCTGCATCCCTCCCTCTCCCTCTCACCCTCCTCCCTCTACCTTGATATATCTTTCTGTCCTCTCACTGTCTATTTCCCTCTCTATCAATATTCTTCTCACCTTACTACCTTACTAAAATATCAAAGATATGGGAAATAAAAAGTATAACATTGTGACTCATTTCCTTGTAACACATCACATGCATAGTATCAAAGGTATGCAAGGAATTGGACTAGAAACATTTTAACTCGTGTGACAAAACTGTCCTCTCAAAAGGGGAAAGGCGAGAGGGGAGAGTTGAGAGAAGAGAGGGGAGAGATGAGGGAGGAGAGTTAAGAGATGAGAGATGAATGAGGGACAAGGGCATGATATTTTTTTAAAAACAAGTTTTTATTTTGAGATATATCACAATAGTGATATGTTTCAATCCCCGCCATATTCTGGTTTGCTGCTGTGAATACTCTGAATAAATACATTGTGATGTGTTTCAGGAAAATGAGTCACAAGTCGCAAAATTGATATTTTCCAAAAGGATTTATTTACAATTGAGATCTCTTTGGTGCAGGTGCGGCGTAACCGGGGGGGGGGGGCAAGGGGAGCACTTGCCCCCTATAATTATATTGAGGGGGGCCTGGCCCCCCAAATAATTTTGTTGCAATGTGCAAATTTTATTTGCCAAAAAAATAACTCACAGCATACAGTGGTATTAGACTAATCATAAATCATGAATATTAAAAGTCAGAAAGTTTACACATCATTTATGTAAAAACTAAGAGAATCAGTAAAAAAAAGTATTGTCCTTGATGACTCTGGCTGAACTTCATTTCTGTATAGCGATCTTCTTTCTCATTGCTCCTCCCTCTCCCTCCCATTCCCTCCCTCTCGCCCTCCTCCCTTTCCTATATCTTCCTCTCCTCTCTCTGTCTATTGTATGACCCCCCCCCCACCTTTAAAGTCTTGTGTGAGATTCCTTGGTTCCTCCTTGCCCCCCTCCCCCCCTCCAAGTCTGCACAAAAAAGGTGCCCCCCTGAAAATTCTCCCCTGCCCCCCCCCACACCCTATTCATCACCAAATTCATATCCTACATCTTAGAGATCTAATATATCTTTTTAAATGTTTGAAAAATGCACAAATGAAGATGATAGATGGTAGTCACCAGATTTGGTTTATAGTATTCTTAAATTGTACCTAAAAGCATCTCACCATAATACATGTGGGTCAGATTTTCAGAAAAATGTACAATTGGCAGATCTACATATTTAGTAAATTCTGCTAATTTAAGACTGAAAAATGGTCAAAACTAGTTATATCTGAATATATTTGGTATTGAGTTGATTTAAAGGATGTGTTTGGTGGTGTTAAACTGAATTTTCAACATCATTATTGTCTTAGATTTGTGTTATTTGAAAGGATTGTTAAAGACAAATTGTACATTTTCTGAAAATCTGAGCCATGTAAGAAAAAAATTGTAAAACTATAAAAAAACAACATTATAGATCCCAATGAGAATAGATTCAACACCCAAAAAAATGCCTAAAATGAGTTCAAGTCTAAGGGGAAAACGTCTGGCTTCTGGACCCCACGCCTTATGGGCTGGGATAAGCTGGGTTATAGCGTACCACATTAAAATTCTAAGAAGTATTCAATAGTATGGTAGTATAGGCATATCAAGTATGCCCCTGTTTCCTGATGAAAGTTGAAAGTATTGGGTTTGTGTGAAATATTTCGATTCTATTATAGTATTGGAGGGTAATGCAAATTCATCCTCAAATACAGCTCATGAGGACAGTACTACAGGAGTACTGAGCCTGCCTACCCCTTGCCACAGGGAGCTAGTACATAAAACATACACAACACAAATAGGGGTGTCACAAGTATACATATTAACACAGAGTATATACAAAGTATGACAATACAATACAAAAGTTATCACAAATATAAGCTGCAGTACATAAGAAGACCTCTGGTGGGCCAAATAGGGAACACATAAAGCGCTGTACTGCAAATCCCTAGTGGACTGGACTAACTCCATAACCAATGCAGTTGTATAGAAAAGCTGTGATACCCAGTGCACTACAATAGTTTACATTGTCAAATGCAAAGCTACATGGAACCGTTGCCTTAATGTAATAACTGAGGTGCAGATTCAAAGTTACGATTAAAGTTATGATTTTGGCCTCCTTTCTGATATGACTTTTGGGGTTACCAGGAATGACTGGCCCTACTCTGAAACAACAATAACAATAGGGTGCGTAAGTAGTCCACGTCAGCGATTTTTGAGTCGCGCTACTGTAGCAGTTTCATGACATCATGTGGACATGTCGCGCAAAGCTCCCATAGCCCCACCATTGCGGAGATAAATAATATCGCTGTTTGTTCATTAATCATATAGTTTTATGAGTTCTAACTCACATATATCCATCATTAGAGGCAAACGATTTCAACTATAGCCTTCATTATCGTCAAACCGTTACTGGGGCAATGTATAGAGTGATTATTTATCGCCCCAATGCTAACTCTATGGGGATTACTTACTTCTGGTCCACACATCGGTACAACTATGCGACTAATTTTCATTAATTCGCGCCCCGCCGCCATGACACTTACGCGCCATATGCAGACCACATGGCTAGTGCTGACAGGGTTGTGTATTGTGCAATGTTAGTCTCGAATTGTTGGGATCTGGTGGTTGGTTGTGGACGTGTGGTGTAACCTGTTTGTTCTGGACTGGTGAACACTGAGCGGGAATGCATGAGCGTGCGCTAAGAGTTTAGCCCAGTCCATTTTGGTGGTGAGCGGGGGTGGCCGTGTGTGTGCCAGTGTGTGGACGGGGGACGGGTCACATGATAGGGGTGGTAAATAGTCGTTGTCTGCCGTAAGTATCTTTGTAACAACTGTTCGCTATATTGTTGGTGGTTGGAAAGTGTCTGAGGATCCCAACAATGCAAGACTAAAGCAATTAGATCCTTTGGTTGTCAGGGTTCTGGGCGTCTGCGCGAACGGGAAAACCCCTCGGCAAGCCTCGTGGTTTGTCCCTAATCGCGCAGACACCCAGAACCCCTCCAACCTCAGGTTCTAATCGCTCATGGGCAGAGAGGGTGACTGCACAGAGGTTGTTGTGGCATGTGCATGGTGGAGTATGGGTGCACCTTAGGATTCAATGATGGACAGTTAGAACGTATGTGGGTGGTGAGTGATGTACTATACTAGAGATGGTTGTTGACATGTGATTTGATTTTGGTCTGTGGGGGAGGGCAGGGGGCGGGTTTAGAGAGAGGAAAAGGAGGAGGAGGAGGCGGTAACCTCTGTTTCTGCACAATACTAAAATATGACTACAGCTAAAACTGCCTCCAGCCTCCTGATATCGACAAATATCATAGTATATGACTACTGTAAACGTATTAATGTTTGCGCAGTATTTATTTTTGCTATTTTCGCGCACAAAGGTGGGTGCGCGAAAATAGATCCTGCGCGAAAGGTATAATTATTGCATAAACAATGTGTGAGACTTCCTTGCTGCGTGAATTTAAATCCCCGTGAAAAGGTGTCAAAGTACTTAGTGCGCGAAAATTTATCTGCGCGAAAATAAATACGTTTACAGTATATTCTGTTAGCTTGTTAGTATTGGTACATTATAATTTTGAAACACAAAATACATGATTTGAAGTGTAAAGGTTAGCTCACATTTTTGCACCGTGCTAACAGAAATTCCCCTTTGAGTTCCCAAATGGCTATAATTGGAATCATTTTCTGTCTGCAGGTTTCTGTCACCAACAAATATGGGAGTGAAATATTCCTCCTACGACCAAAACTACACCTCTCGTCTCCATCGTGCTGTCGCCAGATCAGACATTAAAACTCTGAAGTATCTACTTGATAAAGAAGAGGATGTGAACTTTGTAGAAAATGAACACCACCTTTTGAATATAGCGCTGCGCCACAGAAACAATGACATAATTAATCTACTTATTGGTGCAGGTGAGTGACTGATAGTTTACACTTTGTGGTATGAGCAGTGGTAATAACATGGAATTAGAACCGTTTCAGTGTGCAACATAGTGAATTGGGAGACCAGAGACCGTTGGTCTCTGTCAAATTGTAACAGTGGAGACCGACATGATTTTACAGAGACCGAAAAAAGGGGGGCATTAATAGGCCTATGGTAAATAACGTGCAGAAAATAAGATTGTCTAAAATACGATTGTCATAGACTGTTACCTCCACATCTATACTGTTGTAGAGGAGCTGTTTTTGTAATACATGAGATACACTCAATAACAGTTGAATCAGAGTTTTTGATGAGAAATTTCAGAGTTAAGAAAAGTTAGACAAGATAATTTCATTGCAGACAGTCGGACTCAGCCTAATATCAATATCAGAGACCGACACAAATTCAATGGAGACCTGGGCGTCGGTCTCTGGGTTATGTTGCACACTGCCGTTTTGTCAAGATTGCGGGTTTACAGACGCCCTGCTAACCAGTAAAAAAAATCACTAACCCCAAAACACCCACACAATTTTAGCACCTCCCCTTTTTGGCTGTTACAGGGTTATAATAGTGTTGTTGCCATTATCGATGACATAATGAGTAAAAGTCTCCATATCTATGGTAGTGTGTCCCAAAGCATTTTAATAAGTATAAAACAAATCTTAGGTCCCGTATAGTTTTGTGTGAGAACAACCAGCACCAATTGGAGTGCTTGCAGACAATTGGAGTGCTTGCAGACAGACCATTCAAGCACTACAGGTCAGTTAATTAGGTCAGTGCTACCTCACTTTCACTCAGCGCTAGCTTGTAGTAAACAAGCCAATCACTGCACAGTAGAGTTGGGGCAAAGGATAGACATGGAGAACCAACAGGAGCATGGACAACAAAACAAACTAGGTTTTATTGTGATATTAAAGTAAATATTTGACTTTGTAGTTGGTAAGTGACTCATGATCTTTCCAAAACGATTCTAAAAGGATTTAGGACTGGCAGAGAGCTTCTGTTTATGGGTATGGTTGCAGTTTTGACCATTATTACACACATGAGCAGTTAGAAAGGTGCAGTTTGGTTGACCCAAACTGCACACATGATCAGTTCGGGCAAAGACGCAATCTCATTGGCGCAGCGTAGGCCTGACCTACAAAGCTAGTTAGTTAGTTAGAAATCACGTCGTCCTGACCGCGTAACTTAGGCCTACAAATTGCGGTAAATCAAGCCTCCTCGAGCTAAACTATAGCCTATACAAGTTAAATTTACTTTTTAACATCCAAATAGAGTATGTAATAAATATTAAATGGCACGATGGAGGGTTCAAACTGATTGAGACCCATCAGAAAACGGGAACTCACCTCTTCGGGGTTTGTCTCGTTTTCTGATGGGTCTCAATCAGTTTGAACCCTCCATTGTCCCATTTGCTATAACAACCACAGTGTCCCACCTTGGTTCCGGTCAAAACATGCAACCATAGCCTACCCCCCAACTTCAGGTCACTGCCAGTCCCAAATCCCTAAATAACTACTTGCTATTTTTAACAAATACATAAGATACTATTTGATGACATAAGTCATCAAATAAATTCTTCATTGTAAATCTCCTGGGTATAGACTCACATAGCCTTAACATCCTTGATTTTCTTTTAGCAAAAATAGAAAAAAAGATAATTACTTGGCAGAGGTTTCAGCCTGATTGTTCTAGGTGCCTGAAAATTGTATGCTGAAGTTTGGCTGAACCATATGCCTTATGCCTATGCCTTATGCCTGTACCAAGTCAACAAGCAGAATGATGGCATTCACTTCTTCATTCAACATTATTATTATCATCTTATTCATTGAGTTATTGCTAACTTCAGACTGGAACATGTTATTTCAGGGTGTGATGTGAATGGGCGGCCACATTGTGTAATGGAACCACTGCGGCAGGCTGTGTTAATGGGCCATGTGGACTATGTCAAGTTACTCCTGCAGCATGGGGCCAGTGTTAACATGGATGGCGTCCTGCATACGGCTCCTGCCACTCGACACCCAGTTCTGCATTCTGCGGCTTCCACTCGGCATGCAAACATGCCAGAAATCATCAATTTACTGAGTAAGTACCAGGGGGTGGTTGTCTGTAGATGCACACCAATGGGGAGGCTGGCCACACAGCCAAGCAACACTTACGTGGGTCAGATTTTCAGAAAATGTACAATTCACCTTCACCAATCCTCCCAAATAACCCATATTCAAGACAAAAATGAGCTTCAAAATGCAATTTAACATAACAGAACTGATACTTTAAATCAATGCGATACCAAATATACTCAGATATACCCGGTATTCTTTATTTTTCAGCCTGATTTAGCAGAATTTCCTAAATGTGTAGAGCTGCCAATTGTACATTTTCTAAAAATCTGGCCCACTTACGGTTAACTATGGGCAGCTTGCAGAAGCTTGCAGGTGTCCCATGTTGCATGGCCCAGCTGTCTTTTGTTAATGGTGTTAATGTCCAATCTGATTTTAATGTTATTTATCCTATTTTAATCAATTGATATGTATTAATTAATTATTTATATGTATTGTATGAACATGGTAGTATGATCTATATGTTATTCATTGAGCCTAACTCAGAGACCTCAGTCTGATGCAATGACCAGTATGATGAAATACATCTTAGGTATTGCTAAGAGCAGCTCCTCGCGGTGAGTTAGTATGTATCACAAACTCCTCCATTGGCACCAGAGGTGATGCAATGTACTCGGCTGACTAATTTATATATATACCTGACGAGCTCCTAAAGATAAGAGTAACTCCCTAAGACTAATAGAAGTAATCCCTTATTGTAGTGTCCACGCTCTACGGACATTAACACTGGCAAGGAGTCACTCCAACTGGCACTACAGGCATGTGACATATAGAGCTAGTAGGCTGGCCTTGTCACAGAGTCAGAAACATGCAATACAGGCATGTGACATATAGAGCTAGTAGGCTGGCCTTGTCACAGAGTCAGAAACACCCAGGACGGCTACAGACATATAACTAGTAGACAAAAATACAAAATAAACAGCTGCCACACAAGAAGTCTTTCAAAAAATCTAAATGCTGTTAATGACATTTTAGTGACCTGCTGGAGAAAAGAGTCCACAGGGATAATAACCTACAAGTTGTTAATGACTAATTTCCAACCCGATTTAAACTTATCTTTATTTTTTTAGAAATTTCTTAAATACTGTAAAAAGGTGTTTGAGATATTGCTTATGAAACAGCTAATGAGACGAAACAACAAACATGATATTATATACCCAGAGAAGGGCTCATAGTGGCCCGAGGACAACAAGGGAAAGTATGTTGCTTCTGTTAAAATTTATCAGTCATGTCAGATCCTTTCCTCAACCTTTGTGTTGTCCAGTGGAGTCCAGCAGTAATCAGAACAGACCAATGTTGAACATTATTTCCTGATGGCAGTATTTTTGCCACCAGAGAATCATGTTCCCTTTATTTTCAGGGGGAAATTCCTATATAAACTACTAAATCTTGGCAGCCATGTCATGAGGTCATGAGTAATATAAAACTTTCTAGAGGTTCTATTAAATAATCGTTGGGCCAGCCTTTGATGTTTGTGTGACACCATTTAAGGTAGCAGCTAATGTGAGAACCTCCCTACAGTACTATGTGGGTCAGATTTTCAGAAAATGTACAATTGGCAGCTGTACACATTTAGTAAATTCTGCTAAATAAGGCTGCAATTTGGTCAATACTAGTTGACTCTAGCAATCAGTTTGATTAGGTTGAACTGTATTTTATACTTTATTTTCGTCTGAAATTTGGGTTATTTGAGAGGATTGGTGAAGTTGAATTGTACATTTTCTGAAAATCTGACCCATTTGTGTTTTACATAATTTATTTCAGTTAGTCATGGAGCTGAGCCTAACGCAGTAGATGAGGCAGGCTGTACAGCCCTGGTTGCCTGTATTGGTATAAACTACCTACAGCTGGAGACCAGGGCCCTCATCCCTCACTCTCATCTCAATGCACAGTCCGGGGGGACAGGCAGGACTGCTCTGATGGAGGCCATAGTTAGAGGCAACACTGAGATGGCAGAGGCTGTGGTGGAGGCTGGCTGTGATGTGGATATATCTGACAATGATGGCGCCACACCCCTCATGGCAGCTATCAGTAATTATAGTCAACAGATAGTCAGCCTTCTTCTAAGCAAGGGAGCCAAGCAAAATATAGTGAGTTATTCCTCCTTTTATGCAATATTCATGTAAAGGTATTTATTATACATTTCTATCAGGTAATATAGAGGGTAAGGTTTGTTACCTGCTACACCCTTCCAATAATTTCCATCGAATTTTCACTATATCTTTACCATAAATATTGGGAAAAGTATAATAAATACCAAATTACCCTCGGGTGATATCTAAGTTCTATACTAGATTTGGGCTATGCAATTTTGTTCATTTGCTACTACTAAGTTGGTGTGACAACAACAAAAAAGATGAGGCTATGCTTGGTAAAGTGCTATAGAAAACAAACACACAGTTAACTTTTTCCTATAGTAAAATAATGTATAACTTGAAGATGAGAAAGATTGGTATCCATAAGAGATTGGTGCGCTTTAACTGATGCTTACATAGGTTGTGTTGTCAGATGTTTAACGATAATGGAGAAGTATGGGAGTTACCTAACGCACTAGTGTAGTGTATGGAAAAATTCCTTGACAGACTTGAATTGATATTAATATTAATTGATATGATGTAGTATTTTGGAATTTATCATATGCCCTTATGTCGTTGAAGCAGTGATGATATAGAGACGAAATATGTGATCCGTTTTAGGAAAATGAGTCATAAGTCGCAAAAAAGATATTTTCAAAGTGTTTATTTTATAAGATCACTTTATTGGAATGATTGGAATGATTTTGATGGAGCTCATCACCTATAGTTACATCAGTCGATGTATCAAATTTCAGGACAATGTATTAAATATATCTAATTGTTTTAAAGGTCCTCAGATGGAGTATATTTAGTTACTTTACTGGCTATTGCCCCCCAGAAATATTGCAAACTTTTCTTTTCAAAAATAAAAATATCAAAATTAAAATCTGGAAATACTTATAAGATTATTAGACTGTTTACTATCATTAGAATCGACTTGGTCTCATCTTTTCAAATATAATGGTCTCAAAATCCATTTTTTGCGACTTATGACTCATTTTCCTGAAACACATCACAATTATTATTATGTGAATAAGCTTAATATCTGTAAGTTTACTGATGATAATATGTATAGAATAGTCAGGTGGTGGTACTATTATTATTTTATTATTTTACTTATTGTAAAATTAACTATCTGCTCTATCGATATATAAATATAATTTAATGAAAATCATCATGTTCCGAGATAAAGTGTATAAATGTGCATAATGTCTTGATGAATAAAACATTTAAAAACAAAACATGTCTCCTCACCACAGGTTGATAAGAATGGGATGTCCGCCCTGCACATAGCTGCGCAATGTAGAGACCTCCATACAATGGAGCGACTCGTGGCAGGTAAGTTTGTTTTGTTTTAAGATTTTTATTCAGCAAGACATTATGCAGGGTATGCACTATTCACAGAAAGGCTGATTTAAATCAGATAGGAAAAAATTAGAAAAATTCATAGAAAAATACATTTACCAATATCAACATATAGTTATATTGAGGTAATAAGATATACAATTTAATCACCGAATCAGTGATAAATTAGCAAAAAATACAAAATAAAAGCTAAAAACACACACCCGGGACAGTGTCCTATGCACGACAAGCCAAGCATATACAGAATCAGATATAGATACAGAAGTGATTGCTGTTTTGATTATTTTATTGTATTATGCTGGGCTCTATCTAGTTGAGTTCCTACAGGTGTTCTTCCACTAGTGCCTGCCTGGGTGGGAGTTATTCCTCTGCACCCAGTACACATTAATCACTTTTTTTCTATATGGGTCAGATTTTCAGAAAATGTACAATTGGCAGCTCTACTTATTTAGTAAAGTCTGCTAAATAAGGATGCCATTTGGTCAATACTAGGAAAAATTCGAGTATATTTGGCATTGCATTGATTCTAGCAATCGGTTTGGTTATGTTGAACTGTATTTTGAAGTTTATTTTCCTCTGAAATCTGGGTTTTTGAGAAGATTGGTGAAGGTGAATTGTACATTTTCTGAAAATCTGACCCATATAAGTCGTTTAATTGTGCTTTAGTATGGGAGTCTATGGGAAAACGGGGGTATTTTTCACGTTTTACTATATAACAAAGAATTGTCCACTGATTTCTTCCCCAAATGTTCTACACATATATTTGAGGTCATGTGCTACGGATTTAATGGAAACTAAGCATACATCGCGGGGGTAAAACCAAAGTTGTGGTCATCTGAAGTTAGCCTGACAGGGCTGCCAACTTTTGAAAGGCTGAAAAGCCTGATGTTTTTTGTGTCAAAGTACGGTGACTGCCGAAGGCAGGCACCGCTGCTAGGGGGGTCCGGGGGCATGCCCCCCCGGGAAAATTTGAGAAACATGACAGCTATTTCAGGCCATTCTGGTGATTTTGAGGAGAGCCTGAGCCGAATTATAACCAACAAATGCTTAGTCTTATAAATTCCAACTATGTTTTGGAAATTTAAAAGAATCATATCACCACATTTAAAGGATTCATATCATGAGATGGCAAGACACTTGAACAACATTTGTACATGTGGCGAAATATACCGTCCTGTTCTATTCTCCGGCCATCAATATTGAGGTTTCAATATATGGTCAATTCTATTTTTTTTGGCGTCCATAAGGTTTTTGCATGATATCGTCAGGAATATTGACTTTAGAAATGATTTTTGAATCCGCCATGAAAAGTGCTACAATCTGAACCCTACTTTTGAGGGTCTAAAATGAATATTAACAGTTCCAGGTTTTAAATAAACCTCCTAAAATAGGTCATTTTTACAATAAGGTACAAAAAAATGTCCATTCGTCATGTAGAAAGAACATAATAAATGTGTAGAGTTTACTTTTTTAAATAACTAGGTGGAACCTTTCAAACCTTTCAGTCACATCAGTAGGCTACGAAATACAGATTTGTTTGAAGTTTAGTTGCTTGACCAATAAGGCCGATTTAAGGTCTTTACAAAGTGACTGGTATGGCCGGAATAAAACCCAAAATTCCGAAATTATTAATGTTTTAGGGTTTGATTTTCAAACCCTCCAAAAAGCCGGAGAAAAGCAGCTTTTAAAGGGTTCAAATCCGGAGGCCGGAGATGGGTATTTTAGGACCCCAAAAGGCCGGAGCCTCCGGCCAAAGGCCGGAGAGTTGGCAGCCCTGCTTAGCCATGTCACCGGAATTCAGTAACTACGAAAGCATAATCAATGAACAGATGTATCAATAAACAGCTGTAACAGAAAATAAACTGTACATATTGAAAAAGGTGCACAAATACATCTAAACTATGATAAGGAAATATATCAAAGAAAACAATGAACTGCTAGGTGGCGCCTGTAACTTTAACCAATCATTTAGTAATTTAATGTTTAATTGCGTTTGAATCTATTCTAGAAATAAATAGTCTTTTTTTTTTTTTAAAGATTTTATTTCAACTGGGTACATCACCTCCAATGGTGGTAGGATGTTCTGGTGTAACCCGGCTTTGTATAGAACATACATACATTTATTTACATTTGGCATTAGGAAAAAATGAGATAATTGATATATTTATACAAAATACAGAATAGTGACATAAGAATGGTGCGATGGGTCTTGATATTTGAGGTTGTAGTATATAATGAAAGTTGAAATTGATTGATATTGCATGGGATAACTACTGGGAAAAGTGTGACCCATTTGTGCAATTAATTAGGTTTAATCAGGTTAAGGTATTACAAGTGAGGTTTTAGGAGTTTTAGCTTCTATAAGGAATAACCTCTTTCTCATGAGAGTGATCCAAAATAAAGAGCAGTGTATGTCTTGATATCACAAGGAACTTTTTCGGTTCTTCAAAGCCCAGTAGGTAGAAAAGTGTAAATTATATCCATCAAAATCTTATTTAATGTATTTCTGATTTTGACCCATGATTCTTGAAACTGAAATAACATTTGATATTCAACCATTTACCCAGGTGCCGATATTAACATCATTGATCGGATGAAACGGACTCCCTTGACTATCTGCACATTAATGGGTTCGTAGGCTGTATAATTGTCTATATTAATTTATTAAAAAAATATAGGATTAATTATGTATGCGCTGAGCAGCAGGTTGTGCGTTCATAGCAGAGGCCACCAGAGCCACACAAGCATCAGTCACAACAAGATTAAATATAATATTACTATCGTCACGGAAATGTAATCTGGTTTAAATATCATGTTTCTCGCCACCTCACAAGGGTCAGATTTTCAGAAAATGTACAATTGGCAGCTCTACACATTTAGGAAATACTCCTAAATTAGGCTGAAAAATGAGGAATACCGGGTATATCTGAGTATATTTGGTATCGCATTGATTTAAAGTATCAGTTCTGTCATGTTAAACTGCATTTTGAAGCTTATTTTTGTCTTAAATTTGGGTTATTTGAGAGGATCGGTGAAGGTGAATTGTACATTTTCTGAAAATCTGACCCACAAACGAAAAACATGCGATGCACTCACACTGATGCTATTAATGGGTTTATATCGAGTTAGATACCAGTACTGTAATGGTATTCAATTTGGATCAGGTAAGAAGCAATAACGAGATACGGGTTTATAAATTATATCGCTTCCATCTTTTAAAATATCATAAATTATCTATATGTTGAGTGAGTGGCAATTATAATCATATATAATAGGCCTAGCTACATATTGGCAATTTTCTAGGCGAACTATTTTCGACTGCTTTACAGTATGCCATACCTGCCTGTAGTGCTGAACTATATCATGTTTTCTGTGAGGACATCAGTTCTGGATAGAACAGGAGGATTTGTCCAGGAAACGTGCAGACCTAAAAGTCCTGCATTCGCATATTATAGAAATAGATTGCAGATGCAAGATATATTTTTATGATTGATTTGAATCATTAAATCGCCTGCGGCGAACACAGAGACTTTCAAAATATATTTCCCCATTCACCGCAATCACCATGAGGAGAATGGGGGGGATTAAAGTAAACCTAAAATGAGATGCATCAACGGCTATGCCCAGTGTTTATATGCATGTTCTCTACTGTCCCCTATGGTCAAGTGGTTAGCATCTGAGACTTCCAATTAGTACATTGTGATTTCGAACCCCAGTGTAGGCAGCCTTTTTACATTTGTCTCAATATTTGGGGTTATTTTCTTTTAGAAATTTCACTAATATCTCCACATCTGGGGCTCGGTTTTCTTTTAAACTCACAGATTTAACTTTTGATGTTATTCCCTTTCAATTGATGAAAGAATTTGAGAGTCTAAGATCGAATTAAGTGAGAAAAGTGTGTTAGATGGGGTTCGGGTATACTATGGATCTCCAGACCTTTGCTATGGGTGGCGGAAATGAGCTAATTGTTTGTTTTTCTTCGGCGAAATGGTTTTCGCACAGGGCCACGATTTGTCTAGCCAGTACGACCACTAACCATAACTTTATCATGTAACCTTGTGGCTAATTATCGAATGCTACAAAGCATGGGCTTCGATAATAATATTTCTAATGCTGCTATGCACAAAGAATCTCCTTAAAATATGACTTTCAGGTCTTATTGGAATTTAGGCTTAAATGCACACTGCCTTAAAAATTGACGCCCCAAGCTGATAATTCTGCGCTAAGTTGTTTAATATCATTTCTTCTTAAAACAGGTCAGATGCACAGTAGGATAAGTGAGGGAATATCTTGAGGACAAAGTAAATTTGATAATATCGGAGATATGGATAATATATATATATAAAGATTTTTATTCCGAATTATTTGTTCATACATATAACATTTCACATCATTATATATATTTCATACAATAATACAGGAATTGGGCATTAACAATCCTCTACATGAGGTCTTCCAGACCGCCCAAAATAAATAAATAAATTGTAAATGTAATGCATAGTAAGTATTTGTCCATAGTTCCTTCATTAGAGTTCATTATTGCTATATTAGCTTCAGTGTTGCTTCTTCAGTGATGAGAAGCAACACTGAAGCTAATATATATACCGATGATATACCTAACTAATGTGATATTTTGATTACAGGGAGCCTGGATGGTGTGAATCTCTTGTTAAAACACGGTGCTAACGTTGATACGTCTACAATAGAGGGTAAAACACCCATGCACATAGGTTAGTATCTTTCTAACTTGCCCGTACATCCAGAGAAGTAAACTAATATCTTAGTATAAACCTCCCCGGTACATCCAATGTAGATTTGATCTTATCGTATAATTAGGAGGCGGATAATTAGAGGGATTTAGCTTGTTCAATTATTAAGGAGGCTACTATAGTTTAGCGCCCTATTCCTTGAGAGTAAAGGGGGTAGGTCAAAGAAGGAATTGGAGGACAGACCACATGTATTGACCATTAAATGTCACCGTCCACCGCCTCTGCCGATAGACCAGAACGGGATTAGAGATCTGATATTCTATTACTGCTAAGACGGGAGGAACTATCATAAAAATTTGGTCGAGGGGGCAGAGCCATGCCATGGCCCAGCTGTTCTTTTATGAGGGTTTTAACAGATTAACAAGAACTAATGGTCATTCCCTCTTCCACTCCTCGAGATCAGAGAGAAAACACCGGTGTCTAATTAACCTGTCATAAACTATAGTTTTCTCTGTTTTTCTGTTTTGCAGCTGCGAACAAAGGTAGGCTGGATATAGCGGAGATGCTGCTTCACTCAGGAGCCAGTATAAGTGAGGAGGACAAGACGGGCAAGACTCCACTACTCATAGCAGCCTCTGAGGACCGGCGCCAGGTGGTGCAGTACTTGCTGGCCAGTGGAGCTGGTCTCAACCACCGGGACAGTATGGGCAGGACCGCTCTCTACCTGGCCGCGCAGCAGGGACACGATGCCACAGCACAAATGCTCCTCAAGGGTCAGTTTTTGTAATTGTTATTCTTTGTGCTTTTTTAATGCTTCTTGTAGTTTCGGGTCATAAACTCTTGAGATTGATTGAGATTGAGATACGTTTATTTAAGGAAGTTAGGGGACGTTTCTCCTTGCCGTCAGGAGGCTTTCAAGCCCCCAACCTGTGATTACATTCATCATTTGGCTGGTGAACAATACCACCCTCGTCATTGACTGAGGGATGGCTCACCGCACGTTATACATTTTAATCTCTTACTCTTTTTTGTTGAGAATGGTATTCTTACAATCAACAGTAAGTATATACGGTTCACTGAATTAAAAAGACATCATAAGTTACTCAATAAAGTTGTCGTCCATCCAGATAAGATCCTTCATAACATGGATTTTAAAGGCTTTTCTATCTATGATTTTATGGGCCATCTTAAGTAGTGTTATATCACTGGGGTCAATTAATGTTGGGAATGCGAAGGGAAATGCATCATAGAATCAACAGTCTGCCAGGGGCCCGTTGCAGCACTTTTTGTTGATATCGTAGCGTTAACATTATATTAAGGATACGTTAAGGATATATTAACAATACGATTTTGCCAATGTTGCATGAGACCTGTTGTATCCGTAACCCGACGGGTAGCAACATACCCGTACATTTTGTCATTTTTGTACATGAGAAAATTATTTTAAATCATGAAATCTACTTATCATATGTATCATCATCATTTCTCAGAAAAAATACTTTTGAAAATACTCACAGTATTGTATAACAGACAACGGAAATCATTTAGCGCTACGATAAGAATATCCCATGCTCAAAGGCACCTCCTTAAAAGACCCCCATTTAAGGACACGCAACATGACTTAAGGACACGATATTGGCTGGTGCAACAGTAAGGTGTTAAGGATATTTTAAGGACACAATTTTTACTTAACGATACCTCATGCAACAGGCCCCTGGGCAGGCTCATTACCATTTCGTCTCGACTGATTTGAACAGATAGTAGCATACTATTGATAGATTCAGACCAGATTCAGGTAAAACGATGAGTAAATTTGGTAATATTTTGTTTTTCGTAAAAGCTGCGAGTGCAACTTTAAATTACCATGAGGAGCATAATAACACCTCTTCTGTTATATTACAGCGGGTGCCAGGATGGACCTATCTGACAGATCCGGCAACGCCCCTCTCCACATGTCTCTCCGCTTCCCCGGACTGAACCTCCAGCTGATGTGGCTGCTTGTACAGAGGGGCTGCGACCCCCTCAACCTACACCACTTCCTAGACTGGATGATAGAGAACGAGATCGTGCCCAGACAGACAGTGTTTGCGGACAAACAACTGGAGGAGTGGTACCTGAGGCAGAAGAAGAACCCCGACCCCCTGCTCCACCAGTGCAGGATGTACCTGCATAAAGCCTTGCAGATAGGTCCCAGAGATACCCCTCGACACAAAATGGCACAGTTGCCTTTACCTAGTGGCCTCATAGATTATGTATCCCTCAAGTTACTATGATCTATTAATTAATTTATTTCAAAGGTGCATATTTTAATGGGTATTTATCGACTGTTGGGATATGATGGCATTTGCGAAAGTTACTGTGGTCAAATATGTGATGTGTTTCAGGAAAATGAGTCGCAAGTCGCAAAATTGATATTTTACAAAGTGTTTTTTTCACATCACATCATTGGAATGTTCTGATTTTTGAGGAGTTTATTACTTATAGCTATATCAATTAATGTATCAAATTTGAGGATAATCTATGTTATATATCCTTTCGTTTTAAAGGTCCTTGCTATATATAGGTTTACTACTACTTTATTTTATGCCTTTATTATATATTACTCTTGTATATTGACATGTATGTATGTATTGGGTAGTAACCCCCCTCTCACCTAGTGACAGGCCTGCGTGCCCAGTCACGTGGGTGACCCCCGCGTCACCCACCAACGCAGTCTAATAAACACTCTTATAATAGTCATTGCTGTGAACGGACCTTCTTATTCCATCGCTCCCTATAACATAACATCTGGTGGAGAACCTAAACGTTCCTAAAAACTTTTAAAAAGTTAATTTAACTGGACATTTTAATTTTACCAAAATGTACCATGTTACCCAAACGATCCAATAGAATTAGCAACCCAAACTACAAGGGAGTTTCCGACTATAGGAAACAGCTTGGACTACGGGCCACTAAACGTACACCGATTAGGAGAAATATTACACCTCAACATTCGTCAGAATCAGAAGTAGAACCACATTCGGATTCAGACGTGTATTCTCCAGTTTTCAAGACTTCTATACAGCAACAAAAGGACGATTTAGTGGAATTTTTGAGGAAAGGTGGGACCAAACCAACTACAATTCCTACCTATTCTCAGGACGATAGCTTCATTGCCTACCGATCTGCGAGAGAATCGGATAGCTCTTCATCTACAGATAGCACCCTGGCTGATACTACTGAACGTTTCTCTGGTTTGTACGACTTTAAAGCCCTAGCAGACCTGGAAAAAGGGGAAGAAAGACGGCAAAAGGAGCTAGCCGATACCCTGAAACAGGAAAAGTTGAAGCAGCAAAAGTTAAAAGCAGAGGCAGCAGAACTAGCACAGGAAATAGAGAAGAACAGGCAATTTAACGAGGTTAAACAACTTCGAATAGATCAAGAAAAAGTCAGAAAGCAACAATTAATTAAAGCTATGGGTGAGAATGAAGAACGAGAAAGGGCACAGAAATTAGCTGCTCAGAAACAAAAAGAACAGCAAGAAGCTCAAACTCGTGCCCAAGCACAAGCAGACGCCCAGCTACAAGCCAAGCAGCGTGCCCAAGCACAAGCCGACGCCCAAGCCCAGCTACAAGCCAAGCAGCGTGCCCAAGCACAAGCCGACGCCCAGGCCCAACAACAAGCAAAGCAGCGTGCCCAAGCCCACGCCCAGGCCCAAGCTGACGCGCAGGCCCAAGCTAGGAAAAAGGCAAAAGCAAAAGAACAAGCTTTTGGCGAAGTGAAACCGAATATAAACAATTATCCTCAAGCTAACCCAATGGAATATTATGGACAATTCCCACAAAATCCAACTGGAGGTGATATGTACGATGGTGGAAAAATGGGAGGATTTAATCCAAATCAGGAAATGTTTCGTTTCATGCAAATGATGCAAGCCTATAACAATTTCAATCCTACACCACCAACACCCCCACCTCCACCAGCTAAGGACCCAGACACGGTAATACTTATAGCTACTCTGACTCAAATGATAGAAAAAATGAACCAAAATCAGGAAAAATTAATCGAAAAGAACAATTTGCAGCAACAAGCAATTTTAGATAAACAATGTATCACATCAGACAATGCTACTCAATACCACGAGGCAGTACAATTAAATGTGGCTGAAGTGATGGATCGCATGATAGGAAAGATCGGAGATATCAACCGACCTAACACTGCCCCGATTACGCCAAACGATGGGGGCACACGAAAGCTGTTTGCGATTCCACCGAATAGTTTCTCGCACCCTACTGCTCTGGTGTCAGCAGAAAAATTCCTCAACGATTATGAAGCATATGCTAACGCAATGAAAGTCGATGAGGAACTGAAAAGCACAGGCGTTTTAAAATTCCTATCAGGAGACGCTGAATGCTTCTACGATCAATATAAATCGGTAATGCATGAGATAAATTTTGATACATTCAAACGAGCTTTTATTAAGAAGTTTGAACAGCTAGACTATGATGAAAGCGCGAAGGATTTCGCTATGAGAATGCAAGAAGAGGAGGAAGATGTGAGAGCATATGAAAGGGACAAGAAAATCATGTTGAATAGGGCCCCTATCTCAGAAATGGTCAAAGTGAAGCTATACGTCAATGGCTTGAAGAAAAACCTGAGAAAATTAGTGTTATCAAAAAGGCCAAAAACATTGGATGAAGCCTGTGAGACAGCACGACAGATTGAATTGAATATGGAGGTATATAAGAACGAAAGCAGATCAGAAATTTTCGAGTTGGCTAGCGCCAAGAATACAGATCAGAAGCAAGATTTCCCTAAGAAAGAGGAGAGGAAAGATAGATCAAAGAGCAGAGAACGTGAGAAAGCAAGCGAAAGTCGTGGAAGAAGCAAGGAAAGATATGCTTACCCACCCCAGCAACAATTCTTTCAGGGTCAAAATTTCCAACAACCTTTCCAGCAACCTATGTACCAACAGCCATATCAACAGCCTTACCAGCAACAATTCCAACAGCCCTACCAACCAAACCCCTTTTTTGCAACACAACCCCCGCCGTATGGAATGAATCAATTCCCATATGGTAATTTACCCTACCAACAGAGGCCAAGATCATCAAGCAGAGGCAGATCTACAGATACAACCTCTACAATTTCTTCAGATAAATCTAGATCGTCGTCTAAAGAATCCAAAGAAAGGGGTCGTTCCAAGGAGAGGAAATCGAATCCATCAAGCAGGAATTCGTCGAAGGACGGTAAAAACCAATACCGCCCACCGACTCCTCATACAGTGAAGTTAAACTAGTTGACGGCAGCAATGGGAGCAATTGTTGTCGTACAGATGAACCGATAACGGAGACGATCACAGAAACGCCCATCGATCTTGAAGATGACGACGAACATGACCTGGACGGCCACTTGGAACTGAAAAACGGTAAGGGAGATCCTATAATATTGAATGTCAGCAAAGGTTGTATTGCGGTAAAAATTCAGGATTATAAATTCCCTGTGCTAATAGACACGGGAGCTAATCTCTCTTTCATTTCAGCAAGATTTTTCAAAGCCTTGAAGGCCAAGTTGAAGAATATGAACGCACAAAATTGTCATGTAAAAGTTTATATAGCCGATGGCTCGGCGCAGTCAGCTAGAAAAAAGGTTAGGTTTTCTTTTGAGATAGACGGTACAAAATTCAAAAACACTTTCATAGTGGTGCCTAAACTAAAAAGATCTTTAATCTTAGGGGTTGATTTCTTGAAGAAATACCGAGCTAAAATCGACTACGACCTATACAAAAGGGTATACTCCATAAGGGCTGCTAAGAAGTATATAGTAGAACCAAGATCAGAATTGATCTGTTCTAATTATGTAGTCTCGCACGAGAGTTTAAACCATACGATAGGAGTCACTGACAATTTAAGAAGGAAAAAACCAGTGAAATACTTGGTAAAAAGAGTTCTAACGAAGCCAAAAGGGCCAAGTAATAGGATTAATATGTGTGTGTTCAATGGTTCAGGTAAACGACTGGTTATACCAAAAGGTTCTTTGGTGGGAGTCTATTCAGTTCGTCAGGAAAACGATTTTGTAAAGATTGATAGCAACCTAAATTCAGTCGATGCGGAAAACAAAAACGTGTCAGAGCCTTTTGATCTATCTAAAACCATTGGTAAAGATTTGACTGACTGCCAAAAGACAGATTTGGGAAAATTGTTGAACGCTTATGAAGATCTGTTCGTGGGTAGTGATAAAAAGTTAGGTAGAACAACTAAATATCAACATCCCATAGAATTAAAAGATAATTATCAAGCAAAACAATTTAAAACGTATCGTGTTAATCCTGTCATTAGAAAGGAAATGAAAAAAGCGTTGGACGAACAGGAAGCCCAAGGTATCATAAAAAAGACAGACGAAATTCTGGAATTTACTTCACCAGCTTTTCTAGTAGAAAAGCCTGGTTCTAAACAGAATAATCGTTCCTATAGGTTGGTCATAGACTTTCGTTTCCTGAATTCCCAGATAAAGGAACAAAGTAAACTGTTCCCCTCAGCAGAGGAAACGCTGGAAAAGGTGGGAGAAATTGGGGGAAAGTATTTTTCTAAGCTAGACTGTCATTCTGGCTTCCATCAGGTCCCAATCCGCAAAGGTGACGAAAAACTAACAGGTTTTGCAACTCCATACGGTAATTACATTTATAAAGTTATGCCAATGGGTCTAAAAACTTGCCCTAGAGCTTTCCACGGGGTGGTAGATACCTTACTGGAGGACTTGAACTCAGCCGTGTTCTACATCGACGATATCTTGATAGCAAACGATTCCTGGAGTCAACACATTCGCGACCTGGAAAAATTATTCAAAATTTTCAGGGAAGCAGATATCAAATTCAAGGGTGAGAAATGTGTATTTGGCGTGTCGAAAGTCCCATTTTTAGGATTTATGGTAGACGGCAAAGGTATTTCCCCAGACCCAGAAAAGATCGAACCCATAAGATCTTATCCTAGACCCAAAAATATCAAAGACCTGAGAGCTTTTAATGGATTGGCAAATTATTACAGAAGTTTTATCCCAAATTTCAGCGAGATTATGCATCCTTTGTACAAGCTAACGAAGGCGAGAATTAAGTTTGTCTGGGATAACGACTGTGAGAAATCGTTCGAGCTTATTAAGGAATTGATTTGCAGGAAGGTTACCTTGCGTTACCCAGATTATTCTAAGCGTTTCATTATCTCCTCAGATGCAAGTCAATTCGGTTTAGGGGCCTGCATCGCTCAAGAACATGAAAAGAACATGCTAAGGCCCATTGCTTTTGCTGGCAGATCATTAAACTCAGCCGAGGTTTCCTACAGCACAACTGATCGTGAACTTTTATCAATTAAATTCGCTTTGGAAAAGTTTGGTCATTACGTGCATGGCACAAAATTTACTATCTTGACCGATCACGCTGCTCTTTTAGCCTTGAAATCAAAGCAAAACTTAACTGGTAGGATGGCTAGATACCTTGAATTTTTTAATCGTTTCGATTACGACATTTACCATCTGAAAGGTACATTAAATTCAGTAGCTGACGCTCTTTCGAGAAGAGACTACGTCCACAAAGTTATTATACCAGAGCATGTGTCAAGAGAAGAAAAACACGTTTCTTTTAATCCTGTAAATGCTGTAAAACCCTTCGAGGAAAATGAACTCTGTGAGAATTATCCAATCATAAAATACAAACACAGATCCATCTTGTTGTCGAATCAAGCCGGCGAAAAAGAGATCGTGGAAGATTTCTCAGGAGAAGAAACTCAGGCCAGCTGTTCTGCGGTGGAAACTAGGGCTGAAAAGAAAAAGAAAGCTTTGCAATACAAAAAGGTAAACCGCAATAGAGACATAGAGCTATATGGAGGAGACATTTTAGCTTTAAATCCACTCAGTAAAAACGAAATTAGAACCTTACAGAGAGAGGATGTTTTCTGTTCAGAAATGATGGAATACCTAGAATCTAACGTTATTCCAGAGTGCGAAAAACGACAGAAGGAAATATTGTTAACAAACGATAGTTTTTTCTTGGACGAGGACGTCTTATACAGACTGCCAAAAAGAGTTAAATCTGACCCCTATGAAATCCAATTAGTAGTGCCCAAAGAGTACGTTAAACAATTGTTAACCATCTTGCATTGCAGACCTTTAGGAGGACATGTAGGGTCAACGAAACTCTTAAAACTAGCCCAAGCAAGGTATTATTGGCCTAGGATGTCCAGGGACATTATACAATTCGTGGGAGCTTGTGATACTTGCCTAAAAATTAAAAAAATGAGGCACCCCATCAAACCTCCCATGACTATCAGAGAACAATCTCCTTACCCTTTCGCACACATGGTTATAGATAGCGTGGGACCTATCACTCAGACCTCATCAGGAAATCGTTATATACAGGTTTGTTGCGATTATATGAGCAGATTCGTTTTTGCATGGCCAACCAAGTCAATTGACTCGTCTCATCTTAAACATGAGTTCTACGAGAAAGTCATTTGTAACGTGGGAGTACCAGAAGTGCTCCATAGCGATAATGGGCCCTGTTTCAAAAGCTTAGAATTCGCAGAATTTTGTAAATCTATGGGAATTAAACAGGTTTTTGGCAGCGGATACAACCCGGCTTGCCAAGGTTTAGTAGAAAAAGCGAATGGAGTGATAGTGGAACACCTGAAAGCTTTTGTCTCAGCTAATCAGCGAGATTGGGATAAGTACCTAAATTCGGTAGTTTTTGCATTAAATAATACCGACTCATATAGCCTAGGTTACAGCCCTTTTATTCTAGCAACCGGCAGACTAGCAAGAAGCCCGCCAGACGCAGCTTTAGCTGGACCAAATACCCCAAGAACGGTTTTAGAATCGTTAACAAATATAGTTAAGGTCCAGAAACAAGCAGCGTTAAAAGCTAGCAGTAATCTGGAAAATTCCCAGAAAAATGCCAAAGAAAGGTACGACCAAAAGGTTAACACAAAAGAGTTGAGCCCAGGGACCATTGTCTATGTAAAAATACATCGTTTGTTGGACCCAAGCACCAGCAAAAAGCTTCAGAAAAGCTATGCTGGACCATTTTTAATTACAGCTAACAAAAGCCCCACTTCCCTCATGTTAAGAAATCTGAGAGAAAACAAAGATGTACCAAGGCCGGTACACATAGCCCACGTAAAACCGTTGAACCCAGACTTAAATAGGGATTTACTTAATAACCCTAACATAAATATTTCTGAAGAAGAATGGGAAAGCTTGCAGGAGGCTTAGACGTCTAAATCGCCAGTGTGGGTTCTTAGAATGTTTTCACAACAATAAAGCCTTTTTCTTCACATGTCCAAACGGCCGACAGACATAACAAGAGTCGCGCAAGCTGCGCGACAAGCTTGTGAGGCCACACCTAAATTATCTAAAAAGCCAAGGCTTGGCCAATTATGAACCAAGAAAGCTTTATCGAATAAAATTGTTGTTTCTAGGTGGATGCTGAAAAATATTTAAGCACGGGGAAAAGCCTTAGACCCTCACTTGCAAAAGATATTTCGAAGTAGACACTTGAGCCAATTTCCACACAAATATTCTATCTGCTACCATGGCCATCACCACAGCCCAGAGAAATCTTTCAGAACAGGAGAAAGAAGAAATTCTCTTGGAGGCTATCACTAAGAACTTTGTGGAAAACTATTGGTATAATATTAAGGATAATACTCAGGTTACCGAAACACCCGCCTCAGACCCATCAGTTTGGTTAGGCGAAGATTGGGACGCTGAATTGGCCGAAACAAACGATAAAAAAGGATTTTCACTATCATTACCGGTAGTGGAGGACTGTGCTTTGCTGAAAGACTCACACAAGATTAAGATAATCTAGGATCCTGACGTAAACCCAATACCCATTTGTTCTTTCTTTCAGTTTGCCTTACCCTTGTTTTTGTTTTTTTTTATTATTTCTCACTCAGGAAACTTGTCAAAGACAGGTAGAAACAAGTTCCTATTTCTGTTTAGCTAAGCCTTTTCAGGACTCTTTATTACTAACACTATTAGCTTTAGTTTAAAAATTCCTTACCGAGGGAACAAATAAACGTTCTCCAAAAGCCGAAGGAATTACCTTTTCGGAAGATTACCCATAGGGGGGGATATAACAGAATTAAAGCGGGACTAGGACGCCAACTAAGCCCCATTGTCTTACTAAAGCGTCCCCACGCTAGACGCTCACAAAAGCCAAGTTATAAGCCTTTCATGTTTAAATAATTACCAGCCAACAGCTGGAAATTAAACCCTTGTCTATAGGATTAGTACAGTGAGCCTGGACTACTATCACATGTAGCAGGTGGCCGGCGAGAAGCTTGTACACAAAAGATAAAGTATGCAAACAGGATTTTAGGGAGGTTGCGTGGGTACTTACACTTGGGAGGGGGTGGTGTCACCATAAGTTAGCTAGGCTTTGCACCTAGGACTAACGCTTAAAGAGGTGCGAACCACTGCCATTGGTCGCACCACTTGGTCAAGCCACACCCCTACTTAGGTCAACTCTGACGAGGGGAGACGCTAACCCTAAGTACAGCACTTCCATCTTAGAAGCGTAGCTAGTAAGAGCTGCACCTGACTTTGGCATCTGGAATCAAATACGAACTTCTATCATCATGGACAAATTCACCATATTTTGGTGGTAAGTAAATTTTCCTAACGGCGCACACTGTTTTGAATGTATTTTTGCATCGGATTATTCAATGATTAGCAAGATTTCCCAGTTGTTCGGTTGATGGACTTTAGAACTATATCAAAATACTTTTCTATTCCGTTCAGGGTTTTATTGACGGTATACACCGTCCACTCAGAAGAAATCCTTAGGCAGAACTATGGCATTGTGTTCAAAAGATTGAGGCACAAACTGGATACTAGAACCAATATTCAATTCATCAAAATACAGATCCCCTTAACGGTTCCGAAACCTTGCCCTATAGACGAGCCATTTGAATCGGCCCTAGACTACTATAACCGTTTCTACGCCGACTTGGCGGGGTTGCAAGCAATAGTGGGGGAAGCCAATAATAAAACTTACGGTAGAATTTCCGCCCTGTTAGAAGGGTTCAATGTTAAAGACGCAAGAGCTAAACGGAGAGGATTTCAGTTTATAGGCAATATGTTGAACAGAGCAGTAGGAACAGCCACTGAGCCAGAATTCGAAGTAATTTCGTCAGACATGAATGATCTTATCGACACTATGAGAAAAACTAAGTTGGATGATATTAAACGGGACCGCATACTAAGAGCTAATGCAATCAATGCCCATTTGGTAGCCAAATCACTATATTCTCTAAGAGCAGAAGCGGTAGATGATTTTGAAAAATTAGACAACGATCTAGTTAAAATCGTAGACGATTTGGACGATAAATTCAATTTCTCTAGTAAGAACTTTGCCAGTACAATTGCAGCAAGCGAACAACTAGCCAACGTGGCCTCCCAGTTACAGTATAGACAAGGGGCCCTCGTGTTGCTTAATACCCTCGACTCTGTGGCAGATTCTTATCTTCCACTGTCGGTATTATCAAAAGAAAAGCTAGAAAAAGCGGTAGAAAGATTGACCATTAACATCAGAAAACATTCTACCAATGCTGTACCTTTAGGATCTTATTATGAATGGAGAAGATCGCTAGAATCTACTTTTCACGATAACTTGCTGACAATTCAGATCGCGATTAAATATTCCTATGCGCCGAACAGATATACAATTTACAGACCAGTAATTTTCCCTATCCCTATACATGCTCATTTACACGATCCTTACGGGTACACCTTGTTACAGGAAGGTGATAATCAACTGTTAGCCCTAAGCGACGATAAGCAGTATTTTATAGAAATGGATAGAGATGTGCAGGAAATTTGTAAACTTGATTATTCGAGCCATTTTTGTACTAAGAACATTATGGAATCGTCTGTTCAGAAACCTACTTGTCTGATTTCTCTGTTCGCAGGGAACAATGTTGCTATTATGAAGCTATGCCATTTCAAAAGTTTTTTGACCCTTGCTATTCCTCAGACTCACATACCTTTGGAAAATGATAAGCATATACTGATTAACAGAGGCGATACAGGTATGGTCTCATGTAGAGGACAGCCTAGTAAAACCTTGAAATTATCAGTTTTTTCAGTCGTATCACTACCATGTGGATGTGAAATCCAACTAAGATATGCTAATATAGCGGCTAAAACTTTCGGATGTGAGGAGGATAAATTTACTCTAGCAGTAAAAGCAGGTTTCAATTTACCAGTGGCAATAGCATTTAAACTGAATATTGGAGAACTTGAAGCTAGTTCCATGCATAACCAAGTCATTCAATTAGACCTTCCTACAGGAGCAGAATTGAGAAAAGCTTTTGAAAAAGTGCCGGACGAAATTCTTGACGGCGGCCTAAACGTAATCCAAATGGCTAATGAATTATTGAATGACGATACTAAGCAGTTATCTAAATGGAAAAAGCTTCACCTGACCTACGATCACTTGAATACAATTTCACCGATCGTATGGACATCTCTTATTATATCTACGTTAGCTTTAGCAGTGGCATTGACCATTTTAATTAAATTAAACAGGTACTTTGGCTTTCTCTGCGTGCTTCCGCAAGCCCACTCTCTCAACCTGACTCGCCTGAAGTTGGAACCATACCGGATCCACGACTTCGACAGAGAACCAGCGTTGGAGGTTAGGGAGAGCAAGATGCCCAGATTCCGGATAGAAGAGATGGACCACACAGACTGGGCCACCATCATCTTGGCAGTTGTAGTGGCATTTTTCATTCTTAGACTTATTTGGAAGCATTGCGGCTGCATTAGGCACCGTATGCTGAAGTGTTGCCTGTGTAGAGCCTGCTGCACCTCCGAGGAAGGTTGCCCCGATTGTGCGTGGCTTACCTTAAAATTCCAATGGAAAGACGAGGCAGTCTCCATTCGGTTGCAGCAAATAGCTTACGAAGTGAACTGCATCACTGGAACCAGAGCCCCAATCCTCCTCACCAAGAAACTCGAATCGAACTGGTGTCTGGCTAATACCCTCTATCTCAGCTGGAAGGGCCGTTTTGTCCTCAGATGCTGGGGTGTAAACAAAAAGTTCGAAGTAAAAGAGGAGGTTAAGGTCAACAGAAAGCAATCGGCAGTGTTAGAGAAAATTATTAACAATCCTTGCACCGCAATCGTTCTAGTGCTAGTATATCCGAATGGAGAAAGAGTACAGGTCGAGTGGTTAAAGCAGGATCTAAACTACCAGGACTTCGACCAGTAGGTTATTTTATTATTGTTTTTACAAGCCCTTTTAGTGTTTAGTGATCTATCCTCTCAAACCTTAGTCTACTTCTCGACGCTATGTACTAACATTTACTCCTGTCTCTTACAATATAATTTAGAAAAGGATTTTTCTTTTACTAAAATCCGAGCCATCCGCGTGTTTGAATTTTTACATTATGTCAATTCATGTCGAATTATTTTGTAACTATTATTACCGCTGACTCCTTGCTGACAATTCATAATATTGGGATTTCCCTTAAAAACTGTTAATCAGTTATGTATAAAAAATGAAACAAACTGTTACTCACCATTTCTTGGAAGTAGTGACCAACCTATGTTTTCCTCCTGTGTTTCGTCATTAGGGTTACCCTCTCGGACGACGAGTTGAAGCCAGACGCGCCCACCTTGCCGCTGGAGCTGCCTCAGTATGCCTTGTGAAGTCGTCGGGATCCCTAACATATAACTTAACTCTAGGAACTTTTTCGAGCAAACAACAAATTTAATCTTACGAACTCTTAGTAAATTTTTTTCAAAATGGCGTCAACCCGGCGATAGCCAGTATTCTTTTAGTCGTCATACGGAAGACCATATAATTACTGAGTATTTAAGTACTAAGTATTTAAGTTTACCTTTCTCGCTTGTATATATTGTGTATTACTTTGATTTTTGAATTGTATAAAATATGTTCCTACCTGGATAAACGTCCATTTGTAGCGTGTGACAGCTCCAGTCCACGTGTGATCAGTTCCCGGAAGCCGGTGTCGCCGTAGAGTGGCAGCGGCGGGAACCACGTAGTTGTAGTTTACATTTTTTCTCTTTAACGCCAGATGGCGAGAGAAGGGAAAAACCTACCTTGCCGCCTAGGCACTGTACTGTGCCGAAGGGATGGTTAAAGTTTATATTTGGATTTATATTGTTTGGTGTGCGAACGGTGTATGTGTTTTATTTTTGTGAAAAGAGTAACAACCAATTTAAGGCGGAGGACTTAGCCTGTATCTAGGGATTAGGGATCAGGGTGAATATAGCAGGGACTCTTATTCCAAATCACGGGTTGTAGTTCTGGCAGTAAGATATAACAAACACTCTTCTCCGATACAGTGAGCTGAAGCTTGAGGTTGGTTTTTGTCGAATAACAATACTCTTTCCATAAGGTCGTGACGCGATGTTTACCGTCCGGCGTCGCAGTGTCTTCTGTGTTAACTGCGCAGTTCGCCACTATTTATATTTTTGTAGGTGTACGGTACAAAACTTTTAGCCGGTGGCGCCATCTAGTTTCTCTGTTTGGACCGCCCTATTGGCAATTTAGCATATAGATTTTTTGTTGCCTAGTTTTTCATTTGTTTGCACCGTACTACTGAGGTTTTGTATGTTAAAACCGTTTTCTTATGTGTTCATGTTCGAAAAAGCGCAGCTATTGCCATGTTTCGGCCATGAAGTCTTAGTTTTCATATTTTTTGATTTGAACAATGGTATTTTGACGGTATAGTCCTCTATTTTTGAATTTTCTTTGATTAAAACCTTCTTTAGGCCCATTTGCGAAAATTTGGGGAGGCGTATCAAGGTCTCAACCGTTCAAATTGATATTTCGTGATATGTGTTACCCACGTATAGATGTGTAATACGCCATTTTTACCTGAGAATCAACGCTAGATTGATTTCTCTTATCCTATTCGTTTTTGAGGTTTTAGGTTACTCGCGCAGTAGCGCGTGCCTAAAGATTTTTATAGATTAGACATTTAGATATATTTTAGTCACGTGACCCAGATCCTGGGGTCGCGCGTGAGTCGCTGTAGACCAGCGAACCCGATCGGTTACCGCCGCGCAGTTTGGTAACGCAAACTGTACCAGCGTTAACGTTTCTTATGATTTATAAAATAAAATATTATGTTCTTATTTAACTGTCTTCTAGATCAAACTAATGTTTGATCTGGAAAGAGAGGAGGGAGCTATGCTATATATAGGTTTACTACTACTTTATTTTATGCCTTTATTATATATTACTCTTGTATATTGACATGTATGTATGTATTGGGTAGTAACCCCCCTCTCACCTAGTGACAGGCCTGCGTGCCCAGTCACGTGGGTGACCCCCGCGTCACCCACCAACGCAGTCTAATAAACACTCTTATAATAGTCATTGCTGTGAACGGACCTTCTTATTCCATCGCTCCCTATAACATAACAGTCCTCATATGGACAACATTTAGTTACTTTACTGTTTATTGACCCCCAAAAATATTGGAAACTTTTTTTTTCAAAAACGAAAATATCAAACTTAAAATCTAGAAATACTTATTAGATTATTGGACTTTTTACTATCATTGGAATCGGCTTGATCTCATCTTTTCAAATAATATTATAATAGTATCTCCAAATCTATTTTTTGCGACTTATGACTCATTTTCCTGAAACACATCACATATTTACAAGAGACTTATAGTTGCTAACTGTGTGTAAAATATGTATTGTGTTTTTTTTTACCAGAGTGACATGGTAGCACTACTGCTGTAAAGGTCTGAGTCCTTTTTCGTCTGATCAAAATATGTATTGTGCTTCTGTTTATGGGTCAGATTTTCAGAAAATGTACAACTAGCAGCTCTACACATTTAGTAAATTCTGTTTAATTAGGCTGTAATTT
Source organism: Sthenelais limicola (assembly GCA_942159475.1). Taxonomy (NCBI): domain Eukaryota; kingdom Metazoa; phylum Annelida; class Polychaeta; order Phyllodocida; family Sigalionidae; genus Sthenelais; species Sthenelais limicola. The sequence continues at coordinate 101,291,534 of OW804100.1, read as the reverse complement.
GGTCAATACTAGGTAAATCCGAGTATATTTGGCATTGCATTGATTCTAGCAATCTGTTTGGTTAGGTTAAACTGTATTTTGAACTTATTTCCGTCTGAAATTTGGGTTAAGATTGGCGAAGTTGAATTGTACATTTTCTGAAAATCTGACCCATATGTATGTTACTGTTTGCAGTTAGCTTGGGCATGTATGTATAGGCCCACACTCACGAGTAGGCTATATATTATTAGTCGATCCCATTTTTGTGTTTATTCTTGTATTGATTAATCGGGAGAAACTTTTGTTATAGCTAAAGGGGAAAGCAATTGGGAATCAAAGAATTTTCGGCGTCCTGAGCGATTTTGTGTGCTTCGGACATTCGGATTTTGCTGAAACTTTGTCCGTTGATGGGACTATGCATAGTCAAGTCTTTGTCTTTACGATGTTATGGTTAATATTAAGTGAGTTATTAATACAAATAAGGAGTAATAAACAGCTTAAATCCTCATTTAGTCATTCTAATAATGACATTGCCGGATTTAAGGTTGTAATAACCGTTTTTTCTTTTATCTCTGACTGCCATTTCTGATCAACTATTGGTCAACATCCCCAGCCAATAGGGGACTTGCATGTGTCACTGCGCATGTCTATTACAGAGCATCATGGGATGGATTATGTTGAAATCCGACATACAAATATTAGCCAACATTTTTATCAAAAATTGCAAGAATGTTTCAACCAATATCATAGCTTGTATAAATGATCTATGAAAACCAAATGCATGATGGGAAGGATGAGGACTTAGACATTAGAGCATTTATAAATATCACATGCTGAACATGGCATGTTTTCTATAGATTTTACACTGTACCATTACTCCCATAATTCCATGCGAATCAAGATTCAAGATGGCGGCTATGCAACTCCCCTATAGAATACATTCTGTGGCTGGACACTCTAGGCCCAAAGTCGAGAGAGTCCCTTCAAATGGAGGGAAAGCCTCTCGCCTCAAACCGCTAAGTGTCATTATAATTCCATTAAGACCGCAAAATATCATTATATTCCCATTAAAACGCCGATTCCTAGGCCAGGAAACCGATTAGCGAAGTAGGCTGACATACCATTCTTATCTGATCTGGGAGTTTGAACCTAGAGTGTGGATGGATTGTCCCATCCATGAAGACGAGGAACTCTTTGCCATTATACGGAGTTTGATTTTTTCATTCCATTTTAGAGGAAACAAATAATGACCACTTTTTCCTATCTTGCCATGGTCACACTTTTGAACTCTACAATGAATACACTTACACTTGATACAGTAGTCATACCGTCCATTTCAAAGCTTGTTTCATGAAGTTGTTACCGATACTTTTAACAAAATGTTTTGTCTTTATATGAGTTGAGCAAAATTCATGTTTACAGGCCTGACTAGTTTGTCTAATCTTAGTGGTGTAGTAATCTCTGTAAAACTGATCTGAGTATATTTCTCTATATACCTGTCTGCTTAGTTAGATAGAAGCCTTGGAATATATGGGTCAGATTCTCAGAAAATGTACAATTGGTAGCTGTATACATTTAGTAAATTCTGCTAAATTAAGCTGCAATTTGGTCAACACTAGGTAAATTCGAGTATATTCTGCATTGCATTGATTCTAGCAATCTGTTTGGTTATGTTGAACTGTATTTTGAACTTTATTTTCGTCTGAAAATTGGGTTATTTGAGAAGATTGGAGAAGATAAATTGTACATTTTCTGAAAATATGACCCATTTCCATTTTAAGACGACCTAGTGAGACCTCGGTCTCACATGTTTTTATTTAACAAAATGCCCTTATCAGGGCTCAGGCGATAATTATTGAGAAAAGAATATAGCAAAGCCATTATGATTTGAGATACAGAAGCAGAACGTATAGACAAACGTGTTGTGTAAGAATATGTAAAGATATGGAGAAGAATAATGATGCTTGTAATTTTGTATGAATTTGATTTGTTGATGAGAATCAGTGGAATAGCAGATAAATTGTATACGTTGTGTAAATTTGTAATATGAACTATATATAGATTAGAATTTGGAAGGAAACGCAACAAGACATCGGCAGAGTCGACATGCCTATATATTTGGTATGATTGTTTAAATGTAAATGGCCTTATTTTGAAATAAAAAAAACGAGCCGTATTTATGTTCAGCACAACCTGGCTTGAGTGGGTTGGGGTGGTATTGTGGTGAATCCCCTAATCGGTCTCCCGAAAGCGCCACCTAACTTCCCCGCCCTGGCTGAGGGCATAAACTAGGGTCTCGCCGGCCTGGACAGTATGCGAATGGGTCAGATTTTCAAAAAATGTACAATTGGCAGCGGAACACATTCAGTAAGTTCTGCTAAATAAGGCTGCAATTTGGTCAATACGAGGTAAATTCGAGTATATTCGGCATTGCATTGATTCTAGCAATCTGTTTGGTTAGGTTGAACTGTGTTTTGAAAACGTGTTTCGAAAACGTGCACATGGCGGGAAATGGTGATTATTCCAGAACATAGTGACATCTTTCATCAGGTGCAATCGACGAGAAGAAAATGGAGTCCATTTATTCGCGTTGGTACAATATTAAATCACATTGGAAACGATTTATTAATATCAAAAAAGCCTATGTAACATGCCAGATGGTGACTTGGTTGTCCAGGAATACATTTACCGTATGCGCGTCAGATTTTCAGAAAATGTACAATTCGCCTTCACCAATCCTCTCAAATAACTCACATTTAAGACAAAAATAAGCTTCAAAATGCAGTTTAACAGAACAGAACTGATACTTTAAATCAACGCGATACCAAATATACTCAGATATACCTGATATTCTTCATTTTTCAGTCTAATTTAGGAGCATTTCTTAAATGTGTAGAGCTGCTAATTGTACATTTTCTGAAAATCTGACCCACAAAACGTGTGATTCTCGGACGAATTCTTCTTGTTCACTGCCTTGATATTTGTTGTGAACTAATACTGATTGGTACTCAAGCATTGTATTTTCAGTTGTTGTAACTGCCTTTACAGCACCAATGTAGTCATAAGACAATATGTGATGTGTTTCAGGAAAATGAGTCATAAGTCGCAAAAAATAGATTTTGAGATATCTTTAGATTTGAAAAGATGAGATCAAGGGGATTCCAATGATAGTAAACAGTCTAATAATCTTATAAGTATTTCTAGATTTTAAGTTTGATATTTTCGTTTTCAAAAAAGAATGTTTTCAATATTTCTTGGGGTCAATAAACAGTAAAGTAATTAAATATAGTCCATATAAGGACCTTTAAAACGAAAGGATATATTACATAAATTGTCCTGATATTTAATACATCGATTGATATAGCTATAAGTGATGAACCGCCTAAAAATCAGAACATTCCAATGATGTGATCTTGTGAAATAAACACGTTGAAAAATATCAATTTTGCGACTTATGACTCATTTTCTTAAAACCCATCACATATATATATAAGTATTTTTATTTCTCTTTATACAATTACATCAAGGGTTTAGAGAAAAAGGTCCTCAAGTCAATCAATTTTGTTCTTCCCATGAGGCCATGGCATATTTTAACATAAAATCATTACTTTTCAACATCTTGCATTTGGGTAACAATTACCTTATACATTTACATACATTTTAAACATCAATTTAGTAAATACAATAGATTAATAGGGCTAATTGCCCCAACAACCGGTAAATTCTAAGAGATTATATTACCGCTCAGGTTTAACATTAATGGATATTTGTTATTAGATCATTGCCAATTTCATGGCTTAATGTAGTGTTCTATTAAAGTGACTTGTCACATATTACATAGTATCTTCCCCCTTATACTATACTTATATGTGATGGGTTTTAAGAAAATGAGTCATAAGTCGCAAAATTGATATTTTTCAACGTGTTTATTTCACAAGATCACATCATTGGAATGTTCTGATTTTTAGGCGGTTCATCACTTATAGCTATATCAATCGATGTATCAAATATCAGGACAATTTATGTAATATATCCTTTCGTTTTAAAGGTCCTTATATGGACTATATTTAATTACTTTACTGTTTATTGACCCCAAGAAATATTGAAAACATTCTTTTTTAAAAACGAAAATATCAAACTTAAAATCTAGAAATACTTATAAGATTATTAGACTGTTTACTATCATTGGAATCCCCTTGATCTCATCTTTTCAAATCTAAAGATATCTCAAAATCTATTTTTTGCGACTTATGACTCATTTTCCTGAAACACATCACATATTGAAAGAGACCAGATGAAAAATACCGAACTGTCATTATTCAAAATCATGTTTTGTAACCTTATCCATGTAACGTTATTATTGTCTTATTTGGCATAATACATATGGTACATATTCGTTGATAAGACGTTTTAGTAATGTCGTAAACTTTAGGGCCTACTGAATTCAGCCAAAAGGTGCAGTATGATCCGTATCACATTTACTGCAGTGTTTAGTAGCCGTACAGGGCAGCTATACCAACACAACTTTCTGGTACGTGAATTTGGAAGCAAGTGAATGCTAATGGGTCAGATTTTCAGAAAATGTACAATTCGCCTTCACCAATCTTCTCAAATAACCCACATTTAAGACAGAAATAAGCTTCAAAATACAGTTTAACGTAACAAAACAGATACTTTAAACCAATCTGGTCTCACATAATACTCCGATACACCCAGTATTTATCATTTTTCAGCCACATTTAGCAGAATTTACTGAATGTTTAGATCTGCCAATTGTACATTTTCTGAAAATCTGACCCTAATGACAGATGAAACAAAGGAAGCACACGGGGTTTCTGAAGGGCCAAAATAAAATTAATTCCTTGGGCTTGAGCTTTGGGCCTCATGATATAGACGTTTAGAAGATTGTATGGTTAAAGTTGGGCACCTTATTCTCTTTTACTTTTTAAAAAATGAACAAATCAATTAAAAATAGATTTTTACCATTCCAATGCACTGACCTTGTGAGCTGTAATTGACCATTTTTATGTTTATTTAAGATTATTCTTTGTAATTTTTCTGTTGGAAGTTAGAAAAACATGTTGTTGATCTTGTTCATGACAACAAATTATATCAAAATATACTTATGTAATGTCTTTTATTGCTTTTGATGATAACCCCAATTTCCTGGGTGATATTTTTCAGACATAACCTTATGTTAACACCAATCATTCGGAACTCCCAGTGCATTATCTTTTTGCATTTATTTGATCATAAAGTACAGTCAATACCCTCTAAAATGATATATGATTGTATTCCTACTTTTATTTATTACCATGTAAGATAGCTTCAAACTTTTGCGTTGGAGGGTAACATATTCATTTTCCTAGACTAGAAAAGTGATTCTTTACTGGAAAAATAAATTCAAATGGTCAGAAGGCATGGCTCCATCCACTAAACAAGGAATTACTAAGCTACAATATAATGCTAATGATTTGGTGCTGAAAACCCCTTGAGCTACCCCCAAAAAAGAGAATCGACCATATAGACTATTATAATACAATTACTTTTCAAGTAAGAATTCTTGATTCTTACAATTTAATAATTGTAAGTTGGTACACACCCGCTTGCCCTTAAGAATCAATGAAAATAAGACGTAACTATTAGAATTTCGTACCAAATATTATGCACCGTCCGCTAGTTACAACTGTTCAGACATGGAAGTGTGGCTGGGTGTCCGATACTCCTTATGCTTTGTTTGTCCAGAAAATGCGAACATTTTCTTTACATTAGAGCAGGAATAAAAGCCTCAACTCTCTTGTGTACACCCTACCCTACAATGGTTGGATAATTCTTGACCATTTGGCCAGTACCTTTCAGTATGCACCCTTAAAACTGCAGTGTTGGGTTATCCTATTGAGGAGCAAGGCTGCAAACAGAATCTTTATATTAAGGTCAGCTTTTTCTTTACTCTGTGCGATAAAAATTGTATTCAAAGCGGAACTCTTAGCCAAATCGTTTCTTATTTTAAGCAACAAACCTTGGTATTTGTATTTAAGATTTTTATTCAGACAAAACATTATGTACAAGTACAGTATTCTCAGAATTCGCTGATTTCTAGTAGTTTCTATCTATTTTATAGCATCAAAAGATTTTTAGTGGCAATAAGTTCACATAAATTTACTAATAGTTTAAAATTAACGTAAGATATGGGTATATCGATAATTAAAACATAGTCACCTATAATAGATGTATATAAAAACAAACACCTGCGCATTGTTCAAATCATGACAGTCAGTGAAAGTTTTCTTAATTCATTTTAAACATTGAAGAATTTGGTTGCAAATGATGTCATGGTGAGCAATATCCACAAACCCACCGCAAGGTTAAACATTCTCTCCTCAAGGAAGTAGATCTTCAATAAATCTTTATATGGGTCACATTTTCAGAAAATGTACAATTCACCTTCGCCAATCTTCTCAAATGACCCGAATTTCAGACGAAAATAAAGTTTAAAATACAGTTCAACCTAACCAAACAGATTGCTAGAATCAATGCAATGCCGAATATACTCGAATTTATCTAGTGTTGACAAAATTGCAGCCTAATTTAGGAGAAGTTCCTAAATGTGTAGAGCTGCTAATTGTACATTTTCTGAAAATCTGACCCATATGGAAGAAAGCTTTGTTTCTCAAAGTCTATTTACGGGCTGTTCAAGGGTAACGACTGCCATAATTAGTATTTCGTTATTTGTGATGTGTTTCAGCAAAATGAGTCATAAGTCGCAAAAAATAAGATTTTTAGATATCATTATATTTGAAAAGATGAGATCAAGCCGATTCCAATGGTAGTAAACAGTCTAATAATCTAATAAGTATTTCTATATCTTAAGTTTGATATTTTCGTTTTTGAAAAAAAAAATTCTAATATTTCTGGGGGTCAATAAACAGTAAAGTAACTAAATGTAGTCCATATGGGGACCTTTAAAGCGATAGAATTTATTACATAGATTGTCCTGAAATTTGATACATCGATTGATTTGATTTGATTTGATTGATCGATTGAAGTGATCAACCCTCCAAAAATTAGAACATTCCAATAAAGTGATCTTGTAAAAAAAAAACACTTTGAAAAATATCAATTTTGCGACTTATGACTCATTTTCCTGAAACACATCACATTTCATCTTTCAAAGTGAACTACAGAGTTGTCATCTCTTCCCGTCAGTTCTTCTGCTCCATGCTCAGAAATGAAAGAGAACACTTCCATTGAAATACAGGGTGTAACAAAAGTTAAAGAGGTATTCCGATTCGATTGTAAAAAATGTAATGTAATTAAGAGGATTTTTCCAAACTGTACTTGTAAATCGTACGTGGGTCAGATTTTCAGAAAATGTACAATTCACCTTCCCCAATTCTCTCAAATAACCCAGATTTCAGACGAAAATAAAGTTAAAAATACAGTTTAACCTAACCTAAGAGATTGCTAGAATCAATTCAATGCCAAATATACTCGAATTTACCTAGTATTGACCAAATTTCAGCCTAATTTAGCAGAATTTACTAAATGTGTACAGCTGCCAATTGTACATTTTCAGAAAATCTTACCCACATAGTGATCGAGGTTAGTTACATATAGTCGATTCTACCAATCAATCGTCTCCAACTAATGTACGTACTGGAATATTACATTTCTACCCGATTCATCATATTCTCGCTAACATTTTACTCAGAAATCAGAGAATTCCGTCCTGTATAGGACATAAGTTGTGTACGATGCCTCACACTTGCATTCTTGCGGGCCGGAAATAGCATTGAAATAACTCTTTGATGTACGTTTCTGTCCTGGTTGTGTTCCAAATCCATTAAGGTCGGTAAATGGTATCTTAGATCTCTTCAATGCATAAATTATTGAATTTTAAATAATGTTGTACTAAATCTAAATAGTTTGTTAAAACCTGCGATATGTCAATTATAAATTTCTTTTGAGTAATGTCGATTTGAATAATATTTGCCTACTATATGTCATGTCTTCGTCCTGGCTGTGTTAACAATGGATTTAACGCTAGATCTTGTATTGTATACAGTAATCGTGAAAAGTTGCTTTGAGTTGTGTGATTAGCCTAGTAACAAATTTTAAAATGTCAAATTATACCGCTAAAGTAATCATTAACAATCTTTTTGGTTTATGCGATTTCTAGATTATTGATTTTTATGATAAATATCAAAATGTCAAATTGAAAAATACATGATGAGACACTATCAAATGCCCTTCCATTTGTAACCTACCGTTTATACTTTGCACTTTTTTTCATGGTAAAAATGCTTTTGGTAGATCTGCAACCTCAGCAGCTAATTCAGTGTACAGTGCGGGGAAGTTGCTGATGAATACTGATGTAACATTTTGTTTTACGTTTAGGAAGGAGAAATAAAAAACTGAGATCAAAGCGTGCACTCTCTGTTTTATTGCGTTTACTCTAATTAATATTTTTTTAAAAAAGATTCAGATTCTCTCTCTCTCTCTCTATCTCTTTCTCTCTCTCACTCTCTCTCTCCCTATCTCTTTCTCTCTCTCTCTCTCCCTCACTGTCTCTTTCTCTCTCTCTCCCTCCTCTCTCTTCTCTCTCTCCCTCTTCTCTCCTTTCTTAACATTGAAAATTATGAAACAATACTTAGTTAAAAATAGAATTAATATAGTTAAAATAATACAAAAGTATATCAACTTAAGTAAAGATCAAACAAGAACCAGGCACCCAACGGAAGACCTATCTAGACGACTGTTTATTTAGAATGTTGGACCACCTTATTGTAAAAACACCTTCAGCAATAAAGAATTCTTGAATTGAATTGAATCTGCCATGTGTGGACGAACTAGCACAGTTCTCTGAGATCAAAGCTAGCCCTAAGGAAACTATGTGTCATAGGGAGGTAAACCAAAGTCTTTGGGGTTGAAGTCTGCCAGGGTTTTAAGATGTTGGTGTACTCTGGTGTTGAGTCCATTCATTGAACTGTCAACATTAGCGTCCGGTACCCAGACCACATGCATGCCTGCAGCCAATCCTGACTCAGCTCCATTTGGTGCATCCTCAAACACAAGGCACTGAAATATAAATGATATTTTTGCACCACTACACAAGGAGTCACTGACCATTTATATCTGTGTATACATGTATCTATTTTCTAACCGATCAACTTTAGTAGTTGTGATATTATACACCTAATTTCTTTTCTAACCTTCTTTGATATTTCCAAAAAGTTCCTAAATGTCATCAACCACATTGTTTTAAAACTTGGACTCATGTATTGATTATAAGGAAAGTCACACATCCCCCATAGAGTCAAGTTTCAAAATGGATTCCTGCATCTAATGACTAATTAAATCTGTGAATAAGTACCTTGCTGGGTGGAGGAGAGTCAGGGAACCTCTTAGCTGCCACGAGGAAACAGTCAGGAGCAGGTTTACCATTCTTCACTTCAGGATCATCAGAACTGAGGACAACATGACTGAAGAGCTTGAATAGATTCTCATGGCGGGATACCTTAATGATAATAACGATAGTCGCTTTATTTGCCAATGTTTCAAACACGATAAAAAGGAGTAAAGTATAGTATTCTTTAATTGCCCATACAGAAATGAAAAGTTAATCCACATATAATGCACATATATAATGCAGACATCATGCCCAGGTTTTCCCTGCCCATTGCATGTGTGCATTATGTGCTCATTGAAAACCCCTCAACAGGATCAACATATGCCAAATTTCATAACCTGGCCAGTGTATGTGCATTGGCAGGACTTCATGTTCATTATGTGTTCATTTAACATAAACTAATTCCAAAGCTGGGCATTATGTGTGGATTGAACTTCTATAAATAAATTTCTATAACATGCTCATTAGATGTGGATTTACCAGTGCCAGTGGGTCAAAGAGGAAAGGGAAATCGGTTATGCATATAGGTCAGACTACAATTTCAAACAGTTGCCAAGAAACCAGTATTATAATGTGATTTCCCAGTTATTATTATTGACACCAGTTATGTCAATCTTTACCTTTAGGTCGTAGCCAAACTTGTCTGTCCCCGTGGCTATTGCAATAGGAATGTTGTGTTTGTGGAGATGTTGAACTAACCGTTCTGCCCCTGGAAATAATAATATGAAGAGTTTTCTATTGGGATTAACAAGAACAGTTTAACATATACAACTATCAGTGGTTTTATTAACCACTGAATTCTAAAAATAAGGCTTGTTAAGGCTCTTCCCTTCATAGGACGTCTACTGTGCTTATGGCTTTCCAGGACCTGGTAGTTGGGACACCTAACCCCATATATATATATATATGTGTGTAGTAGATCGGAGGTTATATATAGCCCTCCGCGTCAAGAGTGTGTATAAATCAAATGTCCTTGACCTTCCCCGTGTCTCCATAACGCTTCACTGAGCACAGAATGGGCTTTCGGATTTGTGTTAGTTGCAAGACAGATATGTTTTACCTTTATCACCCATTTACAGGAATCTTATAGTCTATTCAACTACAGCAGAATGTGTATCATGTATAACCATTTACTGTATTCCTGTACGACCTATTCTTATGTATTGTATTTACTGATATTGTTTGCCTGGTGCAACACCTCTTTTATGATGTGAGGACAAGTATGACCTTGCTCCTGCCTGTAAGGTGTAGGCATTCACTCTGAGGCTTAGAGTGGATCAGTTCAGTCCTATGCTGGGACTGAGCCGTGTCTGTTGAGACTTGCAGTCTGGTCGTGGGTGGCAATAAACCTAACGAAAGAGACATTTCCGTGTTGGTGTTCTTCCTTGCCTTCGTCGAGATCCGTGTCCGCCGTAGTCGAACCTGGGTTGGAATAGCCTCTAGTAATAAAGCACTTTACTATAGAGACGATTCACTACATGTGTGTGGTCAGACACCACATAAGATGGTCTCTGATACCTCTGGCCTTATTAAGCGATGTTCAAGATGAGTGAAACATGTTAATGTTAATTAACCTGTATAAATGACACAGAGGGCAGCACATATATGAACATTACAGCCCTGTATATTGTTCATAATTTTTTTTTATTATTCAATTTAAGGCCAATTCAATATTTAAATTCATATAGAAGAGAAAAAAATGTTAATTTGTAAAACGCTGTGGAAAAATTTCTAATGAGGGATCATCTACAGATCCAAAACTTTGGAATCATCTTCATAAGTAATCATTCACCACAGAACAAAAACTGGCATCTGAGTTTTAGTGCTACCTTGACTTACAATGTCTTAAACATGTTATATATTATATTAGGATGTAGAAACGCCCCCAGGTAGTATAATTGCTACCATGGATGTACAGAGTCTTTACACCAACATCCCAATAGAAGCAGGTGTGAGAGCTTGCGCTCGCGCCCTGCTAAAACAGAGAGACCCCCAACTGAATCCTTCGATTCAATCACTCTGTTCCCTTCTAAGATTAGTGCTAAAATGCAACAATTTCCAATTCAATGGAAAACAATACCTCCAAGTTGTCAGAAATGTTGATATAAAGGATGGACAAGCAGCACCTGAACCCCAGACTGAGTCCACCTTTTACCTTATCACCACCTACAACCCCTCAAACCCCAAAATCAGAGATACTATCACCAAAAATTGGGGAATACTAGAGGGAAACAAGTCCACACACGAGATCAGAAACGCTAAAATCGTGTTTGGACAACGAAAAAACAAAAACCTGAGTTCTGTTCTGGAACGGGCCTCAACCATACCTAAACAGACACCATCAGCAGACCCCTCTCCTCCAAAACCTTGCAAACGACCATGGAGTTGCAACTATTGCAAACTCATCAATCGGACGGGTAAGATCACTTCGCATACAACGAAGAAATCACATTTTTGCAAAAGCAATGTCACCTGCTGAACAAATAACATCATCTATGTGATAACTTGTAACACTTGTGGCATACAATACGTGGGACAAACGAAAAACACTATATATAGTTGTACGTTTTGGAGCCCATTTCAACTCCATTAAAACAAAAAAAGATCTACCGGTTGCAAGACATTTCAATACTTGCGGAGATGTCACTTCCGTTTTCGAAAATGGTTTGCAAATTTCGATACTGAGTTTCATCCAAGAACATGCGGACTCGGCCGCAAGTATTATCTCAAGAAATGTGGAAGAAGGTGGATGACCAGACTACAAACAGTCGTCCCCGAGGCTTAAATTTGGCTGAATAAAATGTTATGTGGGAATTAGATGCCCTCCGTTAAAATTTCCTTACAAATCAACGGCATCATATAATATCCCGCCAAATGAGCATAGAAGACAGACCTACACTCTGTTTGGCTTAGGCCTACCATACCAAACACCAACTCCTCCCGTGATATATATCCGGGTAGTGGGACTAATCCCAGGAGTAATCAACGTGACAAGCTATATCGTACCAACTATAAACTGGTCAGCTTATACCCTTCAAAAAACCTGATGTCATTATAGAGATCATTTCCCACTAGTGCCTGATGGGACCTTATAGTCGAAACCACACTAAAAACACCACACCATCTAAACCAACTTACCAGCTCTTACTGTCACTCACTCATTTAATGGAACATTCACGCCCACAAAATCCTTATAGATCCGAGGAGTTCAAAGCACCCCTCCACTACAGGAGGACACCCACAAGCCTTACAGCCCTGTGGGAATTTTTTCCGAAACAGATAAAATCTTCACTAGTTTCTCTATACGGGTCATTTCGCCCAGAACTGGACACTTGGTCAAAACTGGCTCTCACACCATTGCACTTGGCACCCTGCTCTTAATTATTCCTTAATCTACACAAAATCGGTTCTAATGTGTTGCGAATGTATTAAGCTTTCAGAAAATGTATAGTTTGCCATGCATTGAATAATTAAATTGGCCATCTTTCACCTTTGAACATCACCCATGGACCATTTTTGGGCCATTTTTCACCATTATCTTATTTTGTAGGAGTCCCCATTTAAAAGGTATCCATCTATAGCCCTTTTTTATAGTAGCTCATTGTTTTTATATTATCCAAGAGCCTGACAAAAATTTGTTGTGTTCTCCCGAATATATTTTCCATTTTAAATTTCTTTGCACTATGTCCACCTCTTATTTTGTTATGTGCATAATGGCATTTTTAAATCATTGGAATCAAATGATAAAATGCCCAAATTTCTAATATTATAACCTCTTGGATAAGTTAAATATGGTCCCTCATAAATGTCCAAATCAAAAAAGAATTGGGCCAAAACTCTTTAATTGGCATTCTTTCAAACCAACCAAACCCCATTTTGTCACCGCTACGAATTATGCACATATCACATATTGAACCCTCCTTAAAATCGTCAATATTCAAAGCTTAAAATATTTCTTCAGGTATTATGTTTTAAATATCCCAATGCATCATTGTATGAAGTTTGGTGCAGAACTGTATACTGAAAGTCTGTCAATTCTCAGAAAACATCAAACGTGTTACATGCATAAGAAACGTTATGTGCATAAGAGTGGGAAAATGTTTTGCCATTTTTCCACTGAATAAAACGGAAGCAGAGAGCACACATTTTCAACCAAGACAGGCAGCCATTAGAGGTGAGTGTCTTTAGGTTTCCAGCAGTCTATTGGGTCAAATATTTTGCACATCAAGTCTGGAATGCCTATTCAAATGTGGTAGTACTGTCAAATAATGTTAAGTGAACCCCCGGGAAACATTATTACTGTAGTACTATGCATGTATTTCTTATTTTAATCAAGAAACATAACTTGCTTGCACGCCATGTCCAAGCAGTGAGTGATAATATACACATCTTTTCAAGCTACCTTTGTTTAAAGAGTGGAGCAACCAGCTAGCTGGGTCCAAGTGTTACGTGCATAATGTAGTATCAATGTCTTTTGAAACATCATTTTCAGGTATATATTCATCATTTCTTTGCCTTATGCTCATTTGTTCATGTACAAATGATGTCAAACCATGATTCTAATGTGATTTAGGCTGGGTGTCTTTAGTATTTAAAAGGCTATGTTCTTTATTGCATATTATGCACATAACTGTGGGCCCAAATTGGATACATAATTTGTCTTTCCAGACTCGCTCATTATCTTAGCCTTTTGTATTTGGCCACCAGATTATCCTTATTTAACCAGCATGTCAGTACAGTAGTATTTATGGCTATTAGATGTTGTATTTAGGTTGATATCTGGCTAAAACTGTATTTTGTGTGACGTGCATAATGATTATTATGCACACACACATTATCATGTTGAGGTCATTCCCAGTCTCCAGAAATACTTCAATGATTTCAATTTTTCCTGGATTGTATTATCACAATAAGTGCTTTCATACTGTGTATAATTGATATTGCTGACTTTATAATATTAGGCATGACATTGAATGTTCAAAATTATGCACATACTGCAGAGGTACAAAATCTATAAAATAATCAGCTAAATAGTGGTGTATCATCCCAATATTTGGTATGCAGGTGCACCATATATCTACCTATCTATATGTACCACAATTGAATGCTTCTTTTAAGATTTGATTTTTTGGTTTTTTCCCTGTCATTGATTTTCATCACTTATTGCCTGTTTTTGTCTCACTTTTTAATATTTTGCTAATTTCTTGGTAACTATTTGCAGCATTCTGATATGGCGCAACATACAAAATTCAGTAATGCACAACAGGCGAGATGGCGAGAACACCAGCACGAGGCCCAGGGCGAAGAGGCCTTCAAAGCTGCCCATGCCGCACGCATGAGGGATGTTTGGAGGAAGGCAGCCCGGATAGCGGAGAAACAACGGAAGGCAGTTGAACCCACCCATGAATTAATTGAAATAATTTCTTTCATAGAAACCCCGTATTTATCCCAGAAGTTCTACAAGATGTAGCTTCTGATTTTTCCAAAGATGTTACTACAAAGTCAAAGAAGCAACCCAAATCCTACTCCCCAAAGAAACGACATCTCCGTTATGTCATCGAAAAAGAACGCAAGGCAAAGGAGTATTCCGCTCAATGTCATGCAAACCTCCAACGGAAGTTGGCAAAGATAAAAGCAGCAAATCACCACAGCAAAGTTCCTCAGATGGGGCCCACTGCCCTGCCTTCCCTCATTCAAGATATTGACTTTGATC
Source organism: Sthenelais limicola (assembly GCA_942159475.1). Taxonomy (NCBI): domain Eukaryota; kingdom Metazoa; phylum Annelida; class Polychaeta; order Phyllodocida; family Sigalionidae; genus Sthenelais; species Sthenelais limicola. Next base: position 101,276,433 of record OW804100.1, on the reverse strand, counting down.
GTTTGAGTGAGGATGACAGGTAAAACTTTTTTAAATCTCATTTAATCTCAGTTCCACCACTAGAATTTTCTTTTTATACAAATTCTATTTCGTAGGTATTTCACATTCTGTGATACGAGAATAGAATGACATTCATAGTTTGATAATCTAAATTTAAAAATTGATTCCTTCTATATCTTTCAGTCATCAGGCACTTCCTCCCACCAAACGCCCCATTGTGTGACATCTCAGGCTAGAGGACTAAAGGTGACATCTATGTCTCCAACGTATTCCAAGAGTGTCCTCCAGTCAGCAGACGCTACAGTGATATCTGTGCCTCCAACGCACTCTGAGAGTGTCTCCCCTTCAGCAGACGCTACACTGATCCCTGTGCCTCCAACACAATCAAAATACCCCCATATAAAAAAAAATTTCAAACTTTGATGCAGATTTGACATAAAAGGTGACGTGCATAATGGGATGCGTGATGTGCATAATCGGGATCAAGGATTTTTAAATGATCAGCATGCAAAAATTGGGCCATCTTATATTAAAAGGAGTAGAATTTCCATTCCAATAAGATATGAAATAATGAATTTATGTGGGGATAGAAAGGTTTTGAGGACTTATGGATTTAGGAAAGAGAAATAAAAAATTGGTTTCATTACTACATGAAAATGTCTACATTTTGAAAAATGAGTACAATATGTTGATACATCTATCTCACTGTACATTCATACAATAGAAACCAAAATTCACATGCAAGTAACTATAATATGTGATCATATGAATCAAATGTTTAGGGTTCATAGCTTGTTAAATAAAGGTCAAGGGAAGGAATTTGGTATGAAGGGGTCAGAAATATTATGCACATGACGCTAAAAAACATGACTTTAGTTGAAGGTGCACAAAAACTGAACCAGTGAAAGTATTTTGGTGCAATTGGTATCCACACAAAGTTGAACATGTCAGGAACATATTTAAATGATAATTGAAACTGTTGCAGTAAATTTGAAATATAACCCATCATCAGGAAATCTTGTATTATGCACATAACAATTGTCCAGTTCTGGGCGAAATGACCCATACGATCTAGACTGTTTCGGATTTTGGTAATGTTCTAATTAGGCTAACATAATTTCATCTGTACTTAACATCTGTAGCTGTACTTAATAGCGACGACATCGTAAATATAGGATGTAGAAACGCCCATAGACATGATCAATACAAGGGTTAAACCAAATTAAAATATGACCTTGTGTCTAGAGGTTAAACAACAATTTCTTGATTCTTTGCCTTTTAATATTGGCAAACCTGAATATATTTCTCATTGATTTCTAATATGCACATACACTACACGGGTCAGATTTTCAGAAAATGTACAATTGGCAGCTCTACACATTTAGGAAATTCTCCTAAATTAGGCTGAAAATTGATGAATACAGGGTATATCTGAGTATATTTGGTATCACATTGATTTAAAGTATCAGTTCTGTTTTGTTAAACTGCATTTTGAAGCTTATTTTTGTCTTAAGTGTGGGTTATTTGAGAGGATTGGTGAAGGCGAATTGTACATTTTCTGAAAATCTTACCCACATACACTACACACAATGCTTACCTGGCATCACTGGAGCCCGAGGCATATGTTCAATGAGGAGTTCACGTATCTGTTTCTTGTAGTCCTCATCAGAGATTGGTATCTCCAACTCCTCTGAAATCACAAGATTAAAATTCTCTATAATTATAAAAAAAAATCATTCTTGTTGGCAAATGGGCATTAAAGTATTCAGCTATTTTCTTAAGTGGCAAAATGGATTTCTGTGTCTACCATCCAAGAATGGTGGCATATGGTTACGTTTGTTTTTTTTACACTTCCTTCATTGATTGATATAACAATACAATGGATGAACTAAATATTATATATAGAAAAATCTTGTGCGCATTTAAATTTAGCTGAGTGAAAAGCCATTGAAATGAAAGATTAAAAGGATTCCTTTAATACCTATGCAAATTAAGAAATGACAATTAGGCCATGGGAATTCAGGACTTATGAGAGTAAAAGCTATGTTCACTTATGTTGTGGTAGAATTTTAATGTATAAGGGTGACGTTTTGAATGTTAGATTTAAATATTTTAATAAAAACAGAGACGGTTGAGTATAGCTGATCCATTGATTGACTACATATGCATGAATAGGTTGTTATGTACAGCTAGGTTGAGTACAGCTGTGACTTATTACAAGATTCAGTAATTTTGAATGTAGTAGATTATAATGTGTATGTAAAGCGATCTTGTCAACCAAAAGATTAGGCAAAAAAAAACTAGGTGTGTTTCCGATTTATCTGGATGAAAAACTAGGTGTGTTTCCGATTTATCTGGCTGATTTAAAATAGGTGTGTTTCCGATTTATCTGGCTGAAAAACTAGGTAGGGGGGTAACTTTTTTTTTTTTAATTATTTTTTTGGAAACCACCTCCCAGGAACTGAAAAAAATGTCTATTTCATAACAATAGTTGTTTTAAACATGGGAAATGTGCTTATTTACAGTTTCGGGTTAGGAAAACCCGTTTTCCTGCTATTATAAGCTTTATTTGTCAAAAAATCCAAAAAAAGTAAGATATGATGGGAAAAAAATCAAGTATGGTAAACATTTTTTTAGGTAGGGTAAGGTTTTTCTAGGTAGGGGGGGGGGGGGATAAATCGGAAACACACCTATTTTTTTTGGCCTTACCAAATACATAATGTATTCAATGTAATTCAGTTAATAATTTGTAATGGAGAGTCTGGAAGACCTGTGTGTGCTGGCACCGTCGAATTTTCAAGAAAATAAAAATTCAATGAACATAATATAAAGGTAGAAGACATCCCTATGACATTGGGTTAGTGGATCTATTTCTTTATCAACAACTAATGATACAAAACAATCTTACTAATGAAGATTTTTGCTGCTTCGTCCTCCTTCTTTCCCATCATTTTGAGCTTGATGTCCCATGTGAACACTTTGCCATAAGGATCGCATATTAATTGAGTAATTTTGGTGTACACAGATTCAGTATCTGAAAGAAAAATACAATGACTACAATGTAATCTATTATTATAATCTTCAATTACCTAAGATATAGCTAAATCCGGCACTTCTAAGAGCGGCAAATGTTATGGGTCTTTTTTTAAAAAAACAACAACAAGTACTTAGTTAAGAAATTATCAAGTTAAGTAATGGTATAATCAACTATTTATCTATTTAACTTTACAATTAGTGTCAACTTAATGTATCTACCTGGCGTTTCCAAAGGAAACGATTTCTCAGGATCAAATACTTGTGTCCGATGTCAAGTTATAGTTACTGCAATTTAGTCATGCTTAATGACCAAATTCATCATTTCATATACAGCATATTTGTAGTAACAGTAAAGTTAGAGATGATATATATAGTATAGTATATTGTTGCTTATACCCAGGTGTTGGTTCTTATAATTGTTTTTACTTATAGTATTTTTTCTTATGATTAATACGCTTGTATACGATCGGATTTTTCTTTTCTTTTGTTATTCATTTTGCTATATTATGATGGATCGAACCTATAATATTAATCTTTTTCCATCAGCTAAAACTGAGAATAGTGTATAACAACATAATGTCTCTGGCTGAATAAACACATTTAAAACAAAAAAAAAAAGTTGGCCGGATGGCGGATGGGGTGGGGGTGGGGGGACTTCCCACTTTCATGGTAAGCCCCATGCCCATCCTACCGGGCCCATAGCCTAAGATGGCAAGAGCCAGTGGGTTTTTTTGCGGGGTAAGCAGCTACAAGGAGCGAGGACTGCAACCCAAAAACCATCACGGACAGAAGAAAGTGAGGTTTGAGCCGGGAAAGGAAGGCGTGGAATGGAAAAAAAATATTACGGCAATTAACCTATGTGGGTCAGATTTTCAGAAAATGTACAATTAGCAGCTCTACGACTACATATTTAGTAAATTCTGCTAAATTAGGCTGCAATTTGGCCAATAGGTAAATTCGAGTAGGCCTAGGCCCTAGCATTGGCATTGATTCTAGCATTCTCTTTGGTTAGGATGAACTGTATTTTGAACTTTATTTTCGTCTGAAATTTTGGTTATTTGAAAAGATTGGCGAAGTTGAATTGTACATTTTCTGAAAATCTGACCCATATGTAACAGACCCGTGGTCAAGCTGAGATCGTCACGCCTCACTACCCCGGGCCCTCGCTCCGCACTGAGCCATAGTGCACACTACGGCGGAGCGAGCGTCCAGGTTCATGGACTAACTTTACAACTACACCTGCCTTTGAACGCTACTACTACACTGCCACAAGCGGAAAGCTGCAGAACTATTGGCGTGCACTCTGGGCGCTCCCGACCCTTAATGTAGACCGGCTGATCATACATAGAGAAATAATACAGTTCTGTACAAACAGGGATATTCTATGTTAACTTACCTAACAGTAAGCCGTCTAGGTCAAATATTACATGCGATACAATAGCCATGATGTGTACAGTAGACAGATGAGGAGAGCCCAGGTTATAGACGACACCTCCGACGGACCTCTGAGACTTTGTATCAGGTGTTAGTTTGGGTTCTTAGTACCAGATGTCCTCCTCTCTCTCCCCCTTTGCTTTCCCCGCTTATCTCTACACGTGGAAGTCTGCCTGTGGTTTGAGAAGCACTATATATATGGGTCAGATTTTCAGAAAATGTACAATTGGCAGCTGTACACATTTAGTCAATTCTGCTAAATAAGGCTGCAATTTGGCCAATACTAGTTAAATTCGAGGATATTTGGCATTGTATTGATTCTAACAATCTGTTTGGTCAGGTTGAACTGTATTTTGAACTATGTTGTCGTCTGAAATGTGGGCTATTTGAGAGGATTGGTGAAAGTGAATTGTACATTTTCTAAAAACCTGACCCTTATAGGCCTATATTAAATGCTACGAACATGATGCAGCATGGAACATTAAACTGAGTGCGGGACGTGTGTTTGTATTGACATTTTGTATGGAACCAATAACATTTCTCTTGGCATGTGTCATTATCGAAACATTATTAGGCAAAATTATAATAAGCCCGCTTCAGTTAAACAAAGTAAAACCTTTACTCACCAGCCATTTATATTATAGCTTTGACCTACTATAAACGTTAGTATGTAAATACGATAATTAAATACGCGGTTTTGGTATACGTAGGCCTACCGTACTTATATAACCTGATTTGGTTGCTCACTGACTGATGAATATATATAATCCGGGCTGTATTTTATTATATGCGCATGCTATATCAGAGGTGCTATAAGTGGGGTACTATAAAAATATTCATATAGCCTAGTATACTACTGTAAAAATGTAGTTGTCTAAAAATAGCTCTGTTGATATGCTTCACGGAGCTTTGGCTCTCCGCGAAGCATGTAAACAAATCCCCGCGATCGGTAATCCACCCGTGATTCTGGTATTATGATTAAAGAAATACATAACAAAACCACATCATTAAATACAGGGGCGTCGCTGCCGGGGAAGGCAAAAAAAGGTCCAAGCCTCAGGCGCTGAAAAAAATCCTCCCAAAATCAGGTCCAAGGCCCTCTGAATATCTTTCATTTTATAGCCTTCTAATATCTAGTACTAAGGTCCAAGGCTGTGGAACTTTTTTTGATCTAAAAGGTGTATGCTCGGGTGTATGCTTCATTTGCATCAGAACACCTCATTACAAATATACATTTTAAGGATGCTTTAGTATTAATAAAACAAATTACCATATGATTATCGCTAAATGCTTAAACTAGATACCCTAAGAAGTCTTGAAAATAGGAATTTCCTCAAATTTGAATTGAGAGGCATTGGTCTGGTCCTCAATCAAGATGCTTGTGTAAAAACAACTCATAATTAAATGTCTTATAATTATACTCATCTCATTGATCTCCCACCAATGTCTGTATTTATAGTTAGCCGTGATTTCATAATATGGTTGCAGTGCTAGGACTATTTTGTTCAGAGCTAAGTAATTGACAGATAATAATGGTAATTCACCCTTAATTGTCCTGGGGCCCATTGCATGAGGTATCGTTAAGTAAAAGTCATGTCCTTACAATATCCCTAACACTTTCAGCCAATATTGTGTCCTTAAGTCATGTTTCGTGTCCTTAAATGGGGTTTTTTAACAACGTGCCTTTGAGCATGGGATATCCTTATCGTAGCGCTAAGTGACCTCCGTTGTCTGCTCGTTTCTGAGCGATAATAGAGCAACTAGTGTATCGAGAATTTGATAATGAGAATGGGAGGGTCAGGGAGTATTTTCTTAAGTATTTTTTCTCAGAAATGGTGATGATATATATGATAAGTATATTTCATGATTTAAAATAATTTTCTTTTGTACAAAAATGTAAAAATAAGACACAATGTATGGGTATGTTGCTACCAGTTGCAATGCACCACTTTCACCATTAGGCCGGCCAAGTGGTTAAGCCACTCAAGGATAGGACAGGTCTCATGCAACACTAGAACAATCGTATTGTTATTATATCCTTAACGTATCCTTAATATAATGTTAACGCTACGATATCACCAAAAAGTGGTGCAACGGGCCCCTGGTCAATTGTCCTGGTCATAGCCATTTTTAAAAATTATCATGGAAGTGCCAGAAAACAATGATTACACATCAACACTACTAATTGTTGTGTTCCAACGCCCAAGAAAAACCCTAACAAAACTTGAGATTTGTATCTCAATAAAATATAGAGAAAACATCATTTTTATATAGACTTTTCATCCATATACTTAGTTTAGCAGCTATTTTTAATGGTACAATATTAAACAGAAAATTACAAACTTTATTCATCTCACTTTCAATATTATATCCAAGGGCATTGGAATGCAACACAGGCAATTTATGCTTTTCTTCATTTTGTCTGGCCATGAAGGGATTTTAAGATTAGTGTTCCCAAGTTTTGATGCAGACTTTTAAACATGTGTAGAGTCTATGATGTGAAGGAATAGTAGTTTGTAATAGCAATTGTTGGCCAATTTTATAGAAAAGGGATAATTTCCATGTGCAAGGTCCCTGCTTGTTCCATCACATTACATTTCATTATTGTTTTAAATGGATTTCTAACATTTAGACATGTGTATGTTTTATATCAAAATGTCTTCATGCATGAAAAGTTAGAATTCACAATATTTTTTTCAAACTTTGTCTTGAGAAAGAACATGATTGGGTTATAACAAAAAGCAAAAAAAATGGTTCTCAACCTTTTTCATCGTAGGGACCACCAATGTTTACTATTGAAGTTTGTGAGGAAACTGGATATTTTCTCACTTTTTCCAAGATTTCAGATGGTTGAATCCCATATTTCTGTTGAAAATTCTTCAAAACATAGTCATCATAGCTATCAGTTTGCCCTTGTGCACGAAAGAACAGGGTTTTAATATATTTTGAAAAATATTATTTAGCATTGAAAATCATTAATACAGAATTATCAATACTCCTGTTTTTAGCTCATCCAGATGAAAATTCAGCCCATGATGGGTTTTTTTAAAAGGTAAAGAAATATAATTATAAAAAGTTAAATTCCATTCATTTTTATTCTGGAAAGATGGAAAAAATTGTCCTTTTACAATAGAATCCTATTGTGAACAGTTATAAATTTCAGAGCTCCCTGAAATGAAAACTAGCCAGGTGACATATTCTTTTTATTTGTTTTTTTGATTCACTTAACCATGTTCTTTCATGAGGCAAAAATTTGAATAAAATGATATAATTCATATTTTTTCTGTTAAACAGCTGTTTATACCTTTAATATCCATAATAACAAACTTCCACTGTCAGTCATACAGATCAGAAAGGGCATACAGATTTTATGGATATCAACTCTGTGAAGTTATTTGCTGTAGAAATAATAAAATTCCTTAAAAAGTTATACAATACAGGACCAATTTTTCTCATTACAGTTTGGTCTATAAAAATTGAATTGTTATTGAAAATTAGAAAGAGCTTTATTATACATGAGGATTCAGGGGAGCTCATTTTAATGGGCCGGGAAGGGCCCAACATCAGGTCAGAGTTTGTTGGAATATAGTTTTCCTGAATTAACAGAGCCAGTGTAATATAATTCTTGTTTAACTTTGTTTTGACCATTATACCCAAGCCCACAAATTGGAAAATTTGAAAAAACTTAAACAATTGCGAGAGCCTGTTTTTAATCCTGATATTATGTACCTTCCCTTGCATTAATACAATTTTTTATATCATAGTTTAGATATGTTTTGAAATTTTCTCATACGTCTATGATGATCATTTAATGATTGTTGTACCTCTTTCTGATTCTAGTTAATGATTTGTAACAACATACATGAATGTCTTGAAATGATTAATCAAAGAAAATAAACTGACACTATTGTAATTCTTCAGTTCTTTACATTAGATAATGGTATTTTGAACTAAATTTTAGACTTGAAAATTGATTCATATTGTTGCATACTTTATTCATGAATATGGGAAAAAAAGTCCAAGATACCAAAATATGTCCCCCCCCCCCCACACTTGGAAATTGCCAGCTGCGCAGTCTGGTGAAAATATGAATTAAGTAAGAAAATTTCAAAAACATTTAATTCTCAATAGATTCCAACAGCTAGGCCCTTATGAGGATTTTTCGGTAAAAGCCGATGGTATTGTGCCCTTGAGCTTCATTTTTGACTCTGTAGGGGATTGACACTGAGGCCATTTCAATAATAGTCGGCGATACCTGCAAGATATCCGGTATCAGTTCGAATTGATAGTAGGGTGCTGCCATATGATTGATGTAGGAAATCCTAATAAAATAGTTGTGGATGGGGATTTTTTTCATTTCACCCATTATGATTTTATTTTTTTTAATATTCTTATTTTGCCTCCGATTTTTTTGTGTTTTGCTTCAGAATTTTTAATTCCTCCAGAATTTCAATTTTGCTTCAGAATTTAAAAATCCACTTCGATCAGAGTTTTTAAATTTTGCTTCACATTTATATAAATTCTGGTTTAGGCCTACTATTTTCTGAGTTTAGACTAGGCCTAGCCTAGGCTACAGGCATAATTATTTTTTCCAATTCCGAAAAAACAAAAAAATCTTGAAATAATCAGATATGGAATAAAATATTCTGACCCAGAATTACCAATTTTCACCGGAATAATAAATTCTGAACCAGAATTAACAATTAAGCTCAACTACATGGTAATTGTAAATTATTGTCGAAATGGGGTTGATTAACGATTAACGTTAGTGGCCATACTTGTAACATGACGTAGCCTTTATTTTAAGAAATTGAGTAGCTAGGCTACCAATTACCGGCACCCATTAATACCGGAGTACAGTAATTAATACAAGAATAAAACGTTTACACATGAAATACAATATAAAATGGAGAATAGAACGTTTACACATTAACTTAAAATAGGGCCTACATTATATAAAACAATTTCACAATAAAAGCCGTCGTCATCGCTGGTCTGCAGTAGGCTACTCAGTGCCAGGCCGTAGTTATGATACCCAAATACAGGTGTAGCAGTTCTAATGTACCGGTACCCCCCATCAGATGTACTCCCCGGTATAACTAACCTATAGGTCTAATGTGCCCGGGGTACATTTGACCTAGGTCCAATGTAGGGCCTACCCCTGGGGGTACTTTAGACCTAGGTTGGATATACCCCCTCCAGTTTTAATGTACCCCCGGGGGTAAAATAGACCTAGGTCAAATGTACCCCCACCATGCAGGTTCAAAGTACCCGAAAGGGGGGAACTAAACCGAGGTCTAATATACCCCAAATATTTGAAAATAACCAAGTTACTACTGATCGAAACATTAATTCTTTAAATTATGACAATAAAAGTAATAGTAGGCCTACCGGGAGGCCTACATACCTAATAGTCAGAACTGAATAGATTTTAGTACCGGTAATGAATTATTGTGATCTGAGAAAAGTATTTAATTCAGGATATGAATTACCTAGAGGGGGTCATTTAAACCCGAGGTCTAAATTACCGGGGGGGGGGGGGTTACATTAGATCGGGGGGGTAATTTAGAACTGTTGTTAGACCGGGACCCAACCCTGTCCCTGGCCTGGCCTGGCCTATCTTGGCCTGTCGCAGATACTCAGATAGGTACCGTACCCTAGCTCCGGCTAGTCTGCAGAATTCCATGCGACGACGATTGATTCTGGGCATATAACAATCAGTGGTTTAATCAGATTCACATTGCTATTGGTATTATTGAAGAAGTAGGTCGCCTACATCGTTTTTCATATCGTAACAGAGCTGTAAATTAAGAAAGATCGTTTGCATCAAGGCGATACCAGAACCGAGTCTACGTCGGCCCGCCATGTTAAAACTTAATCCCATGTGATTGGCTATGACTCGGTGCGCCATGATTGGACGGCCGAGTCACGTGGTTTAAGCTTGCTGTACCATCATCCGACTTCCTCGTTTCTCCTCCTTTCCACACGTGCAACCAAGCTAGTGATACGCGCTACACACATCCGCAACAAAATGTCTCCTAAAGCAACCAAAGCCGCAAAGGTAAGCAACACATATGTTGGAAATTATCACCAGTTATACTGTCATTCCCGCTTCCTAGGTTTTACAATTGGCCACCGTGTATTACATGTATCTTTACCGGGGAAACATTTTCGTATTGGACGGCTAGACTTGTCTGGAGAATACAACATGGAGGACGGCGCTTTGCTAACCTCGCACGTGGTCTTCTGAATCTCCATATATTTCCATTGAATATTACGGTGGCAGCTCTACGAGCCTTTAGCGTAGCTCACTTGCAGGTTTATCCAAATTCTTTAAGATTCTGTGTTTAGCCCGATTTATGTCCTTAAGCTCTGCCACGAAAATGGTTCCCCGGAAAGGATTCTCAAGACAAAGCGTGCTTAATAATTAAAATTAATAATTAAAATTAAGCAGTGGTACGGTTATCTATAGTTACACTTATGATGATGTATGTTAATTTAAATTAAAAAATTACATTGTCACCTTTAATTGTGAAATTACATTGTCATTTTTATTTGTAAACAAAAAAAACGTAACACCGACACCACGAGGTCGGTCGATCCGATCGACGCCGACAGCATGAAGTCGATCCGAGGCTGCTCTGTCAGCACAGACCATAGCCTAGATCTAATGTTACAGTGTTAGTCGTTAAGATTTTCTTCGTTCCGTTGTTTTCCTAATATTACTACCTGGGCAATTATTTGACCTACGTTTTGCAAAATTCTATCGAATCTACGTCACAAGGTCGATTCGATCTCAAATTCATGATAACTTCGCTTCGGTCCTAAAGCCTAAAGATTATCAACAGTTCATAAAGTAAAGATTTCGTAACTGAGAAGGTAGCCTGTCAATGTCAGTCAAAAGTTATGTGTAATTGCAGGGGTATGAACCTAAATCTCCCTTATGTTTGTGCATAGGTTGAAGTATGTATACATGCGTGCATTGCCATATTATATTTCACCAAAACAAGTAGATATACGGTACCGTACGTGTGAAAGGACACCACGTGGTCGGCCAAATCTCCCTAGACCTAGTATCGGAGGACCATGGTGCGGCAGAATAATATATTTAGCAGCTGACCACGACTAACGATCTGAGAAATCAATTAGTGGTCTAAGTTCAAGAAAATATGTTGTGGAAACCGAAATGTCTTAATTCCTGCACCCCACTAAATCGCATCACGAATCATCGTAAAACCATGATACGCTCCTCTAGTTCTAGTATTTGCCATTTTACCGTACATATAGCTCTGCTTTCACACCTTTATTAAAGCTGAAGTAGATCAGGTAAAACCATTTCGTGGTGCTAATACTCTATTTGACCGCTTATTTAACAGTAAGCTTATTTCATGAATACTATGTCCCGCTACTTTTTCTATGACATAATTTTAAACTGCGATTTCTTCTCCTTAGTCCTATAACACGTATTGTGTATCACTAATGTTTTGATGCGACCACCCTCCCGACCTTTATGAAATTTACCTTTCTTGGTTGAAGTAATTTATTAGGTTGGTGCCGAAGACAAGAAGCAAAGAGCCTCCATGGTCCGGAAAGGTTGCTATCAAATGCCCCTTATAAACTGTTATTAAGTTCAACGATTCTTTACCTTTCAGATAAAGTTTCCTGCTCTCCTGCCTTGCGGGACTGGAGTGGCAAAAAATGTTGACAAAAAAGTTGGTTGATAAATAAATCTGCTCTTCAGCAGATGTTGGTTGGCAATGGTTGGTTAAAACTGTTCACAGAGTGGCGGTCGGTTGGTGGTGACAGGTTCGTTGGTTGGTCGATTAGTTGGGTACAGGTCCGGTTAAATCCCACTCTGTGAGAACAGTTGGTAGGTTGGTTGGTTGAATCAGTGACTATGTCCAGTCCAATTGTAAGTGGTCAGACATAAACTAATAATGGCTCGAGCTGTTGAAATGGCCAGTGGCTTAAGATAAAACGCTAAATAAGACGTGAACATCGCCCCCGGTGCCTTGAACCGAGGACTAACCGGTCATGTAAGTATAACACCAGTGTCAATGATGTAACATGATTCATGTAACCACAAACATAGCCATGAATATATATCACTTATTGCTCTCAAGCTGTAGAACAATGACTAGTGTTTGTTTCAGCTAAATTGGGTGATTTTCATTTCGTTTGCCAACCAGAACATACCAACCAAACATTTAATGTAACAGCTTAACGTCTATGTGCATGTGGGAAACTGGCCCATTGTCTAATCTTTTCCTTTATTTCCTCACAGAAGAACAAGAAGGGCGAGAAGACTGCCGCCGCTCCACCACCCAAAAAGCCGGTTCAGGATGAGGAAGAGTCCTCTGAATCTGAGGCCTCTGAAGAGGTAATGATTACGAAATAAATACTCTCTGGGTGATATATCACATTAACTTGATATTTAATGTAGCAAAGTGCCTTAATTCTTGAATTGGATTAGATTCGATTCGATTAAAGAAGGGGGAAAGTCTTCCTTTGTTTACCCAATATAGTCGACTTATTTTTTCATGCATTAGTTGCTTGAACTCCCACCGGCAGCTCTAGCTGACTTGAAGGCAATATTGATTTGGCACGATGCAATGTTCGCGAAGTTGGCACTATTCCTAGGTCAATTCATTTGTTCCAATTACGATTACCAACCAAAATGGTTCATGGGGTTACAATTAACATTATCAAACAACCAATAAAATAATTATCAATTTTGTGTTACAGGAAGAGGTAGCTCCAGAACCTGTGAAGAAACAGAAGAACGGTAAGAAGGTGGAAGCTGCACCCGCGGAGTCCAGTGAAGAGGAGGAGAGTGAGAGTGAGGAGGAGGAAGAAGAAAAGCCCAAGGCTAAGGCTCCCAAGAAGAAGGTACATGGTCCACTTGCTTCTCTGGATAGATTAAATAGTCTTCCCCCCCCCCCCCCCCCCCCCCCCCGTCTATAGGCACATGGTTTGCATGTTATCACCCAAATCGGTAGAGCTAGATTTTCATTTATGAATTCTTTAATTCAGATACCATTTAAACCCTGTCATAACCTATAATAATGCGTCCATGTAAAATGTGTTTATATTAACTTGGCCGATCATTATCTCTTCACTCCGTGGTATAAGTTGTCACGTGTGAGTCAAACTGTGCGAAATAAATCCTTAGTCACTGATAATATGTGCCATTAAGCTCTCATTGAGTGTCAGGTATCATCTTATAATCCCATTTCCTCCTAGTTATTTCCCGAGACTGCCATATACAACTTGCCAACTACTCTTGGCTTTATTTCATAGCTGTAAGGCTAAATAAGTACTCAGTAATGTTCCCAAACTTAGACCAGTAGGGATCTGTGGTGTCGTAGTACTCATTAATAGCAACTTCATCTGGCGTACTGTTTGTTTGTTCAGGCTGCTAAGAAAGAGGAGTCTGAGGAAGAAGACGATGATGATGACGACGACGATGATGATGACGAAGAGGAAGAGTCTATGGATGCTGAAGGTGAGGATTCTAAACATGTCGCCTCCACAAAACTTAGATGAGGGTAGTGCAATGGCGAGAGATTGCTGGGTTACCCAAGTCTGGTCATGTTGTCAAGGATAACATCCCTTGCTTATTATGTGTAATAGTAACCCAAGTTGTCATGTTTACTCCCGCCCTGACAATTTAAAAGTGGCACCTTCAGTATAAAAGGGGTGGATGGGGCCAGCGGGAGCTTTCCCATGAAGAGCAGAGCAGCTTTTTAATGTCTTCCCTAATATCTCATATTTTAGCCACTATTTTAAAAAAACCCACTGATGCCGAGTTCCTGACAGGGCAGCATTATAAATTAACCTCCCGCCCTGACAATTTAAAAGTGGCACCTTCAGTATAAAAGGGGTGGATGGGGCCAGCGGGAGCTTTCCCCTGTCAGACAGTCCCATGAAGAGCAGAGCAGTTTTTTAATGTCTTCCCTAATATCTCATATTTTAGCCACTATTTTAAAAAAAACAGATGCCGAGTTCCTGACAGGGCAGCATTATAAATTAACCTCGTTCAAATCATTAGGTCTGCATAGCGTGCTATGTTGACCCTTATTTAGTGGAAGTGGTTAGTTATATTGCAGGGATGCAAGTTCTCAGATTATCAACGGAATTCAGATAATTTGGATTCTTGTCCGTCGCCGCCATCTGGTGGCGAAAGGACACAGGAGAAGCGGCACGCAGTTGTCAGTCCACCGGATTGCGCAGACCAGTCAGGTCTTCGCCGGGGTTTACTCTCACCTAAAGTCTTCGATTTTCACCAGAATTCCGTTTTTCAAGCTTCTAGATTTCTACATTGCCGTTTCAGAACTTACACTACCTTTTAAGAGTGGAATTATTTCCTTTTCTTTGGTGGTTTAGGGGTGTTTCATTGTTTCCCAGATTGGGCAGTGATCATCTCATAGCCTCGTGCGGCCTTATCTCCTCCAGCTACATCCTGTTCCACATCCTGTTTCTTCACTATTCATCGAGCATTTTACCTCGTGCTACTTTGTTTCTAGTGATTGGATTTATTCTTCGGACTTGAACTTATTACAATTGAACTGTGTTTATTGCTGATCTTCATAATTGTGCCTTTGGATTTATCATCATGGCTGAGGGAAATATTGTGCCTGGAGGGGATGCTGATCCCACTGCAGCTGCAGCGAATCCCGCTCAAAATGGAGATTTGCCACTGCAGGACATTCTCAATCAGTTGAAGTCAATAAGGACCTCAGTTGATACGAATAATGCGGCCGTTGCTACAGCTACCTCCCTATCTAGGGACTTAGCCTCTCGTATGGATGCATATGACACCTCTCCAAGAGCACGTGCTCCGCTGGGCATGAACATGCTTGGGGGTTCCAGAGATGAATCTTGGGGCCCCTCCAGCTTTGATCTACTCCACAGGGGACACAATCAGGGTGATTTTTCGGCAGCTGATGATGATTGTGGATCTTACAGATATTCTGAAGTTGATTCATATTTTCGTCATCGTTCTCCACGCCGCTCAAGGAGCCGATCTAGGAGGTCAAGATCTAGGTCCCGTTATCGTTCTCGCTCCCCAGCCACGAGGCGGAGGGCAACCCGGATGTCTGTCGACCACCCTATGTCTAGGTCTAGGAGCAGGTCGCCCTCCCCTACTCTCCAGACTCCTTCAGGTTTGTTTACCCTTCCTCCTGTTGAGACTCCAATGGAGGAGGGTGAATGCGAGGAGGAGGAGGAGGAACTCCGCTCGGGCCTTTTTGATAACTTTCTCAAACAACTCTGCATTGATGAAACTGTTGGTCCGGCTCTTAAGAATAAGGAGTTTTGCGAGTTCCTAAAAGGGATTCTTGCTGCTCCCCCAGTGGGGAAAACGCTGGATCAAACCAGAGACAAATATAAGAGGCCTTGTAATATTGACGAGCTGAAGGTACCTGTGATTCCTTCTGAGGTCTGGAGTAATATCCCCAAGCCTAAACAGCGGAGTGATAACTATTATCAGCGCCTTCAAAGCACCCTTCTGGCCGCCACTACAGCAGCTGCAGTCATTGGAGATGACCTTATGGCTGTTCGTACCTTCACTTTGAAATTGGAGAAGTTGCAAAAACAACTTATTTCTCTGGTTCCTACACGCGATCAGAGGCAGCCACCTGACATGGCAAAGATTGGAGATGTTTCTTCTAAGATTAATGATGCCATTACTCTTATATCCGCATCTGTTACGGCTGCTGTCACCTCTTCTGCTGATTGTATTGGCCTCTTAGCTTTTTACAACCTACATGTTATGACCAAAAAGCGACGCTCTGAGCTGGTATCTGTTTTCAAGGACCAATACAAGGAGATGGCCAGCAATTCTAGGAGGTTTCCCTCTACTCCAACTCATCTCTTTGGAGAGGACCTGGAGCAAAATATTAAGTCTCTGGACGCGAGTAAGAAGTTATCAGTTGTTGTGGACCTTCAGAGCAATGTGCCTAAGGGACAGCAACAGAAGCCAAAAGGGGGCCAGGAGAATTCCCCAGCTAAATCAAAAAACTCCTCATACCCCTCTGCCAGGGGCAGGGGGGGCCAGAGAGGAGGTCAACGCGGACGGGGGTCCCGCTACTCGGATTATCAGCACACCAGGAGGAATTCCGACTACCAACAGAGGGACAGTCGCCGCGACAGGGATTCCTACCACGATCGCCGCGACTACAGGCGCGACGATCGTCGAGATTACAGGCGTTAGAGGAGGTAGTTGCTTTTGTTGAAAGTATACCCCCTGGAGAACCTCCCTTTACACTTTCTCCGTCAGGTCTTCGACCTTTGTGCTTTCAACCTGGAAATATAAGGAATCATTTAACCAGCTGGCGTGACATAACTTCAGATCCTTCTATTCTCGCCTTAATAGCAGGGGTATCTTTGGATTTCATACGTCCCCCTGTTCAACAGTTTAGGCCATCTCAGTATCGCTTTGGGCCTATTCGCCAGGAGGCTGTGCAGTGTGAGGTTCAAAAGCTTATTGATAAAGGTGTGGTTCAGGAGATAGACGTGGAATATATCTCTTTTCTGTCAAATGTTTTTGTTGTGCCCAAGCCAAACAACAAGTGGCGTTTAATTATTGATTTGACCGATTTGAACAAGTTTCAGAAAAAATCGCATTTTAAGATGTTTAGTCTTCAGACGGCCATCGAGATGGTCCGCCCTGACTCATATATGTGTTCATTGGATCTACAGGAGGCATACTTCTCCTTAGCTCTTCACCAGGATTATCGTAGTTTTGTGGTGTTTCCCTGGGGAGACACATACTATCAGTTTAACTGTGTGCCTTTCGGCCTTACGTCTGCGCCGTTTGTCTTCACAAAGATAATGCATCCCCTCTTCTCCGAGGTGCGTCGTCGAGGGGGTCATGCCTTCTCATACATTGATGACAGTTTCATATGGGGACAGACTCCCACTCAGTGCCTGGATTCTCTCGATATTGTACTTTCTTTGTTGCATCAAACAGGATTTTATGTACACCCTGCGAAGTCGTCCCTCCTTCCTTCAAAGACAATGAAGTTCCTGGGTTACATTATTGACTCAGCTAGGATGGAAGTTTATCCCCCCGAGGATAAGAGACACTCCGCTATTGATTTAGTTGATTTCTTCCTACGCAACTCCGGGAGAAAGCATTCCATTCAAGCAGTAGCTTCCCTAATTGGCACCTTGATAGACTTGTGCAAGGGTGTGGATTATGGCCTATCTTATTATAGGTACGCCGAAAGGGATAAAATTGCTGCCCTCAGGAGGTCTAGGGGCAATTTTGACGCTATGATGACTCTATCACCTCGGGCCCTAGATGATCTTCTTTGGTGGGATCAGAATTTGCCCTGGAGGGTTCGCAGGATTAGGACCTTTTCTCCCTCCATCACTATGTTCACAGATGCCTGTGATACTGGATGGGGTGCGGTTTGTGAGGACAGCACTGCTAGAGGTTTGTGGGATGATTTCGAAGAGGATTATCACATCAATACCAAGGAGACCCTTGCTGTCAAGTGGGGCATTCTTTCTTTGTTAAGGGATGTCTGTGATACCCACATTTTGATTAGGAGCGACAATGTTACCACTGTGGCCTACATAAATAAGTTCGGTGGCACAAAATCAAGGAATTGTGATCTTGTGGCTAGAGAGATCTGGTCATGGGCTGAAGCACAAAACAACTGGCTTTCTGCTTCTCACATTGCTGGAGTCGACAATGTTGAGGCGGATCTGGCAAGTAGGCATTTATCTGATGATACTGAGTGGCAACTGAATATCAATATTTTCGAGGAAATTGTAGATGCCTTTGGCTTACCAGATGTTGATTTGTTTGCATCTCGCCATAACTATCAGGTCCCTTGTTTCGCCAGCTGGTTTCCTGATCCCTTAGCATCATTCATTGATGCTTTCTCGGTTGATTGGCTGGATTTCAATCTTCCCTATATTTTCCCTCCATTCAGGCTAGTGGGACGTTGCCTGCAGAGAGTGGAGATGCTGCACCTCAATGCCATCATCATAGCACCCGATTGGCAAGGTCAACCGTGGCACTCTCAACTGACAGGGAATTGCAAGTCATTGCTCAGGTTTCGTCGCCGACCAGGGAATCTAGTTCCACACAAGAGCTTGCGCCAGGATCCCAAAATAGAGAGGATCCCCCTCGTCGCCGCTCTCTTTTAGAGAGAGCTATTCACGCTACTCCGCTTTCTTATAGAGCTAGGAACCACTATAGAAATAGTTGGTCTGTTAATACTAGACGTTCGTATAAGACTTACTTACGAAAATGGAGGTATTATTGTTATGAAAATGATCTTCCTGATGACACTAAGGATTTGCATCATGGCATTGAGTTTTTGTGCGACCTTTATGAGGATGGTCTCTCTTCAGCATCTATTGGTAGTGCTAGATCAGCCTTATCTTCCGTCTTTGGAAAATTCGGTAATGATACCTTTGGATCTCATGAATTAGTTTCCAGAGTGGTCACAGGGATGTTCCGTGCACGCCCTCCAAAAACACGATATTCTGAGACATGGGACCCTAACATTGCCCTGGATTACCTTTGCACCTTATTCCCTTTGGCCGACTTGTCTCTGGTACAGTTAACTCACAAGACTGCTTGTTTATTGATGCTGGTTACCAGCCAACGAGTTCAGACTCTTAGAACTATTCGTTGTGAGGATATTGTGTTCGACGGACGTACCAAAGCTACTGTCTTGTTATCTGAGATGATTAAGACTTCCAGAGTTGGCAGATCTCTGGGGTCTATTGTCCTGGAGGCTTATGACAAGGATAAACGACTATGCATTGTTAGGTGCCTTCGGCATTATCTTAACAGGACTGTTGCCTTGAGGCCTACCAACGATGAAGGTTGGGGAACTGGTCCTCTTTTTATTAGTTTTTGTTCTCCACATCGACCTGTGCAAAATGCTACTATTGCTAAATACATTAGGTGTGCCTTGACAGCTACCGGTATTAACACTAAGTTCAAGGCTCATTCTGTTCGTGGCGCCACAACTTCCAAGTTGGCAGCCATCAATGTTCCGATGGAAAAAATCATGGAGCGGGCTATGTGGCGAGGTGACAATACCTTTAGACACTATTATCAGAAGCCCATCAATGTTACTCAATCGACCTCGGACGCCTTGCTCTCTGATCATACGAGGAAAGCCAAGGCTAAGAGTAAGAGCAAGCATAGAAGAGATTAAGTTTGAGGTGAGAGTTTTTTAGTAGTGGGTTGAACTTGAGCATATCTGACGTTAAAGTCTCCTGTGTCCTTTCGCCACCAGATGGCGGCGACGGACAAGAATGGTAAGATATACAAAGCTTACCTGTTCGCTGTAGTATATCTGTGATTCTTGGAGGAGCAGACATAGGTGGGGAGGACACAGGCCCTCCCACCTCTACCCTCTGTGTCCTTGTCTGCTCCTCCAATAAACTTTACTTCTGAATCACTCATCCTTTGTCAGAATTACGCTCAAGCTGCTACACCCGGTGTTAAAGACTGACAACTGCGTGCCGCTTCTCCTGTGTCCTCCCCACCTATGTCTGCTCCTCCAAGAATCACAGATATACTACAGCGAACAGGTAAGCTTTGTATATCTTACCATTAATGGAAAAGTTGCCAAATGTCCTCCAAAATACACCGTTTTAAATCAATATGTACCAAAATTTTCTCAGGTTCTGTATATAGGCCTATAGTTGTCTTATGTTGCCTGGATCTTAGAGAAAGAGGCTCCAAGGCTGGATGAAACCCGGCACACATACCCTTCTTGGGGAAGTGATGGGCAGAGACCGTCTATATAGCCCTCCTACCGACTCTAGTGCTAACGGAACCGCCGAATTCTGCTTGGGGAGAGGCGGCCTCACTCCTTATCGGAAGTGAGATTCCAGATATTTCCTCTAATCTTAAACATTGAGTCTATGGAGGTCACGGAAATCCCCGAGGTCCTTCGCTCAAGACCTCCAGGAATGGTGCAGCAGGTGGCGATCATATATATATCCCTTGCACTGACCTAGATACCCACCACTAGTTAGGCCACACTGTCCTACAGACACACATGGTCCTTTATATGATATGTGCGTCTTTATGCACTTCCCCTTGGACCTTGGAAAATCTTCAGATTATTTTACCTTACCCGACTTGCATCCCTGATATTGGGTCTTCACTGAAGTGTTGTCATTCCGTGAGTACTCAAGTAAGATGAACGTTTGTTTCTGATTTCAGAAGAGAAGCCCAGCAAGAAAAGAAAGGCCGCTGACAGTGACAGCTCCCCTTCGAAGAAAACAAAAACTGATGAAGATGGTAAGACATTTCAATGCTAATTTATTGGTTACCTAATTGTACCCTTCTGTTTAAGATCCCTTGAATACAGTTAGTATATAGTATATTTATATTGGAATTTGTCTGATGCAATCGTCCCATTAACCTACGCGAAGTTTCTGCCTGTTTATCATGTTTCTGTGTATTCATTTAATTGGTTTGTGTCTTGCAGATGATGCGATCACCGTTCATGTAGCTTCCAATGCCGAGGAAGATGTTCTAAAGACTTTCTTTAAATCAAATGGTATCAAAGTTAAGGAAATCAGAAGGAATGCCAAGAGAAGGTGAGTGAGCTAATGGAGTGCCAATATTATCTAGTTACTAGTGAAGCCGAACTGTTTGGTTAGGGAGAGCTGATTAAGTCTTTTCTAAGATTGTTCTGTCTTAACAGCGCTCTCATATTTGTCACTTATCACCCTGGCAAAATACAGGAAGGTCATATGAAATGTAATATCTGAAACTTTGTTTAGTTTAATTAAAAACATTAAGTGCCTTTCTGTCTCTATTTCCTGGATAAGATCATGAACTGCCTCCCTCTCAGCTCTCCCGCCCTTGATAATCAGATCTTCAATCATTATGTTGATGGTGAAGCAACCAATCTCACCCACTCACTCTTAGTTCTTATACATTAACAAAGTGACTAATGATGCTCAACTAATGCTTCACCATTCCTGCAGTTTCTCCTACGTTGACCTGAAGAAGAGTGATGATCTGGAGAAGGCGCTGGAACTAAGCGGAGAGATGATCGATGGTAAGACTGCCGTTATTGAGAAGGCTAAGCAGAGGAAGTCTGCTGCTGAGGAGGAAACATCTGGTGGCAGCAGCAGCGGCGGCGGCGGCAAGAAGTTTGAGGACAAGAGTGATAATGACAAATGCACCCTGTTCGTGAAGAACATCAGCTTTGACGCATCCGAGGAAGACCTAAGGGACCACTTCACTGGCGCCACTGAGGTGCGCTGGCCCGAAAACCATGACGGTTCTAAGAAAGGGTGAGATATATACATCTATCATTCTGGGATAAAAAAAAATATCTTGTCATTCATTAAAACGTCAATATATATGGACGATTACTGTACTGTCTGTCTGCCTGCTTAAACAATTAGATGTACCTGTAATATAGTGAGCGTTGAGCTCGAATTAGTCATGTCCACCTAATGATAGGGGAATTGCATGTGCCAATGCGCATGTCTGTCGCAGTGCATTCTGGGATGGATTCTGATGAAATTTGGCATACAAATATTTGACAATATTTTATTGAAAATTGCAAGAATGTTTTCACCAATTTCCAGCTTGTATAAATGATCTATGTAAACCAAATGCATGATGGGGACTCGTGTCATGGAAACATGCAAAACGCATGGATATTGACATTAGAGCATTGATAAATATTCCATGCTGAACATGGCATGTTTTCTATAGATTTAGACTACCATTAGTCCCATAATTCCATGCGAATCAAGATTCAAAATGGCGGCTATGCAATTCCCCTATTATATATCTTTACAATTGTCAGCAGTTATTTGCATCCTACCTAAAGTTTCTTATTCCATTCAAATGTACTTGAAAATAACAATTATAATCGTTTGTATTCAGATTCGCCTTTGTCCAGTTTAGCGAGGAGTCTGAGGTAGACAAAGCCATGTCCGACCTCCAGGGGTCTGACCTGTGTGGTAGAGCACTGGTTCTGGACTATGTTGGCAGCAAGAGTCAAGGCAGCAAGGGCCGAGGTGACAGGCGTGAATCAGGTGGCAGGAGGAGTGTTGGAGAGCCAGGCAAGACGAAAACATTGATCGTTAAGAATCTCTCCTGGAACACAACTGAGGATTCACTCCAGGATAGTTTTGATGGAGCCGCCAGTGCGCGTGTCGTCACAAGAGACGGAAAATCGGCTGGGTAAGTGTCCTGCTAGCATGTATTGTGTGACCTGTCCAATAGATATCTGAATTTTTTATTAATTATACATATTTATATTCTATTGTCTCAAATCCATGGCCAATATTCGAAAATCTACATTTTAACAGGCTAAAATCAATGTCAGTGTACACCAACGGCCAGTTATATCAGATGTTAATTTTGTTCAATTTGTTGTAGTTTTGGATTTGTCGACTTCCCGGACCCTGATAGCTGCTCAGCAGCGTATGACAGCATGCAGGGAGCTGACATTGACGGCCGTAACGTGGAAGTAGACTATGCTGCAGAGCGTGGGTCTGGTGGTGGCCGCGGCGGCGGCGGCGGTTTCGGAGGTGGCTATGGAGGTACATATTTATTTGTATTTAAAAATTTTATTCAGTCAAAAGTATTGTGTACAAGTACATTATTCTCAGAAATTGCTTATTTTCTTATCTTTCGCACAATTTTACAAAATTATAGTGACGATGTTGTTTACATAAATAATATTACGTCTGATTATTAGAAACAATGTAAAAACTACTTCAAATGCATTTTTTACAAATAACATTCATAGAGCAGTTTTAATTGCACATTAAACATTCCTGTCCTTCTGTTCTGAAATATGAGACATTGGAATTAGACGATATTATAGATTTCAACTATAGAAAAGTAAGTTGCAGATGCTAGCGCTTGTTTTGCCTTTAAATTGACTATAATGAATACAATCTTTCGTGATTGCAGGACGAGGTGGCGGTCGTGGAGGTGGCCGAGGATTTGGCGGCGGTCGTGGAGGTGGCCGTGGATTTGGCGGAGGCCGTGGAGGTGGAGGCAGAGGTCGTGGCGGCTATGGTGGTGGTCGCGACGGCGGCGGCTATGGTGGCGGTCGCGGAGGTACGTTCTTGTATAATTTTAAAGTAGTTATGAATTTTTGCTAAGAATTCTACATACTTGACTTCGCCTATTTCCCCTCACCCAAGATTTAAATGACATAAATGACACTTAAGCTTATCTTCATGAAAGATGTGAGAAACTTTAGATTGATTTTAAAAGCTTAGGTCGGTTAGACTACAAAAACATTCTTTGGAAAATCGTAACCATTGCAAAAATGACCATACTAATTTTTGCTATTTCATTTGCAGGCGGACGCGGTGGCGGCAGGAGAGATGGAATTAAAGAATTCAGAGGAAGCAGAAAAACGTTTGATTAAGCATCATTATAATGGGTGGTCATTTGGGAGGGATCGGGGTCACACAGACACGGGATGGGGTAACAAATTGTATTTTAATGCTGGTCATATAATGTGCGTGTGAGTCGGTGTGTGCCCGTATAGGGAGTTAAGAGGCTACAGATGTGAATATGAAATACTAAGGTGTTCTCCCCTGTTGTGGGAATTTAGAATTTGTGTGTTGTGGTTTCCTACGTCATGGAGTGTTATACTCTTTAATGTGTATTTACTATTATGATTTACCGTGTCCAGTGTTAACAAACCGGACTAGAATTATACAATCCCTTGTGTATGGTCCCTTGATATTCAAATTGATTTTTACATGGGAAGTCAGTCCATCGTGTACAATCCATTCGTTATCTAACTAAATTCTCATGACCTGGATGTGTAGGGGAATTCTCATGAATTTATTGCATTTACAACCACTGCAAGTATCTCAAACCATTTGGAGTCATCCCTCAAAACAAATCATTCATCATTTTTTTTACTTCTCATCCTCTCATTTTTAATCGTTTGTTGTATCACCTGGTGTATCGCTTCTTGGCAGCAAGAGATGTTAGTGAGAACCAAACATGTGAAACCCATGTCACTGCGGAATAAATAAAAACTAGCGCGTATCCTAATCTTGTCTTGTGTGTTTCTTTCCTAACTTTCTTGATATCCACCGATAGATCGACCACCCCGAGGTATCTAGTTTTGATCTGCTAATTTCATGTTTCAATATCGCAGGGTGTCAAGTTATTCCTATTTTTCCTAATTTCTGGAGGCATTCCTATTTTTTCCTTTTTTTTGGCAATTTCCTCCTATTTTTCTGACCATCCATGCTCCTGTACATATTTTATCAGGTTACATTGATGTTCCCTGTAAAAACAATATTGGGGAATCTACCCTTTATAAATACATCACAGATTTGTTTGTTTCTGCATTACCAAATTCTCATTTCTTACATACCAAACCAGAAGGCCTACTGAAATATTTGTCACTGTTGAGCAACAAAGCTTTTCAATTAAGATTCCAAGTTTCCATTAAACATCATTTAGATATAGAAAATGCTGCATTTAATACTTAACAAGAAATGTTACATGGATGCATCGAATTAGCATTATCTCACTCAGATGGACCTCTAAAACGATTGCTGTTACAATGAAATAATAAGTGGACTTAGTCCTAAACAGAAATGATATTTTTTAAATTAGATCTTATCACCTATATTTATTGGACTTCAATGATACCTGCTATGATGAAACAAAAGAAATAACAATTTAATTTAAAGCCTTGAAAATGGGCTAACATTCTCAATTTTTTACTGTACAAATTCCCCTGACTTGCCCCTGTCACACCTTACAGTGATCTCAGACAAGTAAATCTCAGCTGCTAGGGGCAAGTGTAGTCGGTAGGTTTGATTTGAACACTGCTGTTGATATAAAATTGAAATATTTCAAAGTAAAATAAAAGCCGCTAGGTGGCGTGTGTGTTGACAGCCGCATATATCTTGGATAGACTGCCTGTAAGTTTGAATTAATGTGCGTCGCCACGGCTAGGTGGTAGCAACCATGAAGGTGGCGGCGTTGTCGAGGCGACCTGCAGCTCTCCGTCCATCGAGGCTCGACATGGGAGGATGGCTGAATGGCTGTCGAATATCCTGGATTATACATTGACTGGTTGCTTAAATATATACTAACGAGATGTCATGGGCAATACAGCATTAGTCGTCATGGCTAGTTCACCTCTAATATTGAGTTTCCTGCTATACCCTACATGTAGTTGAAATTTGTATATATTATGCTTATAGCGTAAATCCTATAACGTAAAAAAGGGATCACTGTCCACATTTTTGTCTTTTAAATTCTTAGAATGCAAAGTCCTGTCGTAAAACATTTTAAAAGAAATCTTTTTAAGATATTTTTTATTCTTACTGACTTTTTTTTTGCCGATCTCCTCTTCCAGACTGGAAAGAGTTTCTTAGACATATTTTACAAGGGAAAATCATATTTTTAAACATGGCATTCGATCTCTTTCATTAGTTTACACCGGGCCACTAATTTATTTTTTCCCCTTGCTCCTTGTACAACATTATTGTATTCCATTATTTTTTTAAAAAAAATAAAAGCACGGAAAACAGTAGAAGTAACTGTTCCTGCTAATATGAACCTCCGCCTTTGATGAAATCATTTTGCTTACTTTCGCCACTATATCCCAATGAGATGTTACTTCGGTTTAATTATCTTTTTTTATCCAATTTAGACAGAGGTGCTCAAATTATACCATATAACCCTGGGTCTCTCACATTCAATGCAGAAATAGTACAAAGTATCCTCACCGTCACAAAAATCGCAATTTTCCTTCCTTCTTAAAACTGATTTGCTTTAAGTATTTATTACATCCAATTGTTCTGTGAAACACTGAAGCGACTGCATGTTGTTATGCGAGTACACTGGAAAGGAATAACAAATTTAAGTTTCCACACCACCTGTAAAATTTTCATTTTCTAACATGACGTTCCCCCCATTTAATTTATCATAATCAGGGTTTGAACGATTAACCAGCTCAGCATAAATGTTATTAACACTGAATGATAAATGTTAAATAATTTATGATTCAGGTCGAACATAGTTTTTTTTTCTGATTTGGTAATGCATCAATTTGATTTCAGTTGCTGCCATTCGCCGGCGTTCCCTAGGAATCGATGCTATGAGAACCAACCTGTTGCTAACATTACAATTGATTTTAAAGTTCGTTACAAACTCATTGGTCCACAAGATTTTTCTGTCGGTATTCAGTAAGTCACCGATCACTTTTATTCCCTTGTCTGACGAACCCTTATTACTAGGGTTTTACCTTCTCTTCTAATCCACTGATAATTCCATATTTGTTCGAGTACTACTTCCAAGAAGAACTGACATTCTACTAATATAGACCATCTATATACATGTATGTGTGAGGCCGACCACTTCCCAGCTCCCTGCCTCTCATGTATACATGTAAGAACTATGCATACCCATAAGGTTACTTAGTAGGACAGTACCTCGAGCCAGTGTGACCCCCAGAGAACACATGTGAATAGCGCCAACCAGTGCACTCCTTAGCTTCCTACAGCCTTGCAAGGTCTAACGCAAGTACCATTTTTTCCCAATCTTTCTTTTCTCAATAGGGTCTGGGTGCACATATCCGTCATACAAACATCCCCATAACAAGTCTATAGAGTGCACATTTCCCGCATATATAACATATTGCCCATTTCTGCCGCCCAGTCAAGCCTTTTGCAAAAGGCTGGAGAAAAGCATAACGGCCAATGGGATTCAAACATTGGTTTAAAGTTGAAGATGATAACCAATACACTAAAGAAGGAGTAACCCCAATGGGTGAAAGAAACATTTTAGAGACTAATCGCTGACATTGTAATTTCGACATCAATATGAGAACAATTAAGATTGTCGTTTAAATTGCCAAACCATTTCATTGCATGTCTCGCAACCGTATTGTAGGCCTGTAGGGAAGCATTTAGCTCAGTTGACATCGGTGAGTGGTTTGAAGATGCAAACATTAATCGTTTAGAGCTAATATGTTTTTGTAAATGGGCTGTTTACAAACCTGAAGATATTTGGCCCTCACCAGAATGGTAGCGCTGTAGTTATTAATCCTCCATTGTTATATGGGTCAGATCGTCAGAAAATGTACAATTCGCCTTCACCAATACTCTCAAATAACCCACATTTTAAGTCAAAAATGAGCTTCAAAATGCAGTTTAACATAACAGAACTGATACTATAAATCAATGTGATACCAAATATACTCAGATATACCCGGTATTCATCATTTTTAAGTCAAATTTAGCAAAATTTCCTAAATTTGTACAGCTGCCGATTGTACATTTTCTGAAAATCTGACCCATATATATAGTAAGAGTCAGTGGGAGCGCATTCTGAGCGCATCCAGTAGGGGGGAGCAGGGTCCTGGGGTAGTGGCAT
The DNA here is from genome assembly GCA_942159475.1 of Sthenelais limicola. Lineage (NCBI taxonomy): Eukaryota > Metazoa > Annelida > Polychaeta > Phyllodocida > Sigalionidae > Sthenelais > Sthenelais limicola. The sequence continues at coordinate 101,248,577 of OW804100.1, read as the reverse complement.
GTATAAATGCAACTGTGTCTCGGGCACCGCGTCCTACACACGTGGGTCAGATTTTCAGAAAATGTACAATTGGCAGCTGTACACATTCAGTAAATTCTGCTAAATAAGGCTGCAATTAGGTCAATACTAGGTAAATTCGAGTATATTCGGCATTGCATTGATTCTAGCAATCTGTTTGGTTAGGTTGAACTGTACTTTGAACTTTATTTTCGTCTGAAATGTGGGTTATTTGAGAGGATTGGTCAAGGCGAATTGTACATTTTTTGAGGATCTGACCCATAATGTGTGTGCATAAGTAGTAATAAAAGCGTAGCACAGGTTACCTTGAGGAGCAGCTAAGACCAAAATGACGATTCAAGATGGCTGCCAATGGCTACCCTATGTGATTAGCTAGTGGTGTCATTTGTGGGTCAGATTTTCAGAAAATGTACAATTCAACTTCGCCAATCTTCTCAAATAACCCAAATTTCAGACGAAAATAAAGTTCAAAATAGCCTACTGTTCAACCTAAGCAAACAGATTGCTAGAATCAATGCAATGCTGAATATACTTGAATTTACCTAGTATTGACCAAATTGCAACTTAATTTAGCACAATTTACTAAATGTGTACCGCTGCCAACTGTACATTTTCTGAAAATCTGACCCATGTCTGTGTGAAGTGGTGGGGGTAGGAGGTGCTTTGGACGCGGTGCTGTGGTGGTGCGATGGTGCACTGCCTGTGTTACGATCATATACTATATCTTATGAACGTTCTGAGGATATCCGGGATTCTCCAGGATTCTCCGGGACCCTCCGGGATTCTCCGAGGTATATATGTAGTTCTACTGGTAGCCGTTTGGTGTCTTCACGTGCAGAGCAGCTGATATTCCAGAATTATTATAAAGATCTATTTATTACTTAATATTGATTAAATATTCGCGCGTATTACTTTCACTGTATATTATGCTAAACATTGCTCTAATTTATCATGAATTTGTATTTGTCATCTCATATTATTTATATGCATATTTCTCACTTTTGTACAAATACCTTGATGTACATGTTCATGTTTTAATAAGGTTCCAGCAGAGCTTTTGTATGATCAGGTTCGAGATAAACCTCTCAACCTCAGCAAGGATAGCAGGAATAAAACTGGAATTGCAGATGTACTTTCTTGATGTTCTTCTTTAACTCGGAGCAATGTTAAAACATAGAATATTTTCCTCCCTTTGCCTTTGACTTCGGAGATTAGTTCTTTCCTCCACTATCCTTATTTATATTTCATAATATATTCATAGCATATTCTCGCAGAAGTATCTTATACGATCACATTTAATGAATATCGGTAGTGTTTAAGCCCGGAAGAGATACGGAGGCGATTCTACAGAGAACTCGACGACTCATTGGAAAGAACATAGGCTATAATCACAACACCTGTATGTGATGTGTTTCAGGTGAATGAGTCATAAGTCGCAAAAACTGGATTTTGAGATACCATTAAAACGAAAGGATATATTTACATAGATTGTCCTAAAAGTCCTTATAAGGACCTTTAAAACTAAAGGGTAAATGGTCCTGAAATTTGATACATCGATTGATATAGCTATAAGTGATAAACTCTCCAAAAAGTAGAACATTCCAATAATGTGATCTTGTGAAAAAAACACTTTGAAAAATATCAATTTTGCGACTTATGACTCGTTTTCCTGAAACACATCATGTATGGGTGTGTGAGGAAGGTGTGGGGGAATGTTGTAAGGAGGTTTACTGTGCATGAGAAGGATGGTTTCCACCCATTCTATGCACCTACACAGGTATGAACAAGACTGGGACTGACTCCGTTTTACATTTACTTGAAAGTTAGAATTTGCAAACTGTTATTGCTTAAGTTTATGTTTTGATAATAAAGAAGGTTGGGTAAGAACAGCTATATGTCACTATCTGTTACTTTGGAAACTAAAGATCCCATGTACATTCTATTTTATATCTTTACATTTCATTTTACACAAATTTGTATATATATTTTGACCGTCAGTCTACATCGGAATTTGATATAGGGTGTTAGTCTATAGTATAAAAACAGAAAGAATGTATTCCATGCTTTTACAACATTTTATTTTGTCACGAAACAAAGCTCTGCTCATAACGAACATTGTTTCCATAGAGGGATGAACGTATTACAATGGTATACGACCTGTCCATATCGGTTCCCAGTTGAACACTAATTGTATTTGCTCTGACAGCTCGTCCCTTAACTTGTCCTGTTCAATTTTCTATATCATATACCGTAGTGGCCCGTTCATAAGCCCGGGCTTATATTTGTTTCGATCCCCCTTTAGCCCCGGTCTGCAATTGAGATAGGCTTTTAATTGAGAATTAAATTTTAGAGGATTTTATTCTTTCATGACCCTCATACCCCCGGCCTGCATTCGAGATAGGCTTGTAAACAGGTCCCGGCTTATAAACGGGCCACTACGGTAGCAGCATTTTGAGCAGACTTAATCTTGACAAATTAGATTATCGTTCTACAACCTAGGCCTATACCAATAATTGATACAATAGCAACATTTGTAAATCGTGTAAGGTCAGATAAAGGTAAATTTAATTGTACTTGTGAAGGGATATATCTCAGTTATGCATACAACATTGCCATTCATGTTATCCGCAAAACTTCATTAAAGAGGGTTGTTTACACTTATAGGACGGCAAATGTGATGTGTTTCAGGAAAATGAGTCATAAGTCGCAAAAAATCGATTTTGAGATTGCATTATATTTGAAAAGATGAGATCAAGCCGGTTCCAATGATAGTAAACAGTCCAATAATACAATAAGTATTTCTAGATTTTAAGTTTGATATTTTTATTTTGGAAAACAAATTTGCAATATTTCGGTGGTCGTAAACATTAAAGTAACTAAATTAGTCCATATGAGGACCTTTAAAACGAAAGGATATCTTATATAGATTGTCCTGATATTTGATACATCGATTGATATAGCCATAAGTGATACACTCCCCAAGAATTAGAACATTTCAATAAAGTGATCTTGTGAAAAAAACACTTTGAAAAATATCATTTTTGCGACTTATGACTCATTTTCCTGAAACACATCACAAATGGCTTCCTCCTCCATCCTTAGAGATTATCATTATGCAACAAGGTACGAGAGAGCCAGTATTTGAAGCTCAGGCGATAGTCAACCCCTCAAGTAAAGACGAACAATTTGGAATGAATAGAAATTCCAGTTATCATTATCGATATTTTATCGTTTAAGTATGACAAACCACTCTTAAAAGCTAGTTTTGCAGATCATGATACCAACCGGATTTCATACAAAAGGAAATCATCATTTGGATTTTTGACCTTCATGGGAATTACCCGATTGAATAAATGAATTGGCCTTAAATGAATAAATAAAAAAAAATAGCCAAAGTTCCTGGGATTTCTAGAGTCATATGAATTGGAGAACTTGAGCAGTCTGGGGTATACGAAAATATGCCAGAAAACTGAACATTTTTATGATGAACTTTTATCTATCAAAGTTTGCGGTATGGGCATGATAATTATGGAAACGCATATAGCTTTATAATTTATGCATCTTTAAATGATGGCAAGAGGTGGCCACATTGTGAGCTCAGTTGTTCTTGCCCTCTACAGCGCTCGTAGTGGCCGACACAGAGGTCTCATCAGTTGTGGCAGAATGTGCTGCAGTGGTGCCGTCTATGGCTGCTATTGTCTTGGGCATGCATTTCTCCAGCCGGAGGAGTCTGGCGTAGGCGATCCTGAACTGCTTGTTGGTGATGCCGTACAGCACAAAGTTGATGGTAGAAGTGCCGTGACACAAAATTACCGACAACTCATACAGCCACCTGATAGATTGAAATGTTGTATTCAGGCATGGTATTAAATACTCTAAAGTTAACAGCAGTAGTAAATAACAATGTCGCTCAAGGGAGAGGAAAAAAGACCACAAATCTCTGGAACAAACTTTTATGTGAGTTGGAAGAGCAACAGGTATAAAATGCTTGGGGTAAAACACTACTGAAACCCTATGTGAATCGTGATGAGATGTTAACATTTATGAAAAAAATGTTTGTTATATCTTTTAACTTTTTACTAAGAATACTTGCCAATGAATGGTGAGAAGCAAGAGAAAATTTGAAAATAAACAAAAAAATATAAAATAAAAAGGGACGCGATACTTTAATGCTGTTTAGAATTGTAATAGCCTCGTCGGCAGGATATATTGAATAAAACCTTTTAAAAACAAAACAAAAATACTTCAGATTTGACAATAATTGTATGAATGCATCTTTCATGTACACTCAATAGTCATCTACTCACTTCAAAAAAGAAAACGATACACATTTTCACTCCTAAAGCGTGTTAGACAGAGCAGAGTAGTCTCCTGACGAGCAGTGAGCGTTCGGATACAATAGCCCGAACTGGAGCTGGAGAGGTGAGACCCAAAATTAATGTAACAATAGAAACCAAACCTGGGCACGTGATCATCCGGGTCTACTGCCACTATTACACTCCAGGGGGCGTACATAGCCACGAAGGCTAAGAAGATGATGAAGACAGTGCGGGCGAGACGCACAGAGTCTCGCGTGGCCTTGGAGGCCATGTCGCTCTTCTTGCTGTCTCCCCCACCACTGCCCTGCATGGCGGCCGCGATACGTCTCTTGCTCTCGTATACGTGTCTGAAGATCATGATGTAACAGACAAATACTCCACCTGTGGGGGAAGATGTGTACCATGATTAGTCATAGTTGTCCTTGGCCTGATAAGCAGCTGGGAACTTAGACTACCAATAGTTGTGGATCGGATGCATGCGAAGGATAAACTAAAGAAAACCTTTATTATACGTTTGATCACACATATGTGATCCGTTTTAGGAAAATGAGTCATAAGTCGGAAAATATGGATTTTGAGATAAGACCATATTTGAAAAGAGGAGATCAAGCCGATTCTAATGATAGTAAACACTAGGGTACCTAACATGTATTTTTATATTCTACGTTTGATATTTTTATTTTTGAAAAAGAAAAGTTTTCAATGTTTCTGGCTTGGTAAACCAGTAAAATAACTAAATGTGAGGCGATTCATCAAAAAGAGTCCCATGTCGGCAACTTTCATTTTGAGATATAGGGCTCCAAAGGTGGTATAGGACTTTTTCGGTCGAAAACTTTTTTTCCCGTAATATTAATCTTTATTATGTTTTTTTTTAGACTGGAAAATATTTTGTACCAAAAACAATTATTTACGCTTCATAACGGCCGGTAAACATTTTCCTAACATGGTTGGATGGGTTTAAACAAAGGAGCCGAAGGCTATTTTTCACTAAATTCACTCGTACGCCGTGGACATTTGATCGTAGGGTACCCCAGCACATTTGGTATCCTCGGAAAGCCGCGAATCTCCTCTAGCCAATGGGATTCTTCCCTTTTGAATCGCCGCGTAAGTAAACCAATCACAGAGCTCTCTCCAAGTGCATTCGGCGTAAACAATGGTTGCTAGGGTCGTCAAGGGAGCCCACGAGGGGTCGATACAGCCCTGTGATTGGTCCAGCCGCTCCGAAAGATCAACTTCCGGCTGACGCCATCTTCTAGCGTGGTCTTGGATTTGAATCGAAGCGACCAGTTATTCCTCGATTCCAGACGATACAAGACGTGTTTTACTCTCCAACAAAGTTTTAAATGGACCAAGGTTTATTATTTAAACATGGAAGCTGAGGCCACCGTCGCAGAAGCTCTTAATGGCATCGCTCGAGCCAATTTGGGAGGTGTTGTCGACAACGCCGAATGGCGTAACCTCATCGAAGAGTATTTTGTGTTCAACGAGGAAACAGAGACGGTGGAATCTGACTCAGATGGAGAACCAGACGTCCCTGATCAGCCTGAAACTCCGGAGACGAACGAAGAAGAAGTTGAGGAAGCATCAGAACCTATTCTTATTATTGATCACATGCAGGCAGTCGTGGACAAGGAACGGGAAAAGTGCTCCACGTTTCGGTAAGTGTTGGTGCTCTGCAGCCATCTTTTCTATCGTGTGTGTTGACATGCTGGGGGACGCGATCTGAAAACTATGCTATGTACATCCCTGGAAATCATTCCAAATCTATAATCCAATGCTGTTATATGTGCTAGATACCTTGTGGGTATATTTAGAGGTTCTAAAATTTAATTGGTGTATGTTTTAAGTCGCATGGTGTTGTTCGTGCGTGGGGAGTTTAAGGCCCTCGAGATCTGGGGAGTAGCTATTTACTTGGGACGTCTGAGATTCCTTACTCGTCTCGTGTGGAATGTAGGGTTAAAAATACATTGTTTGTTTGTGTCATTATGGGCAAATTAAAATCTAGGATTTTGTCCATTTCAGATGTAACTGCCGATTGTTTAACGGCGGGCCATGCATAGACCAGTTCACTGTGGAACAGCGCATCTCTCATCGGTCGGAACATGACCAAATCCATCGAGGTAATTTCAAAATAATGTTTTTCTCTATTGCCTCATTGCCCATACATGCCTGTATAATACTCATTCAGTATTTTAATCAGTATTTTAAGCTGTAGCTTGTTAAATAATGAGGACACGTCCTACCCAATTACATAGGATAACTAATTACGTAGGATAACTGTAGGGACTCAGACTAAGATTGGTGTCGGTGATATTAGTCAGTCACAAATTCATTTTTACATTATTGTTATACTGTCGTTTCAGATGAGCTCGACATGGCACTCTTTGGCGTTTTCAATACTGTTACTGACAACAGTGATCGATGCAGTCCAACCAAGAAGGGGCGCCAGTGGAAGGGAGAGAGAAAACACCCAAAGAGCCACTACAGGATGCATAACAAGCCTATTTGCAAAGCTACCTTTAAATTCCTTTACAAGTGAGTGTTATCATGAATCTTGTGGTGCCCATTAATACTGAACATTAGATAGCTATTCATAATAACATGATTATTTGCTAAGAATCAATATTTTGGTATTGTCATTTTAAGATCCTGCATTATGTTCAATTTCTTCCTTTGTCAACGATTAAATTATTATTAATTATTTTTTCTATTTCTTTTCTCTCCCTTCACTTCTAGGATTAGCCAAAACTTGCTGACAGTTTTGCTAAAATCCTTCGCTGAGGATGGTCTGGTCACTCGTTCACGACAGGGTGGTGGTCACCGTGCTGTGAGGTCTTTGCCAATAGATGACCTGAAGAACACTATCAACTTCATCACATCTTATGCCGAAACACATGCTCTTGTCTTGCCAGGCAGAGTATCTTCTCACCACAGAGACGACATCTTAATTCTCCCCTGCCGTTCTACAAAAGCTGAAGTTCATCGTCTTTACACACAAGCCATGCAAGAGACTGGCAATAGGGCTGTTGCCTACTCCACTTTTGGTCATTTATGGCGCAAGTATCTTCCTAAAATAGTCACAAGTCGTCCCATGACAGACCTCTGCTGGGAGTGCCAGCGTAATAACAGAGACATTTCCTGTAGTAGTAATTTACCTGATGTTGTGAAAGCTGCCAAGTTAAAGAAACAGCAGAAACATTTAGACAGTGTAACCGCCGAAAGAACTCTTTATCAGAAATTTTGTGCTGATGCAAAAGAAGCGTACAGAGACAATGGTGAACCCCCCCTTGGCAAACATGCCCCTTGCTCATGTGACATTCGAGTACATCTCAGTTTTGACTTTGCACAACAAGTGCATTTACCTTCTTACCCGATGCAACCAGGTCCCCTTTATTTTCTCACCCCGAGGAAGGTAGGCCTGTTCGGTATTTGCATGGAAGGAATGCCTAGACAAGTTAACTACCTTATAGATGAGAGCCATTGCACCAGTAAGGGGTCAAATGCAGTTATTTCTTATCTGAATCATTACTTTGAAAACTATGGTCTGGGGGAGAAAGATTTAGATCTTAACTGTGACAATTGTAGTGGCCAGAACAAGAACCGGTATGTTTTGGCCTATTTGATGTGGCGTGTCCTTACTGGAAGGCACAGGTCTATTACGCTTAACTTTTTGATTACTGGGCACACTAAGTTTGCCCCCGACTGGTGCTTTGGTCTCTTGAAAAAACAATTTCGTCGGGACAACGTTTCTTCTCTTCAGCAATTAAAAGCCAGTGTGCAGCGCAGTACGCCAGGGGGGGTCAACCAGGCCCAACTTGTAGGTGATGAAAGGGGTACTGTTTTTGTTCCATTGTACGACTGGCAGGCATTCCTGTCACCTTTCTCCAAATCTTTTCCAGGTATCAAAGGGTATCATCATTTTGAATTTTCTAGTGACAAACCTGGTGTTATTTCTTTCAGGCCATTTGTAGGCCCTGAAGATAGTGGTACTTTTAAAATGCTTACTGTTGATGTGGGTGATGTCCCTCAGGACAACCCACCCATTGTACCTTCTCCTGGACTGTCTGCATACAGACAGTGGTATCTTTTTAATTCTATTCGTGATTTTTGTACCGAAGAAACCAAAGACATTATGTGCCCCAAACCAACTGTACCTGAAGAAGGGCCAGGGAGGGGGGGGGATGGCTACATTGTACAGGCTCCTGCAGTCGCCCCAGTAAGAGGTAGAGGGAGGGGAAGTGGAAGGGCTAGAGGAAGAGGGAGGGGTAGAGGAAGGGGAAGGGGAAGGGGAAGGGAGAGGGAATCTTCTTCTGATGAATCATTAGAATTAGGTGGTGATGAATCTTCTGAGGAGGAGGAGGAGGAGGAACCTCAAGAGGAACCTCAAGATAGGGGTAGGGGTAGGGGTAGGGGTAGGGGTAGAAGAACAGTAAGGGGAAGGGGCAGGGTAAGGGAATCTTCAGAATCTTCTTCGGATGGGGAGGTTGCACCTCCTCCAGCAAAGAGAGGTAGGGGGAGGGGGAGGGGAAATGTTGAGCAACGCCGGCCAGGGAGGGGTAGGGGTAGGGGTAGGGGTAGGGGCTGACTGCTATTTTATTGATTTTATTACTGATTTTATTACTGATTTTATTACTGGTGAATACTGTTGTACATTTTGTTTTGTTAGAATGAATAGGTGTGTTATCATGTATATATTGCAAGCACTGCACCAAAGAATTTTGTACAGAATTATTATACTCGTGTTAACAGGGTAATAAAATAAAAAATATTAAATGAAATGCACTGATTTTTTTATATATTGTGGCCCTACTAGTCTATAATACCTGCCCCAAATCTGAGAAAAATCCAATCATATGAACTGGTCATTTTGCATGACGACGCGTCCGACATAAATCCCACAAAAGTCTCCTAGAAATGTATTTTGCCCAAATTTCACCCAATTTTCATCGCGCGATAAAATGATAAGTTACTAAGTAAATGAACTGAATTTGGTATATGTTATGGCTATGGCAGTTAGTAAAGTGTGTCCCAAATTTCATAGAAATCGCTTGATAACAAATGCCCGTAACCAAGGATGGCGCGCCGAAGGTCACTCGCCGAACTTAAACAGGCTGTATCTCAGTTTCCGGCTCCTCCAGTAACCGCGTCCCTTAAATACTCACCGCAACCATAGAATTATACCCAATAGGCCTAAAATTAAGCTCTATACATCATTGGAAAGCTCTTTCCTGCTGCTTACCCATCCAATAGCTAACTCCAAAATCGATTTGGCCGACATGGGACTCATTTTGATGGAGCGGATCTCAAATATACTCCATATGAAGGCCTTCAAAACGCAATGATATATTTAATACAATGTCCTGAGATTTGATACATGGATTTATATGACTATAAGTGCTAAACTCACTAAAAATCAGAACATTTCAATAAAGAAATCTTATGAAAAAAAACCTTTGAAAAATATCAATTTTGCGACTTATGACTCATTTTCCTGAAACACAGCACATATCTGAGACCCTGAAATGGTCAGTTCACAAGCTGGGAGCAGGGCATGCAATATATATATATATATAGAATTTTTATTCAGTAAAACAATTTACAGAAATGGACATATACATCTTCTGATAGCTCTTCCAGTAAGCCCTTAATAAAGAAAATAAATACATAAAGGTCTGTCATAAGATAGACATATTAATCAATAATATTACAACATGTTGCTCTATTTTTCCGTGGATAACTCTACAGTGTGTAGTTACATAATCGGTTGATCAATTATATTTATTAATTTCCTGAACAGTACTCTTGGTTATTTACAAGTATTATTCAAGATTTGTTATTGAGCTTATGTGCATAACACAGGGTTACAGTGTGTACTGTTTTGTTTTGCATAGAATACACTATGCAGTTACAATTTTGCTATTCGTTGTTAATTTCTAGATTTCGAGAACTAACATACTTTAAGGTATGAAGAGTCAGAAAATGAGAGGGTCATAAACAAAGCAACAATTGCACTCTACACCAGATGACGGTCAAGGTAACATGGTGTGTCTATGTGACTAGCCTGAGGCAAAGGTGACAGCCATAACATCTGACCTGGAGTATTGTGACCAAATTCTACTAGGCCAGACAATATATGGGTCAGATTTTCAGAAAATGTACAATTGGCAGCTGTACACATTTAGTAAATTGTGCTAAATTAAGCTGCAATTTGGTCAATACTAGGTAAATTCAAGTATATTCAGCATTGCATTGCTTAGCAATCTGTTTGCTTAGGTTGAACTGTATTTTGAACTTTATTTTCATCTGAAATTTGGGTTATTTGAGAAGATTGGTGAAGTTGAATTACAGTACATTTTCTGAAAATCTGACCCACATGTGGTTCTGATTCACCGATCCCCTTACCTGGAAACACATTATATTACCATACCTAAAGAGAAATCTGACCACCATACATGGGAAAACCTAAAAGATTATCTATTCTTTTTTTATTACATATCATCTCTTTTGGGAATCAATTTCTGTCTGGAATAAAAATGTCCCTTCTGTAGAACAGTAGCAGATCCATATTCATGTTAAGCTGAAACTTTCACTAACTATTATCAGCACCCTGGACAGTGCTGACAATTGAACACACTCCATATACTACTCACTCCTTCTCTCTACCCCACACTCTATATACCACTCACCCCTTGTCTCTACCCCACACTCCATATACTACTCACTCCCTCTCTATCCTACACTTCATATACTACTCACTCCTTGTCTCTATCCCACACTCCATATACTACTCACTCCTTGTCTCTATCCCACACTCCATATACTACTCACCCCTTGTCTCTACCCCACACTCCATATACTACTCACTCCTTGTCTCTATCCCACACTCCATATACTACTCACTCCTTGTCTCTATCCCACACTCCATATACTACTCACTCCTTGTCTCTACCCCACACTCCATATACTACTCACTCCTTGTCTCTATCCCACACTCCATATACTATTCACTCCTTGTCTCTATCCCACACTCCATATACTACTTACTCCTTCTCTATCCCACACTCCATATACTACTCACTCCTTGTCTCTATCCCACACTCCATATACTACACACTCCTTGTCTATCCCACACTCCATAATCTACTCACTCTTCTCTATCCCACACTCCATATACTACTCACTCCTTGTCTCTACCCCACACTCCATATACTACTTACTCCTTCTCTATCCCACACTCCATATACTACTCACCCCTTGTCTCTACCCCACACTCCATATACTACTCACTCCTTGTCTCTATCCCACACTCCATATACTACTCACTCCTTGTCTCTACCCCACACTCCATATACTACTCACTCCTTGTCTCTATCCCACACTCCATATACTACTCACTCCTTCTCTATCCCACACTCCATATACTACTCACTCCTTGTCTCTATCCCACACTCCATATACTACTCACTCCTTCTCTATCCCACACTCCATATACTACTCACTCCTTGTCTATCCCACACTCCATATACTACTCACTCCTTCTCTATCCCACACTCCATATACTACTCACTCCTTGTCTCTATCCCACACTCCATATACTACTCACTCCTTCTCTATCCCACACTCCATATACTACTCACTCCTTGTCTCTATCCCACACTCCATATACTACTCACTCCTTGTCTCTATCCCACACTCCATATACTACTCACTCCTTGTCTCTATCCCACACTCCATATACTACTCACTCCTTGTCTCTACCCCACACTCCATATAGTACTCACTCCTTCTCTATCCCACACTCCATATACTACTCACTCCTTGTCTCTATCCCACACTCCATATACTACTCACTCCTTGTCTCTACCCCACACTCCATATACTACTCACTCCCTCTCTCTATCCCACACTCCATATACTACTCACTCCTTGTCTCTATCCCACACTCCATATACTACTCACTCCTTGTCTCTACCCCACACTCCATATACTACTCACTCATTGTCTCTATCCCACACTCCATATACTACTCACTCCTTGTCTCTACCCCACACTCCATATACTACTCACTCCTTGTCTCTACCCCACACTCCATATACTACTCACTCCCTCTCTCTATCCCACACTCCATATACTACTCACAACCTTGTCTCTACCCCACACTCCATATACTACTCACTCCTTGTCTCTACCCCACACTCCATATACTACTCACTCCTTGTCTCTATCCCACACTCCATATACTACTCACTCCTTGTCTCTATCCCACACTCCATATACTACTCACTCCTTGTCTCTATCCCACACTCCATATACTACTCACTCCTTGTCTCTATCCCACACTCCATATACTACTGACTCCTTCTCTCTACCCCACACTCCATATACTACTCACTCCTTGTCTCTATCCCACACTCCATATACTACTCACTCCTTCTCTATCCCACACTCCATATACTACTCACTCCTTGTCTCTACCCCACACTCCATATAGTACTCACTCCTTGTCTATCCCACACTCCATATACTACTCACTCCTTGTCTATCCCACACTCCATATACTACTCACTCCTTGTCTCTACCCCACACTCCATATACTACTCACTCCTTGTCTATCCCACACTCCATATACTACTCACTCCCTCTCTATCCCACACTCCATATAGTACTCACTCCCTCTCTATCCCACACTCCATATACTACTCACTCCTTGTCTCTACCCCACACTCCATATACTACTCACTCCTTGTCTATCCCACACTCCATATACTACTCACTCCCTCTCTATCCCACACTCCATATAGTACTCACTCCCTCTCTATCCCACACTCCATATACTACTCACTCCTTGTCTCTATCCCACACTCCATATACTACTCACTCCTTGTCTCTATCCCACACTCCATATACAACTCACTCCTTGTCTCTATCCCACACTCCATATACTACTCACTCCTTCTCTCTATCCCACACTCCATATACTACTCACTCCTTCTCTCTATCCCACACTCCATATACTACTCACTCCTTCTCTACCCCAGACTCCATATACTACTCACTCCTTGTCTCTATCCCACACTCCATATACTACTCACTCCTTGTCTCTACCCCACACTCCATATACTACTCACTCCTTGTCTCTACCCCACACTCCATATACTACTCACTCCCTCTCTACCCCACACTCCATATACTACTCACTCCTTGTCTCTATCCCACACTCCATATACTACTCACTCCTTGTTTCTATCCCACACTCCATATACTACTCACTCCTTGTCTCTATCCCACACTCCATATACTACTCCCTCCTTCTCTATCCCACACTCCATATACTACTCACTCCTTGTCTCTATCCCACACTCCATATACTACTCACTCCTTGTCTCTATCCCACACTCCATATACTACTCACTCCTTCTCTACCCCACACTCTATATAGTACTCACTCCTTCTCTATCCCACACTCCATATACTACTCACTCCTTCTCTATCCCACACTCCATATACTACTCACTCCTTGTCTCTACCCCACACTCCATATACTACTCACTCCTTGTCTCTATCCCACACTCCATATAGTACTCACTCCTTGTCTCTACCCCACACTCCATATACTACTCACTCCTTGTCTCTATCCCACACTCCATATACTACTCACTCCTTGTCTCTATCCCACACTCCATATACTACTCACTCCTTGTCTCTATCCCACACTCCATATACTACTCACTCCTTGTCTCTATCCCACACTCCATATACTACTCACTCCTTGTCTCAATCCCACACTCCATATACTACTCACTCCTTGTCTCTACCCCACACTCCATATACTACTCACTCCTTGTCTCTAACCCACACTCCATATACTACTCACTCCTTCTCTATCCCACACTCCATATACTACTCACAACCTTGTCTCTATCCCACACTCCATATACTACTCACAACCTTGTCTCTACCCCACACTCCATATACTACTCACTCCTTGTCTCTACCCCACACTCCATATACTACTCACTCCTTGTCTCTATCCCACACTCCATATACTACTCACTCCTTGTCTCAATCCCACACTCCATATACTACTCACTCCTTGTCTCTACCCCACACTCCATATACTACTCACAACCTTGTCTCTATCCCACACTCCATATACTACTCACTCCTTGTCTCTACCCCACACTCCATATACTACTCACTCCTTCTCTAACCCACACTCCATATACTACTCACTCCTTGTCTCTATCCCACACTCCATATACTACTCACTCCTTGTCTCTACCCCACACTCCATATACTACTCACTCCTTGTCTCTATCCCACACTCCATATACTACTCACTCCTTGTCTCTATCCCACACTCTATATACTACTCACTCCTTGTCTCTATCCCACATTCCATATACTACTCACTCCTTGTCTCTATCCCACACTCCATATACTACTCACTCCCTCTCTATCCCACATTCCATATACTACTCACTCCTTGTCTCTAACCCACACTCCATATACTACTCACTCCTTGTCTCTACCCCACACTCCATATACTACTCACTCCTTGTCTCTACCCCACACTCCATATACTACTCACTCCTTGTCTCTATCCCACACTCCATATACTACTCACTCCTTCTCTATCCCACACTCCATATACTACTCACTCCTTGTCTCTATCCCACACTCCATATACTACTCACTCCTTGTCTCTATCCCACACTCCATATACTACTCACTCCTTGTCTCTACCCCACACTCCATATACTACTCACTCCTTCTCTATCCCACACTCCATATACTACTCACTCCTTGTCTCTACCCCACACTCCATATACTACTCACTCCTTGTCTCTATCCCACACTCCATATACTACTCACTCCTTGTCTCTACCCCACACTCCATATACTACTCACTCCTTGTCTCTACCCCACACTCCATATACTACTCACTCCTTGTCTCTACCCCACACTCCATGTACTACTCACTCCTTCTCTATCCCACACTCCATATACTACTCACTCCTTGTCTCTACCCCACACTCCATATAGTACTCACTCCCTCTCTATCCCACACTCCATATACTACTCACTCCTTGTCTCTACCCCACACTCCATATACTACTCACTCCTTGTCTCTATCCCACACTCCATATACTACTCACTCCTTGTCTCTATCCCACACTCCATATACTACTCACTCCTTGTCTCTACCCCACACTCCATATACTACTCACTCCCTCTCTACCCCACACTCCATATACTACTCACAACCTTGTCTCTATCCCACACTCCATATACTACTCACTCCTTGTCTCTATCCCACACTCCATATAGTACTCACTCCTTGTCTCTATCCCACACTCCGTATACTAATCACTCCTTCTCTCTACCACACACTCCATATACTACTCACTCCTTGTCTCTACCCCACACTCCATATACTACTCACTCCTTGTCTCTATCCCACACTCCATATACTACTCACTCCTTGTCTCTACCCCACACTCCATATACTACTCACTCCTTGTCTCTATCCCACACTCCATATACTACTCACTCCTTGTCTCTATCCCACACTCCATATACTACTCACTCCTTGTCTCTATCCCACACTCCATATACTACTCACTCCTTGTCTCTACCCCACACTCCATATACTACTCACTCCTTGTCTCTACCCCACACTCCATATACTACTCACAACCTTGTCTCTATCCCACACTCCATATACTACTCACTCCTTGTCTCTATCCCACACTCCATATACTACTCACTCCTTGTCTCTACCCCACACTCCATATACTACTCACTCCCTCTCTATCCCACACTCCATATACTACTCACTCCTTCTCTATCCCACACTCCATATACTACTCACTCCTTGTCTCTATCCCACACTCCATATACTACTCACTCCTTCTCTATCCCACACTCCATATACTACTCACTCCTTGTCTCTACCCCACACTCCATATACTACTCACTCCTTGTCTCTATCCCACACTCCATATACTACTCACTCCTTCTCTACCCCACACTCCATATACTACTCACTCCTTGTCTCTACCCCACACTCCATATACTACTCACTCCTTCTCTATCCCACACTCCATATACTACTCACTCCTTCTCTATCCCACACTCCATAAACTACTCACCCCTTGTCTCTACCCCACACTCCATATACTACTCACTCCTTGTCTCTACCCCACACTCCATATACTACTCACTCCTTGTCTCTATCCCACACTCCATATACTACTCACTCCTTGTCTCTACCCCACACTCCATATACTACTCACTCCTTGTCTCTATCCCACACTCCATATACTACTCACTCCCTCTCTATCCCACACTCCATATACTACTCACTCCTTCTCTATCCCACACTCCATATACTACTCACTCCTTGTCTCTATCCCACACTCCATATACTACTCACTCCTTCTCTATCCCACACTCCATATACTACTCACTCCTTGTCTCTACCCCACACTCCATATACTACTCACTCCTTGTCTCTATCCCACACTCCATATACTACTCACTCCTTCTCTACCCCACACTCCATATACTACTCACTCCTTGTCTCTACCCCACACTCCATATACTACTCACTCCTTCTCTATCCCACACTCCATATACTACTCACTCCTTCTCTATCCCACACTCCATAAACTACTCACCCCTTGTCTCTACCCCACACTCCATATACTACTCACTCCTTGTCTCTACCCCACACTCCATATACTACTCACTCCTTGTCTCTACCCCACACTCCATATACTACTCACTCCTTGTCTCTATCCCACACTCCATATACTACTCACTCCTTGTCTCTATCCCACACTCCATATACTACTCACTCCCTCTCTACCCAACACTCCATATACTACTCACTCCTTCTCTATCCCACACTCCATATAGTACTCACTCCCTCTCTACCCAACACTCCATATACTACTCACTCCTTGTCTCAATCCCACACTCCATATACTACTCACTCCTTGTCTCTATCCCACACTCTATATACTACTCACTCCTTGTCTCTATCCCACATTCCATATACTACTCACTCCTTGTCTCTATCCCACACTCCATATACTACTCACTCCTTGTCTCTATCCCACACTCCATATACTACTCACTCCTTGTCTATCCCACACTCCATATACTACTCACTCCTTGTCTCTATCCCACACTCCATATATTACTCACTCCTTGTCTCTATCCCACACTCCATATACTACTCACTCCTTGTCTCTACCCCACACTCCATATACTACTCACTCCTTGTCTCTATCCCACACTCCATATACTACTCACTCCTTGTCTCTACCCCATACTCCATATACTACTCACTCCTTGTCTCTACCCCACACTCCATATACTACTCACTCCTTGTCTCTACCCCACACTCCATATACTACTCACTCCTTGTCTCTATCCCACACTCCATATACTACTCACTTCCTCTCTACCCCACACTCCATATACTACTCACTCCTTCTCTACCCCACACTCCATATACTACTCACTCCTTGTCTCTATCCCACACTCCATATACTACTCACTCCTTGTCTCTATCCCACACTCTATATACTACTCACTCCCTCTCTATCCCACACTCCATATACTACTCACTCCTTGTCTCTATCCCACACTCCATATACTACTCACTCCCTCTCTATCCCACACTCCATATACTACTCACTCCTTGTCTCTACCCCACACTCCATATACTACTCACTTCTTGTCTCTACCCCACACTCCATATACTACTCACTCCTTGTCTCTATCCCACACTCCATATACTACTCACTCCTTGTCTATCCCACACTCCATAAACTACTCACTCCTTGTCTCTATCCCACACTCCATATACTACTCACTCCTTGTCTCTATCCCACACTCCATATGCTACTCACTCCTTGTCTCTATCCCACACTCCATATACTACTCACTCCTTGTCTCTATCCCACACTCTATATACTACTCACTCCTTGTCTCTACCCCATACTCCATATACTACTCACTCCTTCTCTATCCCACACTCCATATACTACTCACTCCTTGTCTCCATCCCACACTCCATATACTACTCACTCCTTGTCTCTATCCCACACTCCATATACTACTCACTCCTTGTCTCTATCCCACACTCCATATACTACTCACTCCTTGTCTCTACCCCATACTCCATATACTACTCACTCCTTCTCTATCCCACACTCCATATACTACTCACTCCTTGTCTCTATCCCACACTCCATACACTACTCACTCCTTGTCTCCATCCCACACTCCATATACTACTCACTCCTTGTCTCTATCCCACACTCCATAAACTACTCACTCCTTGTCTCTATCCCACACTCCATATACTACTCACTCCTTGTCTCTATCCCACACTCCATATACTAGTCACTCCTTGTCTCTATCCCACACTCCATATACTACTCACTCCTTGTCTCTATCCCACACTCCATATACTACTCACTCCTTGTCTCTATCCCACACTCCATATACTACTCACTCCCTCTCTCTATCCCACACTCCATATACTACTCACAACCTTGTCTCTATCCCACACTCCATATACTACTCACTCCTTGTCTCTATCCCACACTCCATATACTACTCACTCCTTGTCTCTATCCCACACTCCATATACTACTCACTCCTTGTCTCTATCCCACACTCCATATACTACTCACTCCTTGTCTCTATCCCACACTCCATATACTACTCACTCCTTGTCTCTATCCCACACTCCATATACTACTCACTCCTTGTCTCTATCCCACACTCCATATACTACTCACTCTTTCTCTATCCCACACTCCATATACTACTCACTCCTTGTCTATCCCACACTCCATATACTACTCACTCCTTGTCTCTACCCCACACTCCATATACTACTCACTCCTTGTCTCTATCCCACACTCCATATACTACTCACTCCTTGTCTCTATCCCACAGTCCATATACTACTCACTCCTTGTCTCTATCCCACACTCCATATACTACTCACTCCTTGTCTCTATCCCACACTCCATATACTACTCACTCCTTGTCTCTATCCCACACTCCATATACTACTCACTCCTTGTCTCTATCCCACACTCCATATACTACTCACTCCTTGTCTCTACCCCACACTCCATATAGTACTCACTCCTTGTCTCTACCCCACACTCCATATAGTACTCACCCCTTGTCTCTATCCCACACTCTATATACTACTCACTCCTTGTCTCTATCCCACACTCCATATACTACTCACTCCTTGTCTCTACCCCACACTCCATATACTACTCACTTCCTCTCTATCCCACACTCTATATACTACTCACTCCTTGTCTACCCCACACTCTATATACTACTCACTCCTTGTCTCTACCCCACACTCCATATACTACTCACTCCTTGTCTCTATCCCACACTCCATATACTACTCACTTCCTCTCTATCCCACACTCCATATACTACTCACTCCTTCTCTACCCCACACTCTATATACTACTCACTCCTTGTCTCTACCCCACACTCCATATACTACTCACTCCTTGTCTCTACCCCACACTCCATATACTACTCACTCCTTGTCTCTATCCCACACTCCATATACTACTCACTCCTTGTCTGTACCCCACACTCCATATACTACTCACTCCTTGTCCCTATCCCACACTCCATATACTACTCACTCCTTGTCTCTATCCCACACTCCATATACTACTCACTCCTTGTATCTACCCCACACTCCATATACTACTCACTCCTTGTCTCTATCCCACACTCCATATACTACTCACTCCTTGTCTCTATCCCACACTCCATATACTACTCACTCCTTGTCTCTATCCCACACTCCATATACTACTCACTCCTTGTCTATCCCACACTCCATATACTACTCACTCCTTCTCTACCCCACACTCCATATACTACTCACTCCTTGTCTCTATCCCACACTCCATATACTACTCACTCCTTGTCTCTATCCCACACTCCATATACTACTCACTCCTTGTCTCTATCCCACACTCCATATACTACTCACTCCTTGTCTCTATCCCACACTCCATATACTACTCACTCCCTCTCTATCCCACACTCCATATACTACTCACTCCTTGTCTATCCCACACTCCATATAGTACTCACTCCTTGTCTCTACCCCACACTCCATATACTACTCACTCCTTGTCTCTATCCCACACTCCATATACTACTCACTCCCTCTCTATCCCACACTCCATATACTACTCACTCCTTGTCTATCCCACACTCCATATAGTACTCACTCCTTGTCTCTACCCCACACTCCATATACTACTCACTCCTTGTCTCTATCCCACACTCCATATACTACTCACTCCTTGTCTCTATCCCACACTCCATATACTACTCACTCCCTCTCTATCCCACACTCCATATACTACTCACTCCCTCTCTATCCCACACTCCATATACTACTCACTCCTTGTCTATCCCACACTCCATATACTACTCACTCCTTGTCTCTACCCCACACTCCATATACTACTCACTCCTTGTCTCTATCCCACACTCTATATACTACTCACTCCTTGTCTCTATCCCACACTCCATATACTACTCACTCCTTCTCTACCCCACACTCTATATACTACTCACTCCTTGTCTCTATCCCACACTCCATATACTACTCACTCCTTGTCTCTATCCCACACTCCATATACTACTCACTCCTTGTCTCTACCCCACACTCCATATACTACTCACTCCTTCTTTATCCCACACTCCATATACTACTCACTCCTTGTCTCTACCGCACACTCCATATACTACTCACTCCTTGTCTCTATCCCACACTCCATATACTACTCACTCCTTGTCTCTATCCCACACTCCATATACTACTCACTCCTTGTCTATCCCACACTCCATATACTACTCACTCCTTGTCTATCCCACACTCCATATACTACTCACTCCTTCTCTACCCCACACTCCATATACTACTCACTCCTTGTCTCTATCCCACACTCCATATACTACTCACTCCTTGTCTCTATCCCACACTCCATATACTACTCACTCCTTGTCTCTATCCCACACTCTATATACTACTCACTCCTTGTCTCTACCCCATACTCCATATACTACTCACTCCTTCTCTATCCCACACTCCATATACTACTCACTCCTTGTCTCTACCCCACACTCCATATACTACTCACTCCTTGTCTCTATCCCACACTCCATATACTACTCACTCCTTCTCTACCCCACACTCCATATACTACTCACTCCTTCTCTACCCCACACTCCATATACTACTCACTCCTTCTCTACCCCACACTCCATATACTACTCACTCCTTGTCTATCCCACACTCCATATACTACTCACTCCTTGTCTCTATCCCACACTCCATATACTACTCACTCCTTGTCTCTATCCCACACTCCATATACTACTCACTCCTTGTCTCTACCCCACACTCCATATACTACTCACTCCTTGTCTCTACCCCACACTCCATATACTACTCACTCCTTGTCTCTATCCCACACTCCATATAGTACTCACTCCTTGTCTCTACCCCACACTCCATATACTACTCACTCCTTGTCTCTACCCCACACTCCATATACTACTCACTCCTTGTCTCTATCCCACACTCCATATACTACTCACTCCTTGTCTCTATCCCACAGTCCATATACTACTCACTCCTTGTCTCTATCCCACACTCCATATACTACTCACTCCTTGTCTCTATCCCACACTCCATATACTACTCACTCCTTGTCTCTATCCCACACTCCATATACTACTCACTCCTTGTCTCTATCCCACACTCCATATACTACTCACTCCTTGTCTCTACCCCACACTCCATGTACTACTCACTCCTTGTCTCTATCCCACACTCTATATACTACTCACTCCTTGTCTCTACCCCACACTCCATATAGTACTCACCCCTTGTCTCTATCCCACACTCTATATACTACTCACTCCTTGTCTCTATCCCACACTCCATATACTACTCACTCCTTGTCTCTACCCCACACTCCATATACTACTCACTTCCTCTCTATCCCACACTCTATATACTACTCACTCCTTGTCTCTACCCCACACTCCATATACTACTCACTCCCTCTCTACCACACACTCTATATACTACTCACTCCTTGTCTCTATCCCACACTCCATATACTACTCACTCCCTCTCTATCCCACACTCCATATACTACTCACTCCTTGTCTCTACCCCACACTCCATATACTACTCACTCCTTGTCTCTATCCCACACTCCATATACTACTCACTCCTTGTCTCTACCCCACACTCCATATAGTACTCACCCCTTGTCTCTATCCCACACTCTATATACTACTCACTCCTTGTCTCTACCCCACACTCCATATACTACTCACTCCCTCTCTACCACACACTCCATATACTACTCACTCCTTCTCTATCCCACACTCCATATACTACTCACTCCTTGTCTCTATCCCACACTCCATATACTACTCACTCCTTGTCTCTACCCCACACTCCATATACTACTCACTCCTTCTCTACCCCACACTCTATATACTACTCACTCCTTGTCTCTACCCTCCACTCCATATACTACTCACTCCTTGTCTCTATCCCACACTCCATATACTACTCACTCCTTGTCTATCCCACACTCCATATACTACTCACTCCTTCTCTACCCCACACTCCATATACTACTCACTCCTTGTCTCTATCCCACACTCCATATACTACTCACTCCTTGTCTCTATCCCACACTCCATATACTACTCACTCCTTGTCTCTATCCCACACTCCATATACTACTCACTCCTTCTCTACCCCACACTCTATATACTACTCACTCCTTCTCTACCCCACACTCCATATACTACTCACTCCTTGTCTCTACCCCACACTCCATATACTACTCACTCCTTCTTTATCCCACACTCCATATACTACTCACTCCTTGTCTCTACCCCACACTCCATATACTACTCACTCCTTGTCTCTATCCCACACTCCATATACTACTCACTCCTTGTCTCTATCCCACACTCCATATACTACTCACTCCTTGTCTATCCCACACTCCATATACTACTCACTCCTTGTCTATCCCACACTCCATATACTACTCACTCCTTCTCTATCCCACACTCCATATACTACTCACTCCCTCTCTCTATCCCACACTCCATATACTACTCACTCCTTGTCTCTACCCCACACTCCATATACTACTCACTCCTTGTCTCTATCCCACACTCCATATACTACTCACTCCTTGTCTATCCCACACTCTATATACTACTCACTCCTTGTCTCTATCCCACACTCCATATACTACTCACTCCTTGTCTCTACCCCACACTCCATATAGTACTCACTCTTTCTCTATCCCACACTCCATATACTACTCACTCCTTGTCTCTATCCCACACTCCATATACTACTCACTCCTTGTCTATCCCACACTCTATATACTACTCACTCCTTGTCTCTATCCCACACTCTATATACTACTCACTCCTTGTCTCTATCCCACACTCTATATACTACTCACTCCTTGTCTCTACCCCACACTCCATATACTACTCACTCCTTGTCTCTACCCCACACTCCATATACTACTCACTCCTTGTCTCTATCCCACACTCCATATACTACTCACTCCTTGTCTATCCCACACTCTATATACTACTCACTCCTTGTCTCTATCCCACACTCCATATACTACTCACTCCTTGTCTATCCCACACTCTATATACTACTCACTCCTTGTCTCTATCCCACACTCCATATACTACTCACTCCTTGTCTCTATCCCACACTCCATATACTACTCACTCCTTGTCTATCCCACACTCCATATACTACTCACTCCTTGTCTATCCCACACTCCATATACTACTCACTCCTTCTCTATCCCACACTCCATATACTACTCACTCCCTCTCTCTATCCCACACTCCATATACTACTCACTCCTTGTCTCTACCCCACACTCCATATACTACTCACTCCTTGTCTCTATCCCACACTCCATATACTACTCACTCCTTGTCTATCCCACACTCTATATACTACTCACTCCTTGTCTCTATCCCACACTCCATATACTACTCACTCCTTGTCTCTACCCCACACTCCATATACTACTCACTCCTTGTCTCTATCCCACACTCCATATACTACTCACTCCTTGTCTCTATCCCACACTCCATATACTACTCACTCCTTGTCTCTATCCCACACTCCATATACTACTCACTCCTTGTCTCTACCCCACACTCCATATACTACTCACTCCTTGTCTATCCCACACTCCATATACTACTCACTCCTTGTCTATCCCACACTCCATATACTACTCACTCCTTGTCTCTATCCCACACTCCATATACTACTCACTCCCTCTCTATCCCACACTCTATATACTACTATATACTACTATATACTACTATATACTACTATATACTACTATATACTACTATATACTACTATATACTACTATATACTACTATATACTACTATATACTACTATATACTACTATATACTACTCACTTCCTCTCTGTGTAAAACACCCCTTTACATCACAACTTGATACCCTCTTGAATGTGACACCTACTTGAAGTATACATCCATGCATCTATACATGTAGTTTTAATACGTCAACTACTTCTGGGAGTGTATGTTCATGCAATACACTGATAGGGCTAAGGGGTTTAATTGTTATGATATCTTTTACAATCAATAATAGAAATATTACAATAGAATTATAGAGAGTGGTCACCAATATAAACTCCTGCTTCATCACAAAACATGTTTAATTTCCCTAATAATTCTGTATTTCATCCTGCACCATAATATGCATTTATTATCTTCATGGAGGTTATAACGCACACATTGGATGCCCAGGTACACTTGTGACGCTCGGAATGATTGTGATGCTACACCGGAAATGCTTGTACTCACCTTTTTATGTTTCCCAATCCATGATCTTAAGGGTCAGGTTTTTAGAAAATGTACAATTCACTTCCACCAATCCTCTCAAATAACCCACATTTAAGACAAAAATAATCTTCAAAATGCACTTCAACATAACAGAACTGATACTTTAAATCAATGCGATACCATACTCAGATATACCCGGTATTCATCATTTTTCAGCCTAATTTAAGAGAATTTCCTAAATGTGTAGAGCTACCAATTGTACATTTTCTGAAAATCTGACCCTTAAATACATTGTAAGAAACGTGGCTACACACCTAGAGGTAGACTGAAGAAGACGAGGATAAAGACAAGGTTGAAGGCATAGCTGAACGTGCGGTCAAAGCAACACTGGAAGGCCTTCCAGTCAAACCTGACTGTGGTGAAGCCGAAGGGACCGGGAAGGTAGGCCATGCAGAAGGAGATGATCCACACGAGAATACAGTAACCCAGCGTCTTATACTTGGTGTAGACTTTAGGGTAGAGCTCAGGTCTATAGAGTAAATGTGTAGACTTTGAAGGTACAGGTCTATAGAGTAAATGTGTAGACTTTAGGGTACAGGTCTATAGAGTAAATGTGTAGACTTTAGGGTACAGGCCTATAGAGTAAATGTGTAGACTTTAGGGTAGAGGTCTATAGAGTAAATGTGTAGACTTTAGGGTAGAGCTCAGGTCTATAGAGTAAATGTGTAGACTTTAGGGTACAGGTCTATAGAGTAAATGTGTAGACTTTAGGGTAGAGCTCAGGCCTATAGAGTAAATGTGTAGACTTTAGGGTACAGGTCTATAGAGTAAATGTGTAGACTTTAGGGTACAGGTCTATAGAGTAAATGTGTAGACTTTAGGGTAGAGCTCAGGCCTATAGAGTAAATGTGTAGACTTTAGGGTACAGGTCTATAGAGTAAATGTGTAGACTTTAGGGTACAGGCCTATAGAGTAAATGTGTAGACTTTAGGGTAGAGGTCTATAGAGTAAATGTGTAGTCTTTAGGGTAGAGCTCAGGTCTATAGAGTAAATGTGTAGACTTTAGGGTACAGGTCTATAGAGTAAATGTGTAGACTTTAGGGTAGAGCTCAGGCCTATAGAGTAAATGTGTAGACTTTAGGGTACAGGTCTATAGAGTAAATGTGTAGACTTTAGGGTACAGGTCTATAGAGTAAATGTGTAGACTTTAGGGCACAGGTCTATAGAGTAAATGTGTAGACTTTAGGGTACAGGTCTATAGAGTAAATTGTAGACTTTAGGGTACAGGTCTATAGAGGAAATGTGTAGACTTTAGGGTACAGGTCTATAGAGGAAATGTGTAGACTTTAGGGTACAGGTCTATAGAGTAAATGTGTAGACTTTAGGGTAGAGGTCTATAGAGTAAATGCAGCAGGCCTTAATACATTGTCTTGCCTCCTGTATGTGTTTTATGTTTGTACAGCAAACCAAATAATAATAATCAAGTCTGAAATACATGAATCCGTATAATGAACATAAATATGACGCAGGCCCACGGGTTTAATTCAAATATATTTCCATGGTTTTCCGCCCACTGCTGTGTCTAGCTATTTACTAATGCTACTGCTAGCATTTTTAATGCTTAGACCTGTGCTAAAAATATAGGAGGATACATAAATATATGATTCATATGATGTAAGACTTAAAAGTACACCAAGCTTAACTTCATGACTATCTGCATATTCGGTGAATGTCTTACTCTAATAGGGGAATTGCATATGTCACTGCGCATGTATGTACAATGCATCCTGGGATGGATTCTGATGAAATCTGTCATACACATAGTTAGCAACATTTGTATCGAAAATTGCAAGATTGTTTTCACCAACATCATAGCCTTTATAAATGATCTATAAAAACCAAATGCATCATGGGAAAGATGGAGGCTTGTGCTATGGAAACATGTATAACACATAGATATTGACATTAGATCATTGATAAATATTCCATGCTGAAGATAACATGTTTTCTATGGATTTTATACTGTACCATTACTCCCATAATTCCATGCGAATCAAGATTCAAAATGGCGGCTATGCAACTCCCCTATTAATAACATTCTAATAAACTTCAAAGAGTAGATTAACTTCTCAAAATTTAAATCATCCGCGTCCATTTCCGTGTGCGACATAACATTCCCGCGATATAACCATAAAACTCACTTGCAAATGTGGACGTAACGATTGATGCCGATCATACCGATGTTCCAGAGCGAGCCGACACATGCTAGGTTGCAGAAGAGTACCATGAATATGCAGAGATCAAATCTGCCATTGAGGAACCATTGCTCCCCGACAAATATACCTGTGGTAAGGACACGTGTATATTGTATATAGATCAAATGCTACCAATAAACAGCAAGCCCTAACATACTTCTTGATTCATCCTCAATCATTTCTACCATATAATTATATACATGTACAAATATACTCTACCAAATCCACTCTACGCGTTTTAATTGCCTTAGTTTGGGTTTATCAGGGGTATATATATATGTCTAATATTAGGGAGATTTAGCAACCACAACGCACCAACAGAACACTAACGCATCCACTAACTATTAGTACATTGTTACCGTTGTGGGGATACCTGCAATGCAGATGCCCTCAGCCTAGCGACTCTTGAGATATCCCCACAGCGGTAGCAATGTACAAATAGTTAGTGGATGCGTTAGTGCTGTGTTGGTGCGTTTTAGACCCAGTTTGGTCAGATTCTGGGGTGTATTTTTGTCACAATAGACCACGGCAATCACTTCCGGTGACTTCGGGTAAGGAATGGGGGTTATAGACATCAAAAGAACTGGTAAATAAAAGTCAGTAAGTGGTAAATAACAGTCGAATCTGACCAAACCGGGTCTAAAAGCACTAATACCCTCGGTTTTGGATGGTCTAAGTGGTCTGTTGCCTGGTGGAAATTCTTGGGGCTAATGCCCCTCGAATTGTCCACCAGGCAACAAACCACCCAGACCACCCAAAACCTCGGGTATTAATGCTATAGTGGTTGCTAAATCTCCCTATTATAGCACACGTCATAAGCCCTGACATAAGACTGACCTAGTGCGTTCACACCGTTGACAAAGCTGGTAATGATGAGGTCAGAGATGGCCAGGTTGAAGACAAACATGTTGCCAACTGTCCTCAGCTCCTGAAACATGGCGGCCATTTTGACAAAGAACGTTTCATGCAAATGTGATGTGTTTCAGGAAAATGAGTCATAAGTCGGAAAATAGATATATTTCAAAGTGTTTTTTTACAGGATCATATTATTGGAACGTTCTGATTTTTTTAAGGTTTATCGCTTATAGCTATATATATCGATGTCTCAAATTTCAGGACAATGTATCTAATATATCCTTTCATTTTAAAGGTCCTCATATGGACAACATTTAGTAACTTTACTGTTTATTGATCCCTAGAAATATTGGAAACTTTTTTTTTCAAAAACGAAAATATCAAACTTAAAATCTAGAAATACTTATTAGATTATTAGACTGTTTACTATCATTGGAATCGGCTTGATCTCAACTTTTCAGATATAATGGTATCTCAAAATCTATTTTTGGCGACTCATGACTCATTTTCTTGAAACATATCACAAATCACAGTAATGGACGGTAACATTGGAGTCTTTCCTAACATCAGCACAAAATAACGATTTTCTACCTTTTCCTTCCATGAAAGTCATTTGACCAAATCAAGGTTTGGTGGTTTGGTCCCCCATACTGCTTCTAATAGCCTCCATAGTTAATCCAGAGACTACTTCGATACAGCCATTTGGCTTATTATTGCGCATCCTTGCTATTGAAGAACAAAATGTAATGAAACAGTTCCTTATGTCACATTACAGATCAATGAAACAACAAGAACAACGCCATTGAGTACAATAGTTTATATATATATCCCAAAGCAAGAAGATTACCTTTTCTATTGCGCTTCTCTCGAACCCCAAAACAATAACTTTGTACTATGTACAATGTATAGACTGAAGACATTTTTATTTATTCAAATGTATTGCATGGACTTTATGGCAGTTTTATGCAAATGGTGGTTGACTGACCGAATAAGCTAGCGTATAACTCTATGGACATATCTTGTGTGGTTTCCCAAACAATTTCATGCTGTTGGCATTGTGCTTAGATTAGATTAAAATATTCTATTGGAATCATTAAAGCATAATCAATAATTAATTCAAGTATCAGATACATTTCAATGTAAAATGATCATTCTGATTTATGAATATCAGTTGTGATAAGAATCAGCTGTGACCGTAAATGTTCTTTGTACGTGCATTTATAAAAAATGGACCTATGCACCAGTTGTCAGTTTGAACAAGGGTGTGGTTTGTCAATGTCTTTATGTCCTAGCACATTGTTATATTCATGGATGCATCACAGCCATTAATAGGCAAAGCAATAAAAAAGATAAAAAATAGGCAGACTTAGAAAGGGAACAAGTCAAGTTATGAGGCATCTACCAGTGTATGGGTCAGATTTTCAGAAAATGTACAATTTATCTTCGCCAATCTTCTCAAATGACCCAAATTTCAGACGAAAATAAAGTTCAAAATACAGTTCAACCTAACCAAATACATTGCTAGAATCAATGCAATGCCGAATATACTCGCATTTACCTAGTATTGATCAAATGGCAGCTTAATTTAGCAGAATTTACTAAATGTGTACAGCTGCCAATTGTACATTTTTTGAAAATCTGACCCGTATAGAGACTGCAGCCTCAGGTGGTATGTACATAACATGATGTGTAACAACCCGCCGACCACTATATAAAGCTGTAAGTGCCTCGTTCCCTCACTAGTAAAAGACAATGTATACATATGCCTAATGAACTCTTCGATGCGAATAACCCTCTATAAAGGGTATGCAATGTAAAAACATTGAGTGACCACACCCATATTTGACCGTGAAAACTTCAAGAATATGTGAGTACTTATATTATTATACACAAGGTAGGGAGGGACCCAGTACTATTTTAGTGGGTGAAAATGCGCATAGTGCTTATATACCTATGTCACCTACATTAATCTCGTTATCTTTTATTCTTATGACATGTGGGTCAGATTTTCAGAAAATGTACAATTGGCAGCTCTACACATTTAGTAAATTCTGCTAAATTAGGCTGCAATGAGGCCAATACTAGGTAAATTCGAGTATATCCGGCATTGCATTGATTCTAGCAATCTGTTTGGTTAGGTTGGACTGTATTTTGAAATTTATTTTCGTCTGAAATGTGGGTTATTGTAGAGGATTGGTGAAGGTAAATTGTACATTTTCTGAAAATCTGACCCATGTACTCCTCCGCTTCAGGCTCATCTCGGTACAGGTTGAGCAGGTGTTAATGTCCGTAGAGCGGGGACACTACAATAAGGGATTACTTCTATTAGTCTTAGGGAGTTACTCTCATCTTTAGGAGCTCGTCAGGTATATGGGTCAGATTTTCAGAAAATGTACAATTGGCAGCTCTACACATTTAGTAAATTCTGCTAAATTAGGCTGAAAAAATGATGAATACCGGGTATATCTGAGTATATTTGGTATGACATTGATTTAAAGTATCAGTTCTGTTACGTTAAACTGCATTTTGAAGCTCATTTTTGTATTAAATGTTGGCTATTTGAGAGGATTGGTGAAGGCGAATTGTACATTTTCTGAAAATCTTACCCTTATACTCCAAACCTGAAGGCTCATGGAGGGGTCTAATCCTGTT
Organism: Sthenelais limicola; assembly: GCA_942159475.1. Lineage (NCBI taxonomy): Eukaryota > Metazoa > Annelida > Polychaeta > Phyllodocida > Sigalionidae > Sthenelais > Sthenelais limicola. The sequence continues at coordinate 101,217,488 of OW804100.1, read as the reverse complement.
ATTCCCCTTTACCTTAGCCGATCTTAATATCATTCTTTATTATAAAGTAATTTATGTGCACAAAATCTACTCCTCTTCAACATATGGGTCAGATTTATATTGTCTAATTCTTTTTATTCTCGTGACGAAAGGTATCACAAAATATAAAATTCTCGGGAATAAAAACTTAAAAAAACCCAATACACACTCGTAGATAGTGATTATCCCCAGGAGCACTGTTTCCAAACATGTACCAAATTCCAATTTGACTGTTCATAATTGCTTGAAATATACATCTCTATACTTCATTTATATAATGCTATACCTACCTATATATCTCGGTGGCTCATTTATCACTGTAAGTTTACGTGATTACCAAAAAGGATTTGTGCTATTCTCTATAATTACTCTTTGTTACCCCAAGCTGGGCGCATTGGAATAACCCAGTTTACTGGGAAATGTCTTCCCCAGTGGAAATAAAATCTTTAAAATTTTTTTAAGAAAATACCTTTGACCATAGGACAACGACCATGATGAGGATATTGCCCAGGGTGCCTATTACACTGAGCGGGATGAGGCTGTATGTGAAGAGGATGACGTCCCAGTAGGTCATGAAGTAGGCCATGCCCTTAGTCCTCTCTATGATCTGGAACTCATTCAGTCCAGTGAGGTTGAGGGCAGTGGTCAGTTCCTCCGGAACAGCCGTCATCTCCGGCTGAAAGAAGGCCTCAGGTTCTGCCATCTTTTTAGCTTCTTTGCTTCCTGACGTTTGACTGGAAGAAAACTAATAATTATGTGATGTGTCATAAGTCGGGAAATTGATATTTTTCAAAGTGTTTTTTTCACAAGATCATATTATTGGAATGTTCTAATCTTTGGGGAGTTCATCACTTATAGCTATATCAATCGATGTATCAAATTGCAGGACAATCTATGCAATATATCCTGGCGTTTTAAAGGTCCTCATATGGAGTATATTTGGTTACTTTACTATTTATTGACCCCCGGAAATATTGGAAACTTTTTTTTTCAAAAACGAAAATATCAAACTTTAAATCTAGAAATACTTATTTGATTATTTGACTGTTTACTATCATTGGAATCGGCTTGATCTCATCTTTTCAAATATAATGGTATATCAAAATCTATTTTTTGCGACTTATGACCTAATTTTCTGAAACACATCACATATTTAGAGTTCAGAGTTTGAAAGGTTATTATCCAGAAGTAAATCCGCCCAGAATATATTTTTTCCTGTGATAAATTAGTTGCTTGTGAGTAATAGTTAACCTTACGAATTGTTGAATGACAGCCTCCCTTCCATTCCGACTTACATTTACATGCTATTTTAAACCATCGCTGATAACATTAACTATTACCAAAGGGTTTGATAAACATGAAATATATGATTGATCAGTAGAATAATAACACATTTGACCTTTGCGTGTAATTAACCCTGCATGTCGCACCCTGCCCCACCTATACTAAAAAATACAAGAAATTATGTCAAGATATATTGGAGAACTCGTTGTATGAGAAAATAATTTAGGGATATTAAATATATACATGAATAAGATCCACCCATTTCCAATGTTTGAATGCGACATTCGTATAAATGTATTTTGGAAAAATTAGATTATAATTTGTGCATTGATTTTGGTACATACATATATAACAGCACGATCTGAGGAAATTTTAACTGTTGCAAAGTGATTCTGTTGCTCAATTTTTTTTAAAAATACGTATAATTAAAGGTACCTAGAAGCATGTAGACCTGTTCATCAGCAAAGAAATGTAAACCGCCAATGATGAATAAAAGATATTTCTATTCTACTCTATTCTAATCTCCAGGCTTAGTGCTACATTATTGTCAGTGAATAACAAGTCGGGTACTGATATTTCTGGTGGTATTATGCTATGCTTATTTTGATATTGCAAAAATAGGATGTAGGAATTAAAACAAATTGTGAAGTAATTTATCAACCTTCAGTTCCAGTTGAGCCCGATCCATTGTCTTATTGAACTCGCCGTTACACTACAGTCTGATGATTACTGGTGAGTTACAGTAGAGGCTTTGCTATGCCATTCTTTACTAATGTTGAGCATATGTGATGTGTTCCAGAAAAATGAGTCATAAGTCGCAAAATAGATATTTTTCCTAGTGTTTTTTTCACAAGATCCCTTTATTGAAATGTTCTGATATTTACAAGGTTTAGCACTTATAGTCATATAAATCCATATGACAAATTTTGGGACATTATATTAAATATATACGTGCGTTTTGAAGGCCTTTGTATGGAGTATATTTAGTTAATTTACTGATAATTACCCATCCAGAAAAATTGCAAACTTTTTTTCCAAAAATAAAAATATGAAACTTAAAATCTAGAAATAATTCTTAAATGTCCTTCATGTTTACTATCATTGGAATCAGCTTGATCTCCTTTCAAATAATATGATCTGAAATAATATGATCTCAAAATCCATATTTTGCGACTTATGACTCATTTTCCTAAAACGGATCACATATGTGATGTGTTTGAGGAAAATGAGTCATAAGTCGCAAAAAAATGGATTTTGAGATATTATCATATTTGAAACGATCAGATCAAGCCAATTCCAATGATAGTAAACAATAAGACATATAAGCATTGTTTCTATAATTTAAGTTTGATATCTTTATTTTTGAAAAAAAAGTTATTAATATCTTTGGACGGATAATTACTAATGAAGTACCTAATTATACTACATAAGATGACCTTAGAAACGCGTACATATATTTAATACATTGCCTTGAAATGTTGTGCACGTATTAATGTTACTAGCAGCATTAAGCACCCAAAAAAATAGAATATTCCAACAAAGATATTATATAGATAAATCACCTTGAAAAAATATCCATTTTGCGACTTATGACTCATTTTCCTGAAACACATCACATATAGGTGCAAGTATATTCCTTTGTGTGAATTATTTTCCCTTTCATCTACTTACCAATATGTATGGTCCAGATGACACAAAGCGCTAGCGATTTTACAAGTGACCTACTAAGAAACTAACTTTTGCCTTACAGTTCCGAAACTTATCAGTCAGAATTCAAATTTTTTATAACATATTTCATAAAAGATTCGGATATTGGTTTATTTTCCATGACCATAACCTGTGAGAATATTTTTGCGATTTCTCTGAGGAGTAAAAGTGGAAATCGAAATCAATGAGTCGCCGCTTCATGAAATAGCTGACAGAACTGAGATCCAGGAACTCCCAAGGGAATGGTATCCTCCCAGAACTGCTACTGTTCATTAAACTATTACAATGTATTAGAAGATAGTAACAAGTGGGAGTACCGTATGTATAGGTTGGTAGTCTTCTTTTCTAAATGATTATTTTCCCTGTTTCTGTTTGTTCCAGTTGGTAATTTTCCAGGAGTCAGTTTCCCAGGGGGTAGTTTCCAGAAGGCAATTTCCCCAGAACAATCTTTATCTTTGTTCCCATTTTGATATATCGCTCTAAAAGTATTTCTCTTTGTGTATCACAAAGTTATTTTGCTTTATTTACTAATACATGAAATCCAATATTTACCTTACATCTGGCTCCAAGTTGTAGCAGGTAACTGGTGCACTACCAAGGCTGAATTCTAGAAGTGTTTCTTCCTAAAACTTGAGATACTGAGTTACTGGCTCCTCCCCCTGTCTGTATTTATAGGCTCTCCTCTGTGGGCGGGACCGCACTGTTGGGTGTGTGACCAATGCAGCCTAGGCTGTGCAATTATGCAGCATAGGCGTCAGATTTTCAGAACATGTACAATTGGCAGCTCTACAAATTTAGGAACTTCTCCTAAATAAGACTGAAAAATGAAGAATACCAGGTATATCTGAGTATATATATTTGGTATCGCATTGATTTAAAGTATCAGTTCTGTTATGTTAAACTACATTTTGAAGCCCATTTTTGTCTTAAATGTGGGTTATTTGAGAGGATTGGTGGAAGTGAATTGTACATTTTCTGAAAATCTGACCCAAGTATGCAGCATAGGCGCCCTCCGTCATTTCATGCCATAAAAGGAAACTTCTCAGACTGATGAAGATGAAGCAGTTATGACTGCATTGATCATGGAGTCAACATTATTATAAGACATCAATTGTGTGCCAGCCTGTAGTGAAATCGACATGATATATTGTACGCTTATTTTTTGGTATGTCTAGTTTCCCTGCTATATGTTAAGCTCTTTTGTCTGTGGTATATTGATGTTTATGCCCCGGTGAAGGTTCTTATACTTGTATTATTCTATTTTTTATCACTATTTTCTAAACTTTAAATATGTCTGTAAGATCTTTATATACTTCTTCTAAATTAAATAATGACTTTATTTATATTATTTCGATGTACGATTCCATAAACGTTAACCTTTTCCATCAGCTAAAACTGAGAATAGTGTATGACAACATAATGTCTCTGGCTGAATAAAAACATTTAAAACAAAACAACGCGCCAGATCGCGCCAGATCGCGCCAGATCTGTGCAACTTTGAGATGTGTTCATTTCATTGTATTCGTACACTAGGTGGCGCTACATGCGGCAACAGTAACAATATTCGGTAGAAGCGTTGTTGAAAAGCTGGGAAGGAGTTTTATCCGAAAGTTGGTAGTTTGATTATAGATTTGTATATTAAGGGTCACTATTATGGTGACATTCGATTTCCTTATATCCATCAAGAGTACCATGTTGGTTAGATTTCTAAAGAAGAAGATTGAAAAAAAATGAGATTCTATAGAAGAGACTTCATTGTAACGTTGTACAAGATGTACCTGGCACTAGGTTTATAGTGTGAGAAAATGCCTGCAGTAAAACAGAATTATTTGTAATGTTGAGAAAAAGCCTGTAGTAAAAATAGAAATATTTGTAATGTTGAGAAAATACTTGTAGTAAAAATAGAAATATTTGTTACGTTGACTTAAATCACACTTGAATTTATTTGTGTTTTTCTAGTATTAGAAGGTTAATGTAGACATTAAAGGAAAAATAAAGATAAAAAATATAAGGATAAGCTCACTAGAACAAAGTAGTCAGTAGAAGTTGTTTAAAGCCTGTTGATACTGTTTGATGAAAATACTTTTATGATTCGGAAATAAACGGGCAAGGCAAATGCTTTCCCCAAACCGTAATGCATGATCATAATCTTACTGGGTTGAATGAGCATATATGGGTCAGATTTTCAGAAAATGTACAATTCAGATTCACCAATTCTCTCAAATAACCCAAATTTCATTCGAAAATAAAGTTCAAAATACAGTTCAACCTAACCAAACTGATTGCTAGAATAAATGCATTGCCAAATATACTCGAATTGACCTAGTATTGACCAAATTGCAGCCTTATTTAGCAGAATTTACTAAATGTGTACAGCTGCCAATTGTACATTTTCTGAAAATCTGACCCATATGTGATATGTGATTTTCAATACATGACTTTTTTTTTATCAGGATCCGTTTCATCAGGATCCGTTCAGCCGTTGCTTTGAGGAAGAACATTTATGGCGGTAACAGAAAAGAGAAATAGTAGTTTGTAGACGAAGTAATAAATGAAAGATAAATGTTTTGAGGGAAGGCCAATAATGGTCGCATTGACTGTCCGCCATAGGGCCATCCCGGGAGACACTTCTGGATGCACCCCGGTACAATGTGTAATGAAATGATTTGTACTTTAATTATGGAATTGGAAATATTATATTGGAATCGTGTAGGGTTCATAAGGCCATATTTCATAATATTAGGCTAGACAAGCTAGAGGCTTAACTTCAGGTAGGGCCTGGAAACTAGCTTGCTAAAGCAGGGAAACCAGTGTTGTTGGAGACGGGGGGTGGGTACCATATAGATATACCTTGATCTTGATGTACCAGTCAGTCAGGACTGAACTACTGCTTACATATCTAACCTGTATATGTACCTGAAAGCAATACAAGAAACTTCATACGACTTCTGACCTTCAATCTTCTTTATTTCCTGAATGTTTTTTTAACAAATGCGATTGGAGGAGAGTCGTATCAGATTCCATGCAATCAAAGCTGGGTATGGAGTGAACACACTACTACAGTGTGTAAAGTATGACTAGCACCATTCACACTGCCTCTATATGGGTCAGATTTTCAGAAAATGTACAATTCAACTTCGCCAATCTTCTCTAATAACCCAAATTTCAGACGAAAATGAAGTTCAAAATACAGTTCAACCTAACCAAACAGATTGCTAGAATCAATGCAACGCCGAATATACTCTAATTTACCTAGTATTAACCTAATTGCAGCTTAATTTAGCAGAATTTACTGAATGTATACAGCTGCCAATTGTACATTTTCTGAAAATCTGACCCATATAGCCTTTAAGCAACAGGGATATGAATGCTAGATGAAGGCATTCAGGTGTGCCAGATGAATACACCATATACCACACTTCCATTTAGAAAGTTATACGCGTCTTATTGTGTTAAAGTAAGCTTTGGAATCATAAGAACATCATAAAAGTAATTTCATCAACCAGTATCAACAGGCTCCTCGTGACGATACCGCATCAAAGAAGCCATATTCTGTCACTCGTAGTAAACTACCGTATGCTTTAAAACGCACGTTTGTACCACTCAAAGGAATCTATTTGTAGATGTATCCAAAGTATGATCAAAAGAGGTACGCCTATCGGGATCTTGATTCGCATGGTATTATGGTTGTTGTATTTCTTGTTACAGTATTTTTCACGATATCCAATTCTTGGAATATATACCAGTGCTCCTATGTATAACCATATCCAAATATGGATGTCATAGACATTTCAGCAAGCTTCAACATTAGATCGAATTGATGCAGAAGGAGAGGGTGGGAGGCATCAGATAGGAAGAGGGAGAAGAGGACAGAGAGTAGAGGGGGAGGGGGAGAGAAAAAAACAGGAGGGAGAGGGTGGGAGAGAATGAAAGAAGCGGAGGGAGAGGGTGGTGAAATCGGATAGGGAGAGGGAGAAGTGGATACTTAGAGAAGAGGGCAGGGTAGGAAGAGGGGGAGAGCGAGGGGGAGAGGCAGGGTGAGAAAAGGAGGAGAGACAGGGAGAGAAGAGGAGGGGAGAGAGAGTGAGAGGAAGTCCAGAGGACGGGTACTTTGCTAGTAAATAATACCTAGACACTACTTGCATTAACGTTCTGCACCAATGAATGCTAGTATTCATATGTCAGGCGAGAGGATACGTAGAAATGAGTACTACACTGTAAGCGGTCCTTCAGTCAAATCCGTGTAATTTTACACGGATTCCACTGCGTTTTTGGATGACGGTTTTTCCTGGTAAAATTACATTTTCGTGTAAAATTACATGGATCCCATGTAAAATTCATGTAGCTTTATTGTCCTATTCCCGCGTAGTTATCAGCTAACGCCGTGTAAAAACTTACTCTGAATCCTTGTAAAACCCGGCTCGAAATTACAGTAGATCCGTGTAAAAATTTACTCTGAATCCATGTAAAACCCAGCTCGAAATTACAGTAGATCCGTGTAAAAATTTACTCTGAATCCATGTAAAACCCGGCTCGAAATTACAGTAGATCCGTGTAAAAATTTACTCTGAATCCATGTAAAACCCAGCTCGAAATTACAGTAGATCTGTGTAAAAATTTACTCTGAATCCATGTAGAACCCGGCTCGAAATTACAGTAGATCTGTGTAAAAATTAATATAATTAGGCCTATAATAAAGTGTTAGAAAGGTGATCCAAAAGTGCCATATTTATCCCTCATGAAATGATTAGCTTTCAAAAATTTAACATAAAAAACGTCTCAGAATGCACATCTAATCACAAAGATCTTTGTGATAAACCCCCACACTCCCAGTCTTTTATTTACCCTCAGAAAATCATCATTTCATCAATTTGGTTCATCATTTTCTTGTTGGTGTACTTCTTCATACCAGCTTCTGTAAAGAATAAAATACAGCTTAAAAACAGTTAGGCCTCAATCCCTTTGTGAGTTGCTGCCGACTAAAGTCGACTACTGAGTTGTTATGCATGTTTCAACCATTGAATCAATGAATGTTAGTAAATGATACTGTTTATTTTTAAAAACATATCATTCAATAGGTCTGTCTTTGTGGATACATAATAAGTCGTCGTAGGTGGTCATAATGCAATGAGAATCCTAATAGCTGCGTATATTTGTGCGTACTTTTAACGCACACTGATGTCATGAATAATGGGAATATATATAATATAGGTATAGGCTACAGGCAGTGTGCGACATAACCACTGGTTCGACGGACCCAGTCTATGAAAAATGGCAGTCGGGCCATGAACTTTTCAAAAGTACTGGTCCAACTGGCCATGAGAAAATTGGGAGGTCTCATGATCAAATATATTTATATACTGTTTAATGGAATTAAAAAACTGTTATTGGTGTGCTGTTACGTCCATCATGACATCATAGATTTGTTAATAATTCATTAAATATTGTATGGACCATTTTTCCCTTTTCACAGATTGATGCGAAATTGTCTCTTACATCAATATAAAACCTAGTTTTAACATTTTGGGCAGTTTGAATTTGATGAAAAGTCACTGGTTGGCTATGGGTATACATCAGTGGTCGAAATAAGGAATAATTACATTTTGATGAACAAATAGAATATTTTTAATTTGGTCCTATAAATGGTGGAATTCGTGGGACATCTGAATGGTGTTGAAAGTTTGATCAAATAGCACCTAAGGATCTCAGTACATGTATTCGAATTAGACATTTTTTAAGGCCTTAGAAGGCATATCTAATATTTATACAAACTTAGAAATGTGCATCAGTAAAAATCAGTAATTTTCAATCGAAGCTCAGGTCCAGAAAGTCTTAATTTTATCATGACAGCACAACTGAATGTTTTCCTACAGATTTAGAGATTGATTCGGTAAAATATGCTTAGAATACAGGAAGAATTATATTCATTCAATGATAGTTCTTCCTTTTCATAACTATATGTATATATATTGACTTTCCTTATCAAGTCATTTGTCATTAACATTTAGGTCTAAGGTTCACTAGGTGAAAAGACTTAATAGTTACGTAATAATATCTTAGATCTCTATATATATTCCAAGGAAAATAACAACGTTCGATTTTCTGAAAAGATACCTGTATAATTTACAGGTGTCTGTAACCACTGGTGAAGTCATAATCCTCACCGTGTACAATCATTTGGACTGACTAAAAAGTCAGTAAGGGGCCCCCCTCCCCTATTACATGTAGGCATGTGACATCATATTTGAGGCATTCCATTCAGATTATATTCGGACCATGGAAAAACTAGTCGGGCCATGAACTCTCAAAAAGTCATGGCCCGACTGTCTATGGCAACCCAACCCACTATGTCGCACACTGTACAGGGTTCAAATATAATACTTTAAATTCTTAAACTACAAATAACTTATTTACGCAATATACTATTAGTAGAAAATGTAGGCCTACTAAGCGTTTGGTGTAGGCCTACGTCAGCCATGATTGCCACTAACCGGGCCGGCAATCGGCGGTGGTAACGTGAATGGGCCTTGAGTCTACCGCACCAAGGCCACCGCGAACGGCATGGATACTCACGCTATCCAGACGGTGTAGGTACCAATGGATTCAGCGCAATGAGAGCTTCTTAATGATGTATTATGTCCATATTCAATTAATTTTGAAGAAGGGAAGGGGATGGCAGTGGCATGCAACATAACCCAGAAACCAACGCCCAGGTCTCCATTGAATTTGTGGCGGTCTCTGGTATTGATATTAGACTTGTTTGCTGCAGGCCGGGCCAATAAATCATTGGGCTGACTATCTAACTGTAGACGGGAGCAGAGCTGTGTCTTCACCTGTCCATCTCAAAGATGGTTCTAACTCTTCACATATACGGCATTGTTTACAATTTTAGGAATAAAAACATTCCTTACCTGTTTCCTGCAGCTATAGACGCAAGTAGCAGCTAATTTCCAGTTGTTTTTATGCTGATTTCCGTCCATAATTTCCAAATCAAGCTTCGAATTTTCCGCCGTTTGAAGATGGTTGATGGGACCCGGATGTAAACAGAGCTGCTGGTGACGCCCTCTACTGTTAACCTATGTACTACGGTGGACGAGAATGGTTGATTACAGTTCTATGGTATAGCCTGACATAGGTGGTTGGGACGGGAATGTAGGCCTACGTAGTCCAGTCCCTGAAGGTGAAAAATGGGTCCTACCCGTAAAAAAATGGTATAGAAACGCTTTTGGTGTCAAAAGAAGCGGAATTTCAAGGAGAATAGGCTAACATAGGCTATCCCCAAGCCAAAATCCGCCAAAATCCGCTTTGTGGATTTTTTTTTATACCCGTTTAGGCTTAAATGGTTTGAAATAATTATTTAGTATTATTATAAAGTCGAGATCGTGTATACTTCTATAATCTAATGTGAATAGGAGATAAGGAGAAAGGACGACCAGACACGTACAGATTCCGTTACCAACTGATTGTATATTTTATTAGACAACAACCCTCACAGGAGCAGCTCACGTGCTACTCCTGGAGGTGGGAGGGGCTCTATTCATGATAGGCCCAAGGCAATATGACAGGCAGGTGTGAGTCATGGAGGGAGGGGCTAGGATGATCTTGGCTGTATAGCATCACCCCCTCGCTACCCCGATGATCCTCCATAAAGCACACCTGCTTAAGAACAAATTATACATAATATCCAAGAATAATAATTAAATAAAGAATAATCAAGAAGGCGATCACATACGGATTCTTTTTCCTAAATATGGTATATGGAAGCATTTTACTAGACATTTGAGAAAACAATGACAAGCTAAGATACACGTAAGGTCTAACATAAGGGTTTATGAAATCATTAACTTGAACACTTGACCGGCCGCGCAGGGATGGCATAAGGCGAGAGCCTGCGTCGGCGACCGGCCTTCTCAAATGACAGCGCCGGCGTATGCACCTACACATTCCGCCCTAAACATAAATCTTGGCCGTAGGGAGACCGGCAAGGCGCAGTGGATACGGGGCCTGACACCGGCCTTCACAGAAACTTCCTTAAAAGACCAAAAATAATAATAAAAATATGATAACTCTGTTAGAGGGAAACATAAGTGTTTCCTGCTTCTGCTTAGAAAATATAAAGAGAATACAACAATACAGCAGAACGCTATCCGTACATGAAACTTTAAAGAAGACTAAAATATGCTACAAATATACAAAAAGCTCACATAAAGTGAGAATCACTCTCTTCCCCCTCTCTCTCTCAGGGGAGAGAGAGAAAAGATCAGCCTGCCTCACACTCTACACCACCTCCAATTCCATTGGGTTCCCTTGTACTGGCTTCCACACCAGAGTCCAGCGAACCTCGCCTTCCTCCAGCATGGCAGCCAGCACCCTGTACTTAGTGCAGGTGAGAGATCTCTGTCGAGGCAGATCGATCTCCAGCAGCCCTCCCTGGTGGATTAGCCTGATAGGTCCACTCCATCGGAGAGCTACTGAGGAGAAGAGATAGCAGCCCCTATCGGCATAGATACCTGCCATCCTAGGGGCTTCAGCAGCGGAGAAGGACTCTCTCTCAAAAATAGTAGAAGAGAGGAAAATCTCAATATACCTTTCTCCCTGCTGGAGGCGGAGGCAAATCTTGTTGGCCTTGCTGGTGACCTTTCGGCGGCAGCAGCAAAGGCAACAGGCCTTCAAACACAAATACACTTTATAAAGACATCTAACAATCTTTGGCAAGCAAAAGAAAATAATAAAAATCACTGCGACAATACCTATCCAATTTATCTCAGATTTGGGGGCTTGGTAGAGAGGACCAACCGTTGGGCTCTTAGGGGGGCCCAAAGTAAAGTCCATTTTCGTGAAACTCGGCCTAGTGAGAGGCATTTTTAGCCTCGTGAAGACTGAAAAAATGCACTACGTAAGACAAAATTTGTGACAACAAGGGTGTCTGGCCAAAAGGCAAAAAATAAAGTTAAATAAGCGGGGTAAAGGATAGTTATCTGCAGTGAAAAAACGTTTTAAAGTGACTTCTAACAATTTGTAAACTCTCTATGACTAGCCTACAAACACATCTCCTCCAAACTTGCACAATGCCATGTCATGCCCTGCGAATGATCACTCAGGCATGTACACGACCTTGTGTGGATGATTGTCATCAAAAGCAAGAGAAAAGTGCCAATAGGCAAGGCAAAAAGCCAGAAAGCAAACTCCAAAAGGATAGGATAATTACAAAAAATAAATAAAAAAATAAAAATAAATAGTTTTAAAAAGAAAAAGTTTCACAAAAGTGAATACAAATTAATAAAGAATAACATAAAAAAAGTAGTCAACCAAAGATTGCTAACAGCAAGGCAAAAACCGCTCTCTCCAGCCCTACATAAATGCCAGAATAATAAATCATTCAGAGCATGTTTACATACATCAACCTTGCTGTCTAGAGCTAACAAGTTTAACCTTGCCGCCTATGACGTCCCCGCTCTCAGCATGACGGCCTATAGCGCCCGGTCGGTGAAACATAATATGGGTCGTCTATAGCGACCAACACAAAGTGGGCGCAATGTTAACTCAATGGCGTCTGCCGAAAGCTTTGTGCTGTGAATCAAAACACATTTCAGACATCGATCCTTAAAATCCACATTTTTGTACATTATCTCCTCTGTATGGGAGTTCCCAAGAGGAACTGACTCATTGCTTGTGAGATATCGTGGTAAAATAGAACAGCAAATACATATATAAATACAACGACACCACACAAATACAAAGATAATGCAATCGTTTCAAAGAAATACAGAAAATAGAAAAACAGACCCAAAAGTCTAGATCTGAGAAATCGTTGAAAGTTATCAACGAGTCAATCAAGTCAAATGTTTAAAAATTCAAAATCTAAAATACAGGGAAAAAATCTGAGGAACCCACTGGAAGCAAAAACATGGTTAAGGCAAATTATAAACAGTACAATTAGCAGCACAGACGGCTGTAAGTGAGACCCACAAAACAGATGTTATTGTTTTGCTTCCTCATTCAAATACCCAGCTATAAATACACCATACACCAGAGAAACAAGGTCAGATACATTCTAAGTCGGTAGAATAATAAAAATACCTCATGGGGTCGTGCTGTGACCCCAGTCACCACAACTGGGTGACCCAAATACTCGGTCACACTCTGAAAACAGCTGTATCAGTCCACATAGCAAATTAGACAAGAGAGAAATAATAAATCAACAGAAAAAACTGCTTCTAGGAAAGAAACTAGACGTCTTTCTCATCTCTCTCATGGAGATCTGAGAAAGAAACACATTTGTTTCTCAGACCTGCCCCATTGCCCACACTTGCTAAAGAAATAGTGCTTGAGGTTAATCCTCTTTTCGAACGACTGAGGGGGGTTTTTTAGTAAAATCTGCACAGCTCTAGAGTTCTTTGGGACCCAAAATAGAGCCCAAATCTTCTCCTGACTTGCCAAGGCTGTTTTTAGCCTAAAAGAGGAATAAAAAGGGATTTTAACAGCTGTCGGCAAAGTTACTCTAAACACTTTGCCTTGACTGGGTACCAAAAGGTCATCACTCCATTCAAGGAAAATAAAGCTCCTCAAATGGCAGCAAGAAATCTCTGTCTCTGCAGAGATTACCACAGGAGCAAGAGATTTGACCATAGCATTATGAGAAAAAATTGAACTGACCAATGGAAAATCGAAAGAGTTTCCACTGCTCTGCAATCGCAAGTGAAGCATGGGGGTGTCCAACATCTCGTTTCTTCTCCCACAGCAAATCATGTTCAAGAAAACTCTATAGGTCCAAATCTTTTTTAAGACAAATACTAGCACAATACAGAGGCAAATGGAGACCAAATAACCAGAATAATCGTAGTAAAAAGAATAATAATTAAAGGAAGAATCAGTGATAGACTTGGCACTCGGTGAAAAAACGACATTAGCAGCCTCCAGATCAGTTAAATTCATAATAGCAAAAGCATCTGTCTGGCGCACAATTGGAAAAATAGCTCCCAAACGATGCATCTTACAGAATAAATAAACACACATTATAGTGTTAAAAAGGCTGATCATAGTGGCAGTAATGCCCACCGAATGATATTTAGGGAGATTCTGCAGATTTACCTTCAAGTTTTCCCAAATTTCCTTTACTTTTTGTTGCTTTTCCATCATGTCCTTCACTGCTGGTCTTAAGTCAATACCCTTATTTATTAAATCGTCTCCAAGGTGGCCTAAATGTTTCCTAATTTCCTCGGAGGAGGGTAAATTTAATTCCACTGGAGCATGAAAGATTTCTGCCCCAGAGATATTTAAAATATCGATTCCAAAAGAAGCAGCCATAGGCATATTAAAACCTGTTTTGATACTAATATGAGCAATTTCTGGCTCTTCACAGTTAATTTGATTATTTTCCAAGACAACCTTATCGAATTTCAAAATACATTGGCAGGGTAAAGACACAACAAGAAACGGGGGGACACTAATCTCCTTGTTATGACCCCCAGGGCACTCAAACCTCGCAGTATGGCCTGCCCCAACGATGACATGGCTGTCATTACCCACTGAGAGGTGTGTCAGGGGCACTGGCACGTTGAGGAACGAGTGGTAGGGGCATAGTTCAAGGGCTGAAGTTACATTATCAAAGAATAGGGACGATAAACATGACCAAAGTTTAATAGATCTCAAAATAATAGATTCTCTGCAAAACCTACCATAATCCAAGTTGACACATGCTTCCATAAATTCACTGTTTAGTTCCAAGTACTGGGTCTGGTCCTTCGAGATGGCAAAATATTTTGAGGCAAACACCAGTTTAGTAAATCCAGAGGTATTGTGAGAATGGCTATGTAGGGGTAAAGGAATAAAAATGGGTCTAAAAAGAGAAAAAATTGATTTTCTAGGAGCCACAATGACCCCCAGAGAAATAAAAATTCGATCTCTATCCACATGGAAATTTAGCAGCGAATCCCTGTCCAAAGTAGTTACCATATGGTAACCTTCAGGCAAGGACCTCCGCAAGACTCCCCTAGCCCTGTCCAGACTCCTGTCCTCTACGAGATCCAACGACACATGCCCCTCTAATAAACCCTCGATCGCTGTCAGTACTTTCCTCACTGTTCCCACGTATTGGGCCTGGGCCACGATGTCAAGGGTGGTTGCAGAGAGGAAAGACAGCTTTCTGAAGTTTAGGTGCATGAATCGTATGGCAGACAGGAGCTCTCCAGAGCTAGTATTAGCCACAGTACCAATAGTCGCAGTTAAATTCAAAATCAAATTGTCTACTTCCAGCAAATGTTCCAAAGAAAAATCCAAAAGCAAATTTGTGTTCAATACAAGTCCATTGATGACTTTATCTCTTGCCTCTTGTGTTTCCTCAATAGTTCCAACTCCTCCTGACATTACTCGCACAGCTTTGTTGAAGTCAGCTAATTCATCCTCAGTGGCCACACCAAAAAGTTTTCTTGCAACCTTTCCTACACCAGGCAAGACAGATCGTTTTGTCCTTGCAGAGTAA
Organism: Sthenelais limicola; assembly: GCA_942159475.1. Lineage (NCBI taxonomy): Eukaryota > Metazoa > Annelida > Polychaeta > Phyllodocida > Sigalionidae > Sthenelais > Sthenelais limicola. The sequence continues at coordinate 101,201,998 of OW804100.1, read as the reverse complement.
TCAGCCTTCAAAGTTTCCATAATAGAAGAAAACTTGAAAAATGTCCCATTTACAATCCTATACAGACGATTTTGCATGTAATTAATTGCAACACAATCCTCCTCTTGTATTCCTAGTCTAGCAGAATCGCAAAGGGAAGGCATAACAGGGTCTTCTACCCTAGGCAAGGGTAGGTCCAAAATCACTGACTTCTGTTGGCAATTTACCACGATGTCCTGCTCTTTGAACAGGAAAACACCCATGTTTTGTCGCAGCCTGTGTCCCGTAACAGACACAGTCGCCACGACCAGCAGGAAAAGTACACTGAAGTGAAGAAAAATCAGACACTCTCTCAGACAATTGCAAAAAGCCCAAAACAAATGATAAAAACATAAAGAAAAAGGGTTAACTAGGGTAAAATAGCTAACACCAAAGTCTATCTACTTGATTCAGTTAGACATTGGCTTCACACGATCCCCATAGTCTATGTGGGGAGTGGCAAAAGTTCTTAAGTTTTAGAAAATAAAATCTTAGTACAGAATAAATAATTTAAAGTTCCTAGAAATCATTTCTAGATCATTAGCATGGACGCTTAAATGAGTCGAACGACGAATTAGGTAACCAATTACAAGAGAAATCAAGATAAAAAGAAAAGAAAAAAATATATCAGGGAGCAACTCCTACCTCCGTCTATCCATCTTGAATCTCCAGACCTTGAGTGATCGTGGTCTAGTCAGAGAAACCTTAGGGTAGTACCCATTACATTAACCCCTCCAGGGTGGATTGGTGCGGTACTAGGCCTGGCCACGTCCAGATTAAGTGTCAGGGGGGTTTCAATACAGCCCCCAACCCCTCATTGCTGGCTCAGTAGGTGACCCAGGCCCATTCCATCAAGGGAACACTAGGGTCTGTGGGATGCACGAGAGGTTTGCAGCATGAGCGATGCCACGCCCCCCTGAGGGAAGGACCAAGCAACGCCCACGCCACGCGCATTCCTCTGCACTGAGGCTCATCCCACTCTAGCAACGGTACCTACGACTGTCCAAATCCTACCTTTAGTCCCTTCAGGGCGAGATTTCTCCTTTCAAATCATCCACAGTTAACACAAGCCTCAAGGGAGGAATGGACAAGAATTTTTTGAATAAATTTACATGTCCTCTCCCCTAAAATCTTCGCTTCATTGGCTCACAAACGTTCTTACATGGTGATGACTAAGAAAAAGTCCAGAGAAAATGGCCTAAAGTCATCACATTCTGTACTAGAACTAATACAGATCAAAAATATCAACTTTAAAGATATAAATAATTTCAAAGTTTTTCAAAAGTTCAAGAAAAACGCTCAAAATCGCACAAAAAATTTACTCCAAAACCCTTGCAATTGTCATAAAAATAGTCCGAAATTCACCAAGGAACAGAAACACTCATCATACTACAAAACAGAAGGGATTTAAGCACAATATCTCCCTCAAATGACACCTCAGGCAAGCCAGATTGTTCCAACAGGCAAGTGGGCACGCCCCCTTGCATGTTGTCATTTGAGATTCAGCAACAAAAGCAAATTTTTCTTCCCTTCCAAGTTGCCAAGGGTTGGCAAACATCTGCAGCAAAATTAGCCGAAAACGATGCCAAGCGACCAAACTGCAAAAGGTTTGCAGTATTTGGCAACCAAAAGGTTTCTAGAAAATAAATAAAAAAATAAAATAAAGTCCCAAATCGCTCTGAAACAGAGCGTTTTCTTCCGAAGTGGGAAATAAAAATAAAAATTAAATGATCGGGGTTGCTGTTTCTCTAGGCAGTGCCTAAAGCATCACATTATTGCTAGACGTGGTGATACACAGTGTCTAGCAAGGGAGAGTATTATGCCCATACTCCCGACTGGGCGATAAATTAACGTTGAGCAGCCGGCTATTTATAGGTCTAGAGTTGAAAGCGCGGACGTCGGAGTGAACAGGTGTACGCGCTCAACACGCTAGCGCCTATGGGCGGGTGACAAGAGGTGTCCAGATTGACACTTTCCAGCTGGAAATATATCCACATAGGGAATGCTACTGCACACCGCATTGTTGCTTCCCCGAAGACGCTCGCCGGGCCCTGCTCGCTCCCGTGCCGTGAAAAACGCCACTCTATCAGTCGGCCGCTCTCCCGATGAAACAAAAGCTGCCTAGGCTTGCTTCTACCGATGGGCCATTCCCCAATAAGCCCTGATATCCACACGCCCAGACTATGGCTAGAATAAAAACAAATAAATGAACTTATTTCCCCAACAATTTCTTGAGGAAATCTCGAGTATATTTCTTATTAACCAGTTTGAGGAATTGAACATGCACAGGTCGACCCAATATCTTGCCGCTGCTCAAGTTCTTCAGCTTTGCAGTGAATTTTGATGGCCTTCTCACCACCAAATAAGGTCCAGAGTACTGGCTCTGTATCTTAGCACTCAAACCTTTCTTGAAGAAATGAACTTTGGCATACACCACACAACCAGGTTCAATATTGTCCAAATGAATCTTTCTGTCATACCTTTGTTTCATATTAACGTTAGATCTTTCAATGTTTCTTTCTACTAGCTGTGTCAATTTTTCCCTGTTCTCATCCGCGTCCAACAGATGTTCCAGAATTGGTTTGATCGTATCTTTCACATCTATCAGACATGCCTGAGAAGGAATCTGACATTCACGCCCATACACCAGTGTATAAGGGGCTATCCCAGCACTGAAACTATCTGTGGCATTTAGGGCCATAACAATTCCAGGGACATATAGATCCCAGTTCTCCGCATTTGCCAAGCAGAAGGTACGCAGCCTCTCTCCCATCGATTTATTTTGTCTTTCAATGAGCCCATTTGAAGATGGCTTCCAGGGAGAGGAGAAAATCTGTTCTATTCCAAACTTTTTACAGAATAAGGTGAAATCCTTCCCTGTAAATGTTGTCCCGTTGTCGCTATAAATCTTACTTGGACAACCCACAGAACAGATCACTTTCTCAAAGAATTCATTCCTAAAACTTGCACTACTGATCGAATCAGTAGCCCAAGCAAATAAGAACTTTGTGGACATATCTATACAGGTTTGAATATAGCAATTTCCTGATTTGGTCTTAGTAATGGTACCTATAGAGTCAACCATAAAACATGAGAAGGGGCGTGGGGTGGGATCCCTAATTTCCATGGGCAGGCGGATAGTCCTATTCATCTTCTTTGAACTTAGGCATTCGTGGCAAATTGAAACATATTTCTCCACATCTGCTACCATAGTTGGCCAGAAAAACCTGCTGGAGATCAAGTGAAGCATCTTAGTGATCCCCACATGTGCACCGACTACCCCATTATGGATCCTTTCTAGGAATTTATTAATCAGATCCTTGGGTATCACAATCTGGTACACCTGTGGTATCAGTCTATACCTCAGCTTCCCAGGAATTCGACACAGGAGGCCATTTCTCATAAAGAACTGTTCCTGGGACAGCAATATCCGCCTCGCTTCCTCATTTTCCTGAGGGAGCATACCAGACTTAATATAGTTGATCATTGATCTACAGGCAGGATCAGACATCTGCCCTGAAATCAGATCCTTCACTCCCACAGCTTCACCTCCTGTCAATTCCTCTGAAAATAAATCACCCGACAGACGGGGGGTGGCTGATGCTATAGCCTTTCTTCTGTCGGCATTCTTACTGATCTTAGACCTAGAAAAATGTGGCAATTTACTGCTAACCCTAGCCTGTTTATTCTTTATAGCTTTTTGCTTCCTCTTCCTCTCCTGATCCCTTGATCTCTGGAGGGCCTTTTCCTTAGATCTGTCCGTATCCTGGCGTGTGGAGGATCTAGTTTCAATAGCCATAATGGCTTTCTCCCCACTCACTACAGGAATTCTAGGAGCTTCTTCCTCACATTCTTGGTCGATGACTGTGAGGTCCTCCTTCAAGGAAATTATAGGAAGTGGCCTGAACATTCTTACAGGATAATTTTGTACCACATCTTCCGGTCTAAAATATTTAATGGCATGTACCTCAGAGAAAGCCACAGATTTACCATGACCCCTGCCCTGAGGCACGTGGCTCTCCTTCCCCTCAAGGCTGTAATCTCGCCTGCTGAGAATATCAGCAACCGTGTTTAGGGAGCCCTTGAGATATAGGATAGTGTATTCAAAATTACTGAAAAAATCGAGCCATCTAGCCATCCTACCAGTAAGATTTTTCTTGCTATTTAAAGCAAGCAATGCTTGGTGATCTGTGTATATGGAGAAGGGCCTCCCCCAGATATAATGTTTGAACTTTTCCATAGCAAACTTCAAACCAGCCAGTTCCCTGTCAGAACAGCTATAGTTTCTCTCACATTTCGTGAGGGCCCTTCCCGCGAATTCTATGGGTCTAAGAAACCCATTTTCATCCTTTTGATTTAAAGAACAGCCAAGGGAAAAATTACTTGCATCACTTGTGATAAAAAATTCCTTTGAATAATCTGGATGTGGTAGCAAGGCATTTTTACAAATGGACCTCTTGACGAGCTCAAAACTTCTCTCACTTTCAGGGTCCCATTTGAACTCCCTCTTTTTGCTGGTAATTCGGTACAGAGGTATCATAAGTTCACTAAAATTTGGAATGAAATTTCTATAATAATTACACAGGCCACAGAAAGCCTTTACATCTTTGGCTTTCCTTGGTCTGGGGAAACTCCTGATAGCATCTACCTTGCAATGCTCAGGTTGGAGACCTCGCCTGTTAATCACATAGCCTAAAAATGAAACCGATTCAAGACCAAAGAAACATTTTTCCTTCTTCAACCTAATGCCAGCTTTAACAAGAGTAGAAAACAAATTATCTATACTCAGGAGATGCTCCTCCCAGCTATCTGACGCCAAAATTATGTCATCAATATAGCAACTAACATTAGGTATCCCTTCCAAGATCCGAGTCATCATAGCGTTGAAGCTTTTAGGGCTTGTCTTCAAACCCATAGGCATACTCCTATACTGGAATATACCGTCACACGTGGAAAAAGCTGTTATATGGCGATCCTCTTTTCTCAACTTACATTGATAAAAGCCATTATAACAATCGACCTTGGTAAAATACTTTCCACGCATTTCTCCAACTCTAGATATTACTTCATCAGCTCTTGGAAAGGGTATAGCCTGAGGTAAAACTTCCGTGTTGACAAAACGAAAGTCCACGACAAGCCTATGTTTGACGTTTCCCGACCTCCTCGAACCTGGTTTCTCTACTAAAAAACATGGGCTAGAAAACAAACCTCTACCATCTGTTTTTTCAATAATACCAGAATCTAGCTGTTCCTTCACTAGCTTTCTCAAAATCGTCGTCATTTGGGGGTTCAACCTATAAGGCATTTTATTAACAGGTCTAAAATTTTCTTTCAGATCAATTCGATGTTCATAATTCTCCGCGTGTATTATTGGTACCCCTTCCTTGTGGAAAACCTGATCAAATCTTAGCAAAATATCAAGTAGCTGAGTCTGTTGTTCCCTCGCGAGTTTCTCTGACATTTGATATGAGCCCCCCACCGTCTGTATTTTGTCGGCCATGAGTGGCTCATATCGCTTATCACCCACAGCTGTCAACGCCTCAGTACTTGTCTGACACGTGCCTAGCTCGTTTATCACACTGTGGGGGCTTGCTCGAAGCAAAGGGAAGAAATCTTTCTCGTTCCTTACTCTAAAAAGGCCTAAAATATTTCCCTTTCTTACCTTACATTCGGTTTCTGACAGATTAGCAATGACAACCGGAATAGAATTGTTTTCATTAGCTCTTACCAGGCACCTTTTAGCAATAAAGGGAACAGGTCTACTCCTGTTCAAATTTTCTGTTATTCCTACCTTCCCCTTGAGATTTTGCAAGCCAGAAATACGAATAGAAAAAACATTCTCAGCCCTTGGTTTCAACACAATGTCTCTGTCTGTTCTTAACACAAATAAACCTTGGTTTGGATCACCAAACCTGATGTTTGCCTTGTACCTGTCAAGGAAATCGACACCAATAATCATAGCCCTTCTCAGGCCAGGAACAACATGCAACCATTCGACATAAGTTTCACCTCCTATTTCGAATACAGCTCTGATAGCCTTTCTGGCTATTTTATAATCACCATTTGCCATGTACAGCTTTAAATACGTTTCAGCTACAATAAACTTTGGATTATCCTTGATAATAGCATTACTGAACTCTGATCCGACACAAGAGACACTGGCCCCAGTGTCTACAAGGGTAGGAACAATATATTTTCCCACCTTAACCTCTACTCTGGCATCTGACAATTTTACCACATTGAAAACTCTTCCCCTTGTCCTAGAAAAGGAAGTTAGTTCCAACATGGTGTACATGATTTTATTTTTATTGCTGGGATTCGAATAATCTGAGGAATTTGTCTCACTTACCCCTAGTTTTGCTCTGGGTAGTAATGGTACAGTTGCTCTTGTGGAACTTCTGGACAGGTCAGGAAGGCTTCCTGACCTTCTCCCCCGTTTTTTGAATCGATTTGTTCACCATTGTTCACTATTTCTCCTGAGACTTCATTTACATGAAAGGCCTGTCCTCTACCGTTCTCCTGGCTCTGGCTCCTGGGTTGACTCCTGTCTTTGGAGCCAAATCTCACGTTATTTTGTGGCCATGGAGAATTGTTCCAGCCTCTCCTGTCCTGGCTGCCACTTCTGTTTGGGGGAAATCCTCTCTTTTCCTGGCTTTGCGACCTTGGCTGGCCAGAAAAATTATTGTTATATTGTTGATAAGATGATGAAGGAGCATAATATGGTTGTTGGCTGGGAGGCTGGAAACTTCCTCTCTCTCTGCTCCTACCCCTATAGTTCTGCTGATTTTGGTAGGGATAAGGATTGTTATTGGGACGGTAGTTGGGGTTGTAATTGTAGTTGGGGTTGTAGCTGTAGTTGGGGTTGTGGCTGTAGTTAGGGTTGTAGTTAGGGTTTGTGTTCTGATGGTAATTAGGGTTAGGGTTAAATTGCCTATCCCTGCTCCTCCCCTGTTGAAACCTATTTCCACTGGCACTTCTCTGATTTCCGTTCAGATATTTGTCTCTCCTGGACCTATCATCTTGCCTGCCAATGTGTGCTACCTCTGGTACCTTCTCAGCCACCTCTTTTTTCTCTGCTCTTGCCCCAATTACTGCTTCGAATTTTGCAGCAGAATCGGTAACAGCTGTTACCGTTTTAGGGTTTTCTGCAGCAACACACACCCTAATATCCTCCCTCAGCTTGCCAAGGAGGATATTTGCCCTTTCCCTTTCGGGAAGGCCTGATCTAGATAACAATTGGCTCATAATTTTACAAAAAGCCTTAGTATCTTGACCCTCTGACTGGGTCCTGAAAGGATAGTCTTTCATTCTCTCGTCAAGAGTTAGGTCTGCAAATTTGTCTAAAAAGTCCCTTTTGAATGTAGGGTATGGAACTCTAGTTCCATATTGTTTGGTAAAACTATTGTAGAAAACAAGGGCTTCATCCGAAATATAGGGTTTTATTCCCACTACCCACATTTCCTGGGGGAGCCCACTCCTCTCTGCAAATTCCTCGAATTCTTCCAGGAAGAATTCGCAACTGTATAGGACAGTTGGTTCCTTAAAAATTTGGGGGGCTTTTAGAAATTTTTTCATGACATGGTCACTTGTACCATTATTGAAACTACCCTTATTCCTCCTCTCAGATTGACTATCCATGAAACTTTTCATGAAGTCAAAGGTATCCACTCGCATCTGCTTCATTTCCTGGAGCATCGCCAGCATTGGATCTTGCTGAGAGACAAAAGGTTTCACCTCTTGTGGGGAAGTTTGGTAATTTTGCTGAAAAGTAAAAGGCTTCACCTCTTGAGGAGAATTTAGAAAATTTTGCCTATTCTGGGGGTCGTTGAATACATTTAGAGGAGAGTAAGCGCCCTGTTGGAAATGCTGGCCATTTGGGACAGAATTTAGCATATTTACGTTTTGTTGCTGAGCCAATTGTTGCTGTATGGGAGACAAGGGTGAACCCTGTGACTGGTTTGCTGTATAAGGTTGGTAGTTAGGCTGAATGTTTACCAGAGGCACCGATGCAGGATCGAAACCAGGATTAGATTGAGCAAATACCTGACTTTGGTGGTTCGTTCTAGGCTGGTTAGGGTTAGGTACCCTCAGAGGAGAAATTCCCGAAGGTTGAAGAATGGGGACTTGTTGAATCACAGGCTTCTGCGTAGGGAACCGCTGTTGAGGAGCTCCTCCAGGGTGGAAGAAAGAGCCCATCTCGCTCATCCTGCTGCCGGCACGTTTGGGCGCAACAGGCGGGCCCACTGACCTCTCTCGTGTTGCCGGCGGTCTCCCCTCAGCGGCTTGGCCGGTACCGAATAAGCTTCGGTTCACCTCCGGCCGACCCAAGATCCTGTCGACGTCGCCCTCCTCGAGATAGTTTCTAGGCCTATAAACACCATCGTCACAGTAGCCTTTTGGAGGCGATATTCCAGTCACTGGAGTTGGAGGTAGAGGAAATTCCTCTTCCTCCTGATTATACATGTTAACACTTAAATGTCCACCCTTCCTGGGGGTATTTATGACCGATTTGAAATCTGGTTCTGAATCGTCAGAATCAAAAAGATCTGACGAAAAATCCGAGTCTTCTCTTACTCTTCCAAACACCTCTGCTTGCCTGGTTTCCTGACTCTCACGTGTCCTCGTGTCTATGAAAGATGTAAAATAGTCAACTCCCTCCTTGAGCCTTTGTAGTTTTGATTTCTTCTCCATAAATAATCCAAAAACGAAAACATAAGTAGTTCTATAGAGTTGGTTGATGTTAAAGCACTGTAGAAAAAAAAATTTTGCTCGAATTCGCCACCAGTATTATAAAGTCGAGATCGTGTATACTTCTATAATCTAATGTGAATAGGAGATAAGGAGAAAGGACGACCAGACACGTACAGATTCCGTTACCAACTGATTGTATATTTTATTAGACAACAACCCTCACAGGAGCAGCTCACGTGCTACTCCTGGAGGTGGGAGGGGCTCTATTCATGATAGGCCCAAGGCAATATGACAGGCAGGTGTGAGTCATGGAGGGAGGGGCTAGGATGATCTTGGCTGTATAGCAGTATTTATCCATGTTTATGTGTGTGGAGAATAAACAGGTGATTGCTGACAAAGATCAAGAACCTGAGTTAGTGTTGAGTCACTACAATTTGACATTTTTCAAAATACCTACCTTGAAAAACATCGGAGAAAAACATGTATTTGCTGTCAAATGAAGCAGATTTGTGAGTAGAAAAAGATCTCCAACATTCACAACAACCTGTTGTTGTGTTATACTTTTTTTTGTGCAATAAAATGATTTTTTAATATTTTTTTTATTATTTTGTTTCGGCACACAACTCTCAGAAAATGGTATAGAGACACTTATGGTATCAAGAGAAGTGTTAAATTAGGTAGAATAACATATCCTAAATTGGCAAAAATCCGCTTGGGGGGATATTTTATACATTCATTCAAATGTAAAAAGTGAGAATTTTAGTATTTGATATTTTTCAAAATACCTACCAAAAAAAAATCGGAGAAAGGATATACTTTTATGTAGGCCTACATTTTATCAACTGTATTCCAATAATGGGGATTGCAAAAGCCTAGAATTTAGGCAAATAAATTCAAGGGTTCAACTTTACGATTGACTTTTCTGACTTTACAATTGGCTCTTCTGACTTTATGATTGACTATTTTGACTTAACAATTGACTATTTCAATTTACGATGAACTTTTTTGACTTTACAATAGTCTCTTCTGACACTTCGATTGACTATTTTGACTTTACGATAGACTATTCTGACTATGATTGACTATTTTGACTTCATGATTTGACTATTTTGACTTTACGATTGACTTTACGATTGACTATTGACTTTACGATTGACTTTTTCGACTTGTATTTACATTCCTGGTTATGAATTTCGCACCATAATTAATGAATAACATTAATTGTGGTCATAGGTAAATAAAGTTAAATCCTTTAAGAGTGACAAAAGTGCCTTCAGTCACAAAAGATTTGGAATATAATGTTTTCCTGATCTTTATCTATTGGACCTATTCCTATTATTGGAACTATTATTCGATTATCATTTGCGTAATAAATAAATATCTTCATCAATCAATACAGGATTTACAGGAAATTGTATAGGGTAGCATGAATTATATTCGGAATATATGTCCATATTATCCACCAGGGGAATGTGCTTATAATTGCCTGTGTACAGTATTGCCACCTAGTGGGACTACACCAGAGTACCAACCCCTAGTCACTTGCAGCAGCAGTCACCACCGGAACGGTTCGCCGTCAATTTTTTAAAAAAAATAACTAAAAAGAATCATTAATGCTTTGTCTGTTTTTAAATAAAAAAAAAAAAAAAAAAAAATATTTGTTTTGTCTGTTTTTTTAAAAAAGAAAAGATTTTTCATCATATATTAGCGTCTGTTTTTGGAAAAAAAAAAAAAGGATGTAGTTTTTTCAAAAAAATAATTGTATTTGCTTTTACGATGAACCCACGTATGCAGCTGATATTACACTGATCCCGCGAACCCCCAGGGGTGGTGCGCAGAAACAGTGTAATATAAGTGTAGGATTACTTGGATTCCACGCATGCACGCTGAATCCATGTAAACTACAGTTCGTACCTGGAAACAACAGGTAATTATGTGGATCCAGATGAATTTTCAGCTGATTTCTTAGAGTGTATCAGGCAGTTCTTCTATGGAACCATGTGTCTTATAATATAAAAGACTGACGATAAAGCTGAATTCGGACTATTGGTCCAAACTGGATGTAGAAGAAGAGAATATTGATGATATGATATGAAACAATATTATGAAAATCAATAATGAAATGATTGTCTAACGAAAACTGTATTTCTGGCCAAAACAAAAAGTTAATGGAACAGTGAGCAGGGAAGCAGCATGGAAGAGCCGCTGCTGCTCTGAGCCAATCAGATGTGACCACTGGCAATGACGTCATTCTCACACATATTCTCCTACAAAAGTATCGGGGAAATTACCCGTGGTCCAGGACCAAAACAACGACGGAATTTAGTTTTCATATTGAAGGTAGAACTTAATGATTACATTAAAAAGCTAACGAAATATAGATTCTTCTGCTAAAATCTAAATGTCTGCAGCCGTCTTGCATCCTTCCTGCAAGACTGGATGCAGACCTCGCACGGCAAAATGCCTGACAATGGATCATATTTGATATCTAAACTATTTTAATACTATGCCTATAAGGTAATATACAATGTACGGTCTGTCAGATTATATAGTTGATATTGTACACCAATCGTATTGATGGCCAAATCTTGGCGTAAAAACATGAACATCATCACTAAACAAGACACTATCAATAGTAATATATCTTTCTTTTTCCCATACACTTAGCAACGGATTTCCTTGCTTTAAAATATACAATGGGAAAATCCCATTAAATTCCTGGGGTATTATAAATTTAGCTATTTTCTGTCAAGGTTATGAATTATCCAAATCATACCTTTCTTCATTCTATCCTTTATCCATTTCCTGAGTCTCTGTATCTTTGTGGAGAGGACTACTTCTTATGTCAGAATATGTGATGTGTTTCAGGAAAGTCGCAAAAAAATGGATTTTGAGATATTATTATATTTGAAACGATCAGATCAAGCCGATTCTAATGGTAGTAAACAATAAGACATATAAGTATTGTTTCTATAATTTAAGTTTGATATCTTTACTTTTGAAAAAAAAAGTTATTAATATCTTTGGACGGATAATTACTAATGAAGTACCTAATTATACTACATAAGATGACCTTAGAAATGCGTACATATATTTAATACATTGCCTTGAAATGTTGTGCACGTATTAATGTTACTAGCAGCATTAAGCACCCAAAATAATAGAATATTCCAACAAGGATATTATATAGATAAATCACCTTGAAATATCCATTTTGCGACTTATGACTCATTTTCCTGAAACACATCACATATATGTACATGTATGTTGCTCAAATGTTGAGCTTGCCTGTGTTGTATAGTGTTTAATGACCTGCTTGCAATTCATTGTCCTTACGTAGATTGAAGACTACGATTTGCTTTAATGATTAATGATTACTTTTTTGGAATTATAGTCTGTATGGAAGAGCATGACGCAAATTAATTTGTTTTTAGACATGTTTTAAACCTGATCATAATTTTTCCTGATCTGCTGAGGCTTCTCCTACAGCAGTAAAGCTATTTGTCTACTAGGATAAAAAGATTTATGTGTTTTTTTCCCAAAGGAATGTATTATTGTATGACAATTTTATTTTATATCAAACTATCATGCCTTAACATCTATTTGTAATTCTGCTGAACCCAGATAGCCAAATAGCATGCAAATGTAACACCAGTGGCGCTGTAGGCTGCAATATCTCCCAGTAGGCTAAGACGGAAGCTTCCGCCGCCCGTGTTTGCGGCCGCCGCCACCCGCAAAAACGGTGATAACACCAGCAAAAAATGTAAAAATGGTCACAGGATTAATAAATATGAAAAGAGCATATTCTCAGCTATCCATAGGTATATAATTTTACGTATTTGAAAGAGTAGAGCCCAAGTAATGACTGTACACAGGTAACCATGTTTAGGCCTACTCTATTTCTTAGCTTGCGGGAGCCATAACTGGAAGCTCTCGCCTTAGCAAAGCTAGAAAAGCTAGGTGGCGTGATGGTCGGATAATGTATTTTCGCGCTATCAAGGATAGGGAGAATTAATGCTCTTTACCTTATGCAATCAGGCAACACTGAGAATATCAACGTTATACGAGAATATCTCCGGATTTTGTGACTCTCACTGATTGAGGACTTGATAAGGCCAATGGTCTATTCAGACTAATTATATCATTGTTTTATAAATTGCGGATTGATTGATTGATTGTATTGTATTCATGTATGTTGAACCATTGTATTTTAGTTGGCAACAAAACTCAAAAAAAAAACTAGTATTAAATACGGTCTACTTCTTGTCTAGTCGAGGCACATTATATTAAAGGAGTTTCTTGTAAAATCATGTAAGCATAATATTGTCATATTAGATCTTTGATAATGTACTGATGATTAAACTGTTATTGTAAATTGTATCTACAGCAGAAATACTTTCGGACATTGAAAGGTATCACACTTGTGAAATTTGTTTCGAAATAAAATCTGTTTAAAAAAAAAACGTTCGTCGCTGAAATGTATCGTTGTTCCTGAATAAACACATTATTAAATCAAATTAAATCAAATAACAACTTCTCCCTAGGCTCCAACGTTTTTATTCATCCATCCAAACAGGTAGCCTACACTGCCTATATTGTCTGGATTTCTCCACATTTACGTTATATATATAGTGTATGAGGCCGCCCCAGACGGCAGTGGCTCGTATCTGCCACCTGTTGACAGTAATCCACCGAACGCCAAAACCTCATGTCTATACGATGTCACCAGAGGACACCACCGGACGGTGCGCTTAGAATGCAAAGTTTGTTTAAGATTTTTATTCAGCATGTGACATATAGGGTTCTATTCTCTAGCTCTATAAGCTGTTTATAAATTTACAAAAAGTTAGTAGAAATAAATATGATAAAAATTATTCCAATAAGTATGGAAATAATGTATTTAGCATATCAGTTTATTAATATGTACATACAAACCTGGACTTGGGACTCTTTCAGATTACTTGACAAATCAAAATCACGAAAAACATTTTACACAACAAAAAGAGAAAATACGACGAGAGGACAATCGAAATCCGATATAATGAATCCAATCCATACACAAAAGGAAAATGAATCAATGGACTAGGCCAACATCAGAGTCGCCACCTTGCAATTCAAAGCTTAACTAACGTTCAACGCTATCCTCAGGCCCCCTGACGAGGTAGGTAGGTACCACGAGTTAATCGACGCGTTATCCAGATATCCTCACCTTCTACCGACAAATTTATAGGGACGAGCCCCGCCCATGTCTTCCACATTCTCAAACGAAAATGGCAGCTTATCACACTGGGCAATGCAGGCATTTACTCCCTGTTGGTGGGTAGACATAAGTGCTGGAAGGCTGTAGCACCACCGTCACGTTCTGGCCTGCAATCCAAGATCTCCTCCCCCCGCTCCTCCCCAATTAACATGGTCGTCCGAGGTCGGTTCAGAGACTGAAGGTAAGTGCAGCAGAAAGCCCCTGTCAGTGCAAGCTCCTTCAAGTTTGGTTGTCCTATAATTACGGAAAAAAAACTATTGTCAAATGTGGTTTGTTCGTTCGTTCGAAAAAAATCATTCAGAGCAGGGAGGTATATAATATGATCTAGCCACTGCGTGCCAGGTGGCGCTACAGTGCTGTTGTTTACACTAGTAGCACCTAGCCCAGGATCAGGTTGGTTTGATTGCCCTTTTCCAGCAACAGCATACCAGTGGCATTACTGCCAACTACCAGTGGGATATAGATGGGTCAGATTTTCAGAAAATGTACAATTGGCAGATCTACACATTTAGGAAATTCTCCTAAATTAGGCTGAAAAATGATGAATACCGGGTATATCTGAGTATTTTTGGTATCGCCTTGATTTAAAGTATCAGTTCTGTTATGTTAAACTGCATTTTGAAGCTCATTTTTGTCTTAAATGTGGGTCATTTGAGAGGATTGGTGAAGACGAATTGTACATTTTCTGAAAATCTGACTCAGATAAAGCTTAACATACAGGAGGCCCGCCTCACCAATACCTGATTGGAAATACAGATGTTTATAATAATGCCATAAATAATAGAAGTAAATAAATAATGAAAGTTGGTACCGAATTATTGCCTACTTGATTATTGATAATTTAGTTTCTCTGCATTATATATCTTCATCATAGCTGGCTCTTATATAAACAGTCGGTTAAATGTATACTATTCAGGGAATACAATCCATCATGTCTACATTAATCCCTTGTGTGTGTGTTCTCCAAGTCATAGGGTTCTGGCTTCGAATCCCTGCAGCTTTCTATCCTAGGACAGGTGTGGTTAGAACCAGTACCTGCAGCTTTCTATCCTAGGACAGGTGTGGTTAGAACCAGTACCTGCAGCTTTCTATCCTAGGACAGGTGTGGTTAGAACCCAGTACCTGCAGCTTTCTATCCTAGCACAGGTGTGGGTTAGAACCCAGTACCTGCAGCTTTCTATCCTAGGACAGATGTGGGTTAGAACCCAGTACCTGTAGCTTTCTATCCTAGGACAGGTGTGGGTTAGAATCCAGTACCTGCAGCTTTCTATCCTAGGACAGGTGTGGGTTAGAACCCAGTACCTGCAGCTTTCTATCCTAGGGCGGGTTTGGGTTAGAAGCCTGTACCTGCAGCTTTCTATCCTAGGAAAGGTGTGGGTTAGAACCCAGTACCTGCAGCTTTCTATCCTAGCACAAGTGTGGGTTAGAACCCAGTACCTGCAGCTTTCTATCCTAAGGCAGGTGTGGGTTAGAATCCAGTACCTGCAGCTTTCTATCCTAGGACAGGTGTGGTTAGAATCCAGTACCTGCAGCTCTCTATCCTAGGGCAGGTGTGGGTTAGAACCCAGTACCTGCAGCTTTCTATCCTAGCACAGGTGTGGGTTAGAACCCAGTACCTGCAGCTTTCTATCCTAGGGCAGGTGTAGGTTAGAACCCAGTACCTGCAGCTTTCTATCCTAGCACAGGTGTGGGTTAGAACCCAGTACCTGCAGCTTTCTATCCTAGCACAGGTGTGGGTTAGAACCCAGTACCAATCTTGATACTAATCATATCTTGTGTTCATCTATATTCCCCCTCCCTCTTATTAACCCAGAGCAGTGGATACAGTAATTAGGTGGAGTTGGGTGGAGGTCAGCTCTGCTTAGCTCATCTTCCCCCCTCCTAGTCAGACCACATGTGGCGTGCATGGTCTGACCATGATCAGTGGTCAATTGGGACGGATCTCAACCTACAGAATGCAATTTTTTACAACCTCTTTCCTTCCTTCCTTCCTTCCCATATTTCCTGCATCTTCAGTTAGACCGCATGGCCACAACCCAGGCAGTAGGAACATTCAGTAAGCAACAATTATCAGTGCATTCATGCCAATAGAAAATCGCAGAAGATTTCACTATAATTGACGTACTTACTAAATGAGACAGAGTTAAAGTCATTTAGTTGCGCTCAAATCATGCACGTCAAATATTAGCGCAATGTCCAAAAGAAGCACTGACATTGAAATTTAAGAAGTATAGAAAGCGCATTAACCATTCCATTGGAACGCTCTGGTGCCACTGTTTGTTCACTTCTGATGCACTCTAGCAAAATAACCACGAGCAGACCAAAAGGGCGACCCAGTTGTATCGCGCTTAAGGACAGTCTATTAAAACAACATTAACTGTGATGTGTTTCAGGAAAATGAGTCATAAGTCGCAAAAATGATATTTTTCAAAGTGTTTTTTTTCACAAGATCACTTTATTGAAATGTTCTAATTCTTGGGGAGTGTATCACTTATAGCTATATCAATCGATGTATCAAATATCAGGACAATCTATATAATATATCCTTTCGTTTTAAAGGTCCTCGTATGGACTAATTTAGTTACTTTAATGTTTACGACCCCCCCCCCCGAAATATTGCAAATTTGTTTTCCAAAATAAAAATATCAAACTTAAAATCTAGAAATACTTATTGGATTATTAGACTGTTTACTATCATTGGAATCGGCTTGATCTCATCTTTTCAAATATAATGCAATCTCAAAATCAATTTTTTGCGACTTATGACTCATTTTCCTGAAACACACCACCATTTTGCATTTAAGAAGCAATCAATGTTGATGTTCAGATATCACACCAAGTCAGTTTTTTATGCAGAACGTAGACTTGTTGGTGGAACACCCTGCAAGGTGGCAGCATCCGTATCATATATCCATACCATAAAAGGTTCCCCACAACGAAAATCACTCCTTTCGAGTGAGCGTGCATCTGTTAAAATTTACCTAAATAAAAACTCTTTAAAAAAAAGTACAAGAATCTTTGCCGCATGTAATGCCTATGGCAGGGAGAAACCTTAAAATATATGAAGATAAATGCAGAGGCCCTTTTGTTCCATGGTCATCTATTTGCCAAAGTTACTACGGGTAATTTAGCTTCCAACTAAGGAGAGATGACTCCTTTCTTTGTTTTTCTGCTCAATAAAAACCCAGTTATCCCAGTTCTCTCCTGGACAGCAGGTTTGTGACAGAGTAATCCTACTTACGAATAGACATTAAATAATAAACAACAAAGATTAGAAATTCTGTTTTTGTTTTCATAAAGAGGAATATAAGGGAGCTGGGGGGTGGGGGTGGAGAGAAAAAGGATGGTTTTTAACAAAGATCTTCAGCCATATGTGATCCGTTTTAGAAGAATGAGTCATAAGTCGCAAAAAAATGGATTTTGAGATATCACCATATTTGAAAAGAGGAGATAAGGTGTTGTACATTTTCTGAAAATCTGACCCATATAGCAGACCCCATATGGAGGTTATTAAACTTTTCTGTCTGGTATAAGGTCATTATAGCTCCAAGACCTGCTCTAGGGCGATTCTGTTATACAGAAGGCTTTTTAGAGTTAGACACTATGTATCGAAGAAGATTGCTACCTTAATATATAAGACCTATATTTTGCCGGTATTGGAGTATGGTAGTATTTTATTTGATTTAGCCCCTATGGGGGAAACTAGAACATTGCTAGAAGACTGCAGGTGATTCAAAATGACTGTTTAAGGCTGTGCCTATAACAGAGCCTATAACAGAATCGGAAATATTGACACTTACAACGGTTGTAACATGATACCTTTATGTCACAGGAGATTACAGCGATTTTTCAGTATTTTCTGGTCTTTTAATAAGCTGGAGACCCCTATAGGCCGTCAATATAATATGAGGGACCAGCATAGAATTTTGACCGAAAACGGAAAAAAGAAACCATCAGAAGAAGTCTGTTTGTTAAAATTCTGACTTTTTGGAATAATCTTCCTCAAAATGTAAGAGGATAAGGATGCTTTTGAAAAGGAAATTCAGAAAGTTTTAAAGAATAGTTTCCGGTTCAGACATGATTTCTGGACAGTCGAACGAATATTGTATGAGCCTGACAGATTTTGTTCCACTATTTTTCTGAATGATGAGGATACATGCTCTCTGGGACAAAAATTTCTTTGTTTTCTGTTTCTTCTTTATTTGAATATTTGAAGTTTTTATTTACACCCATGTTGTACTAAATGGTCTGTCATGGAAATGGACACACACCCGGGTGTACGGTTCTTATGTTTTTCTTTTCGTTTTTGTCTGGATATTATAACAAATGAAAGATATTCTTGCAAATATAATACGAATTTTGATCATTGTAATTATATACTTTTTAAAAAATATTTGTTATGAATATTAAATACAGCGCGTACTGAGAATAATTGTAACCAATTTGCAATAATTATGTCGTCGCTGAATAAAAATCTTAAAACAAAAAAACCTTTCAAGGCAGTGACTACAAACTAGGAACATGAAGAATGCACAATACGTGACCCTCTGTAGATTAGTGATTAGAGATTAGTGATTCCCCTTACTGAGCACAACTACCTACTGCCATACCTTGCTATGCTTTATTCTGTGTATTATATATTATGCCTTTCGAGAAACCCTCAATTTGATTACTATCATATGTCTGTAACTCTTTTTCACACCCTTAGCAGCCTATGGTCTAGTAATGTTTTGTATTATTTCTGCATTATTTTTTGCCCAAGTCTCTCACTAGGGTCACACTCTTTGTTAGTGATTCCCCTAACTGAGTTTTATATGTAACTCCTTTTCACATATCCTCAGCAACCTATGACCTTGCAATTGAATTTTGTACAACTTTTGCCCAAGCTCTCTACTTTGATCTACAAGCTGGGCCCATTCCAAGATCCTGGTTTCCACTGGGAAAATGTACCACTCAGCTGAAATAAAATCTTTAAAAAATAAGAAGAAAAGATTATTATTGCTCTGAATGCTATTGTTGCTAGTCAGTAAAAATGACAAGAAATGGTGTTAAGTACATATACAGTTTATTTCTTTGAAAATGTACAGAGGTATTACAGAGATGTACACGACATTAACTCGGAGGGCTCTCACCATATACGCTATTGCGTGCCTTCTATGTGCGTAGCACGCCAAAGAGCGCCACATTGAGCGTTAGTAGTAATGGGAACACACATACTTTACTATGCTGTACTCAGTAGTTACCATCTTCTAAGGGAAAACATCAAAATCAGGCTGCAGCCCACCAACCAACAACCATCAGTTTATTAATACCTCTTAGGGGCTTGTATATATTGATATATACCAACATTTAGGGTTTATATTTCAATACCTCTTTCCTTTCTTTCATGGAATTATTGGGTTACTTAGAATTGATTATATTAGCAAGCTGCATCATTATTTTGATATGTTCCCTAAGTTCAATGTTGTAAGGAAATATTATATACTTATTAATTTCATTTATTTGTATAAGTGTCTGGAGGGACCCTGTGTGATAAACCCTTTCTCGAAGTCCACCTTCAAGTTATCTTTCTTTCCAAAAATCGTGTTTTAATGGAATATGTTAAGAGAGAGGAAAGAGAGGGAGATTTTCAAAATAAAAAAGCACCATGATTTTTATGGGCTGAATTAGGTAAGCATTGTATACTGGGGGTATTGTGTCTGTTGGAAACGTTTCTGCGTTTTAAAGCTCCACTCTCAGTTATTATGACTAAATGAATCCAACCAAATGAGTCCATTGTTCGATCTTTAGCACTGAAGTTATCAATAGTTTGCTGCTGTCCGTTTATCGTGTAACCAATAGGACTGGCGTTATCGTTAATTAGTTGCTGTTATATGTTTATACAATAATTCCAAGACGATTTGAAAAGAAATCAAGCGATGGTGAACGATGATAAGTGAAACCACTGAAAGAATTTCGGGGATCAGTGAAGTATAGAACTAGACTTTTATGAATTTCTGCAGCAAGAACAACCAGGTAAAATCCACCAAAATATTGGTCCACTTTGTTAAGAGGGTTAAAAACGAATGGAGCAAATATCAAAACATATTTAGCGTTTCATCGGTGTTAACTGAGAATGCAGCTTTACTAGTTGGAAGCTCTTGGAGGGGACAGCAGATAATTTTGTACTAATATTTTCCAAATCTTAATTTTGCAACAAATTAAAATTTGTTTCAAGCATCTTGAAACGGAAGATTACCGGTTATATTTGTTTGATAAAATACAATTTAGTTTTTATACATAACTCGACGAAGCAGTATCATTCATTGAATATATTGGCGCTGTCTGTGGAAAACCAATGGGAAACATTTGCCAAACGGTTGAAGTCATAGTAATTTTGTTGGCTACCTGTATACCTGTGAGAAACCTGGCAATCAAAAGTATAGGACACATTAGGCAGATATTATACATCATCTGATACATTAAATCAATAATAGTTTTGATTGAGGGCCTACATTCCGGCAATTCAGATACAAACTTTTTGAAAACATTTACAGACTGCATTAGGTATACGTTCTGGCATGGCTCCGGATCTATTGGTTCTTGAATCCCTTTTCTAACTTCATTCAAACATTCGAAACACATTTTCTTGTTCTTCGAATGAAGACAACAGTAACAATCATTTGACAATCAGTTGTCACTTAGGATCTCGATCATGACGTTTAGCCGAATAAAATATCTGAAGCCGGAGCATTAAAGTGGGATCTATATAACCAACACTTAAACATTTCTTTGTCTGATGAAACTTTTTAAACGCATTTTGTATTTTTTGAATTGGTAATACCTTATTCTACTGCCCCATAATAACTCTTGAATGAATACTTTAAAATGTAGCCTAGAATATTCACACAAATGCCGATCCAGAAATCTCTTGAAGGTATTAAACGGAAAACATTTCATAGTTTTAAAAACCTGATGCTCTAAACGATTTGGATTAATTATAAGGAATATAATTAGAAAATAATAATAATAGCGAGACCACTTCTCTCAAGAATACCCTAATCCATGGAATGCCCTTCCACTAGTCTACAGGTGTCCGCATGTCAATATCACTCTACAGTATAAAAGAGCTCCACCACCGAGTACCATATAATTCTGAGCACCATCGTTAACAAACACTTCCGCCAATGCTTCCAGATATACAAATATTTAGCTTCAATTTCAAATTGGGATTCCATTTCTCTGTCATCTTTGCAAAATTTGAATATTATGCATACCACCCAACCTTTGCTAACGATTGATTAATCGATAAAGGCTTCATTTGTGAAACAATATGTCTGAATAAATAAGGTTTGCTAAATATAGCGCATGTTGATCCAGAGTGGAGAAAATAAGAAGCGGGACTTCAAACTATGGGTTTAACACATGATGTGTGTATATATGTGTAGTGAACCTGCTGAAAAATGCCATTGCCTTGACGAGGAATCGAACCCCGGACCTTTGGATTGACGCTCCAATGCTCTACCACTGAGCTATCGCGGCAAGCACAACCTCAGCAGGCCACAATCCCAAGTTCAACCACCAGGACCACTACATATGTATATTTAATATAGGAGGATGTATATTCAACATAAGGTGTTTAATATATGGTAATTTAAGCAAGCTTATTCTGTTATAATAGTTCAGACCAATACATTGGGAGGAGGAGGAGGAGGGGGAGGAGGAGACTGGGATAGAGGATTTGCCCAAGTCTACCGTATATGGCGACCACAACATTAAGGAACATTACACGGGGCCATACATCCAAGCCTTACCCTTCATAATGGCGGATTTGCTCTTTAGCCATTTCTAGCACAAAGTATCGCGGCGATGGATTGTGGGATTCATGGATCTAGTACAGAGTGTAACAGGGTACCTTTGGGAAGTAGATACATGCAGTTATAGAGCACACCTATTTATCCATTGTTTATAAATAATGATAGTCTGTATTTGTGTGGTAAATTAGATATATCATATACAGGCAAATCTTAGGTTTAACATTGCTGATGAAGCAAATCAAGAAAGTGGGCTCCTTGAATGTTAACGTGTCCTTTAACGGTGGTGGGTCAAGGATGTATCTTTAATGTAACATTTTTGCTGAGGTTTTTGTTGATAACGTGGAGATGGTAATTTGAGCTGATTGAATCCCACAACGCGTCACTGGTTCACGCCTTTGTAATGGCTGATGCATATCCACTATTTTGACATTGTAAGGTGAATAAATAATTGTCGTACACCATCGCATCATATCGTTAGCCATCGCTCAGCTTAGCAGAATAGCTTAAGAATCAGAATAATGGTCATAATCAATACCTCAATACGCAGTTGTCTATGATAACAGTAATGGCTTAAGGTCTATTAAACACCCCTTTCATGATTGTTGGCATTTCTTAACAAAATCTGGTTGTATATAATGTTATGGTACCAACATATATCTAGTAAATGGTACTGTATGTACTTTGTCAAATAACCTGACATTTCTTTTTGTTCATAGTAACGAATATAACCATATTACTGAAAATGACCATTTGTGAGCAGCATCTGTATAAAAGGTCTACATTAAATGACAGATAAATGACATATTCATCCAAGAAGCCCAATTATTCTAACATCTCTGTTACATATATATAGTCATCGCGTGTGTGCCACAGCCCCCCACAGCCCCTCACAGTCTCATCTACATGTCAGTGTCCTATGCAATATGCATAACTTTCCACAGTTGACATTGATAACTGGGAATGTCACCAGCGAAAATGACACTATTTCTTTAATAAAATTAACCAGTTTCAAGAAAACCTTGGAAGAGCAGAGAAATGAATGTCCACACACGGAAGAATCACTGGTGTGAGCTTAAAAATGGCTTTCCTTGTCAAGGGTTCAGGTAAAATGTAAGTGGATACCTTTTACAAATTATCCATGAGTTTCTCTTAATAGGGTTAAAAGACTTTCAGTTTCAGTATTTCAGAAATAAAGGACTTGATCTAAATGCTGCATATGGGTCAGATTTTCAGAAAATGTACAATTCGCCGTCACCAATCTTCTCAAATAACCCACATTTCAGACGAAAATAAAGCTCAAAACTCAGTTCAACCTAACCAAACAGATTGCTAGAATCAATGAAATGCCGAATATACTCGAATTTACCTAGTATTGACCAAATTGCAGCCTAATTCAGCAGAATTTACTAAATGTGTAGAGCTGCCAATTGTACATTTTCTGAAAATCTGACCCATATTCTGACGGAACCACAGCTTTAAATGTTTCCTAATTGATCCCAATTTATAAAATCCTCGTCCTCAAGCTGGAATAATTAAACACTGTTAATTTTGCTCATGTATAGAGATTAGATGCTAGTTAATTGAAACTTTACTTAATCAATTTCCAAAATAAAGATCTCACTGAACAAATTAAATAAAAATATTCCTGTAGTTAGATATTCCTTCTTGATTTGGTGTGGCAGTAGAAAATACAACCTTCATTGTATGAAATGTTTAATAACGTGAACCCTTTTTCATTGAAGTTATGAAATTATTTGCTTTACCTCAATATCCAATATAGTAATTAATTACACTATTGGTGACATGTTTATTTCAACTGTAAGTCCCAGACACAGCTTGGCCTTCAGTTAATAGCAATAAGACATTGCCCAATTTCTTAAATATATTATATATTCCTCTGTAAAAAGACATTCGATATAATAAAACCATTCCCACCCAACCTCAACATTCACCCATTCAATGTTTAGTTTCTGATACTCTTTGACATCTACCTTTCACACAACTTGTTGTACATGTGTAACAATTGATTGTCTTATAGCTGCACCCTCAGCCCAGAGATCTACCAACCAATAGGGGAATTGCATAGCCTCCATTTTGAATGTTGATTCGCATTGAATTATGGGAGTAATGGTACAGTCTAAAATCTATAGAAATCATGCCATGTTCAGCATGGATTATTTATCAATGCTCTAATGTCAATATCCATGTGTTATACATGTTTCCATAACCCTTGACTTCATCTTTCCCATCATGCATTTGGTTTTCATAAATCATCTATACAAGCTATGATATTGGTGAAAACAATTTTGCAATTTTTTATGAATATGTTGCCAAATATTTCTTTGTCAGACTTGAACTGAATCCGTCCCAGCATGCACTATGACAGACATGCGCAGTGAGACATGCAACTCCCCTATTATCCCATTCTTACATGGTGAGTTGATGGAGATTAGCTGAGAGTGTAGCTTTAAAGTTATACATGGTCTAGGGGAACCGGAAGTCAGATGTAGATTACATTTCTGTCTAAGGACCCGATACAACGGAAAACTCATTGAAACATATCAACGACGGGGAGACATACTATGATAGAGCGTTATTATTCAATAGTTGTTATTGTCATCATATAAGACAATTGTCTGTCTTTTTATATTTTATATAAGACAATATTCTGTCTTTTATTTCATATAATAATAGTATTATGCCACAGCCACAGGAAGAATTGTACAGTGTCAATTGTTCTTCACTTCGTCCTTTATGGTTATATCTCTGCACAAACGTGTATAATATAAATAACATTATCTTGGTAGATGATGTAATTCTGTGTATTTTTTTGTAATAATAATCATTATCGTTATTACTTACAAAGTCATTTCCACTCTCTGAATTGAACAGAAAAACTGACTAATTCAATATCAGCGCCTCTGGACATGTGGTTGCGCGAGACCCGCGATCCCTTGTTCTACCTCTCGGTATATTCGAGGGTCTCCACAACCGTGAAAAGAGGTTTTATTTTACAAAGCTAGATTGTAATAGCTGTAGTGGGTATAACTCAATTCCAATCCTCTTCCCTTCACAATACAGCCACCAATTGGTCCTTTTTTTTACAACATGTTATCATTTTCATACTCATTATTGTTGTTGTTCTTAATCAGTATGTATACAGCAAAGTGTCCACCTGTTTACCCAACTCCTACTAGTTCTCAACCACCAGAAGGTTAGCTTCACCCTGGTCTCTGTCTAGCTGACTGATACATTCCTCCAAATACTTGCTTCGTCCTCCACCGATGACAACTGTTCCTCTCTGTTCCCATTTGTTCCACCTATACACACAGTGATGCCAATGTCTTTATATAATATGAGACAGAACAACCATTATAATTCCTTACTCTAATGTCATATATATAATATATACAATATGCTCTGTGCACGGTTAGTTCATTCCATCTTAAAAAATGTTCACTTTAATAAAAAAAAATCTCACTAAAGTAGTAGTCGAGTGTAGAATTAGGTGAATTATCTTGAAGCCTCGAGTATTTCTTCAATAAGTCCATCATGGATTTGGTCTGATGGTGGTCGCCATTTTGTAATATCACGTGATTTATAAAGTTAAATTGGGTCAAATATCAGGTCCAACTTTAACCCTTTCTATAAAAATGTATGGTATACAATGATATATATCTGTAATACATTTCCTCTTTGAAATGATAAGGAAAAACTATATTCTCTCTCTATGTTATTAACCATTTGATCCTTAGTAATCAACACATATATATATGAACATATATTTAAAAAGGGTTCAAGAACAATGGGAGAAGTGACGATTCCCCTATGTTGAAATAATATGTGATTAAAGGCCACGCAGACTATGCAGACTAGTAGTCCATTATTTGAGCCATTACATTCATAATTATTAGAATAGACATTTTTTAAAAAATCAATAAAAAAGCAAAATGAATCTCTACTTGGCATTTACTCATTGAGATCACCTTTTCTCTGGTTAATAAGGAAAAATCCTTTCTGTTGTAATAATCCATCAAATGTCGCCTGCTTCAATAGTGACGTCACCATCCGGGTCTCTTGGTTGGTTACTATAGTAACAGCGGTCGATACAAACATAATAATGATAAGAATCAATGATCATAATAGGCATCGTTCAACTGAAGTAACCTCCTGTCAATTGTAAATTAACGTTGGTTTGTAAATGCTCCAAAACAGGATCCAAGAAAATGTTGTGTCAAGCACTTCTTGGCAAATCTGTGTTTGCCTTTAGTATTTGTGTATGCACCTTGAACTCTCTCGCTCGCTCCTCCTTCGTATGCAAATTAGTCCCTGGAAACCACTGCTCCTTTCTCATGTACAAAACCCTTTTCTTGCTATCTCCTTCTCAAATGGTGTCTCTCCATAGAGCAGAATCCAAAAATAATAACAATAGTGGTGATAAAAATACTTATTTAGACTGAATCCTTATTTTTGTAACAATATTCTTGGTTTTTCTAGATCATGAACACATTGTGGTTGCAAGGTCCTGTCTGACTGGATATCAGCCTTACCATGACAACCTTTCTGTTGTCAGGGAACCATATTTTCCATTTCCTGCACAGTTCATGTTGTTATGAACAAGGGTAGGAAACCGATCTGCTGAAGACCTTTTGTCTTTACTCAAATTTTCACTTTCATTCTTTTAAATAAGCCACCGCGGTTTTCAATCTAGCTTATTTAGCTGGATATGGATGATAAGCACTCCTATTTTAACAAAGTATTGGTGACGTCACCACTTTATGTGGTTGACAGCATGAAAGATGTGCACACACTTGGGGAGAACCATTTGCACAATATAATCACAACCGATGTATATATATATATAAGTATATATTATCCACCGCTTAATATATTATGGACACTTAAAAAACGAAGGCTTTTTTGTATTTTGTTTCTGTTGCACTAATCCTCTTCTGCAAAACTGTACTAATACAGTTGTCACTCAATCGGGTTTCGTCCGTCTTCTATTGGACATTTTCAGTTTGAGGAAGTAAAATGCTCCCTAAATAGAAAAATCAGACTAATCATAATGTCACACAAACACTCTTTCAAGTGTGTAAAAGAAGTATCGCAGCTTATTCTGTAGGAGACCCCCATGTCAGTCATCCGGCTTCTGTAACAATCTCTTGTAGCCAGAGTCTGCGATTTTAGCGTAGTGTACTTGTCGCTGTTTCTCTGCCAGGCTGTCGAACAGTTTGATGTTGCTGTTGTTGGTTGTTGTTGATGTTTCTTATTGGCATCACTGTTTATGTTCTCTATTACCTGATGCTAAAGGACCTTTTAGAATTCATACGAATTTCTTAGGTGCTTATATCTGATTTTCAGCTTCTCTCTTATTATTGTAAGGCAGAGTCTTAGTTCTGATTTCATGCTTCCAAGGAGATGTCTTTTCATTTTCGCAACATTATCATAATTTACGTCAACTTCCCTCATATCAACATTACCATCAATAAGTCCTTATATCCATCATCATCCTGATCATCAACTTGTTTTGTTTCATCTAGAACATTATCATCATATTCCTTATCATCATCATTTTACATAGTCATCATCTCTCATCATCACCTGCTGCTGTGACATTATGTAGTTGTTGACTAAACACTGACGCTCACTTTCTGGGTTGTGTTACAAGCAGTCGTCATGCAGGCGTTTGACTCCTTGTTACTCGAGGAGGAGGAGGAGGAAGTTGTTGTTTGGCCACCGCTCGCTAGGGAGCGGGTTGGTGTCATGAGTCAGCTGAAGGACTTATGACCAGGTTTGAAGGTAACCGTAGGAGTTCGCTCTTCCCCACCACAAGAGGAACCTTCCATTTGGATTGCCACCCCTTCGGCTGAGTTAGTGGACTCTTCTGGTGTCTTAGAGAGCTCGTGCTCATGGTCGTGATCGTGGTGGTGACGATGCTTATAGTGGAAAGCTTGGAGAGAAAAGCGGCGGTGCGTCTGTTTGCGACCACCGCGCCGCTTTGGAATGTGCGGATTGTCTTTACGCATCGTCTTTGTTTTGTAGATTTGTAGTTGTGTGTAGAGCCGCTTTAACTCAGCCTGGAATACAGGAAAATTAATTCATATTATGAAATTTATATAATTGTAACCATTGACAATGACAATATTGACACAGTTAAAATATTTTATCATTTTATTCAATAATTCAAACGTCTTATTGAGGTTGGGAAGTTGATGTTGATCCATGTAGGCTTAGGCAGGCTCAGTAAGCAATCTTTCCAATACTCATTACTAGTGTGTATCATATATATATAATTGCATACATTTCCCCCATGTTCCCCCATCGGCCAGGTCAATACAGCAGTTCCCATTGATACATACTATTATGTGTTAAGTTTTTTCAACATTTAAAACATAAATCTCTTTATACTGTGAGTTGGAAATAATAATACTGAAATGTTGCTTAGGGAAACCTACCCTGATGTCTTCTGGGTCCATTTCGGATAAATTGACCTCCCCAACATCAACGTCACCATTGGACGAGACGCCGACATGAAGCTTCATGGACTCGGGAAGAATCGTATCGTGGACATCTGATGACGAGTAGGCGCGGCTCCGGAAGTGCTCATCCTCTGGTGGTCGGTGAGCGTACCATAACTAGAAGCACACAACCGAGGTTAGTTTAGTATTCATTCAATAGCTATGTGTACTTTACAGTAAGTTTAATATTCAGTCAAAAGTTCTCATATCTCATAATCATTATCATTCCCCAAATCACCCAAACTAATTCAAACACACCAACAGCGAATACACCTAATGCTATTACACTATATGACTCACACAAATTATCAATCCTTCAAGAATAACCAATCTGAGTGAAATTGTTCACTTCTTGGGTGAAATTCGAAAAGGGATCTGTAGGAAATGGTGGGTTCTGCTCTGCCCATGATTTTCATTCCATGAATACCCTACACAGTTTCCAATGGTGGTCGGGGTCATTGGTTGGGAAAGAGCATTTATAAAGATCTTAAATAATAAAAACTGATGTCTAACGCAACACTTGTTCCATTTTTACTTCTATTCATATGGGTTTCCGCCTACTACTACTTATATTGTTGTGTTCTGTGCTAAACCGACCAAAACAGCCTTGGTTAAATTCTTCAACAAATACATAATCAACATTTAGAATGTTGAGTTGTATAATACCAGCAATATCTAGGCACCCAATATGCCACCAACAAGTAGACAGTAAATAAATGGTGAATACAATATCCTCATGACTGGGGAACATGTCTGCAATACCGCAACCGCTGTTACTGTTAACATATTGTCTTAATATCACCGACAGTAACAGACAAATACGGGAAATCTTACTAGCCAGTATAGCTAAAGCTCCAAAACAGTATTACTACTATATGATAAGTTACTTGAAGATACCAACAACGGTCGGATAGGGTGCTTGCACACCTGCCCATGTAAATATACGTACACTTTTGTACGCCTTGTCTTATTATTAATGTCTTGTGTTGCGCATAGTCCACTAGTCAACTGTCTTTACATAGAACTTCTTCATTTGTTTCAAAACAACCGATGGGATATTCGGAGAGCTGTGACTAGCACAGAAAATATTCCACTTCCATTCTTCTTTTGACTTAATATGTACATGTAATTGTGAAATGGAAATAAAATCTTATAATAATAATAAATCCCAAACAGAATATGATGATACAATTTAATGGACGTTGAATAATAATGATATTGTTATATAACATTACAATGTAACATTATCTCAGCTGATCATAAATTTATTAATTATCATTTATCATTAATTAAATATTGATATCATATTTTAAAAGTATTATTTATGCTAATGAGATAGGATTGATACTGTGCACTGGGCTGACCACTCTATAGCCAGATCAATAGTGACCAATCACAGCTAGTCACCAGGTGAAGCCTCTATAAATATATGTTGTGTTTCAGGAAAATGAGTCATTAGTCGCAAAATTGATATTTTTCAAAGTGTTTTTTTCACAATATTTCTTTATTGAAATGTTCTGATTTTTAGAGGGTTCAGCACTTATAGTCATATAAACCCATGTAACAGATTTCGGGACATTGTAATAAATATATCTCTGCGTTTTGAAGGCCTTTGTATGGAGTATTTAATTACTTTACTTGTAATTACCCATCCAGAAACATTGCAAACCTTTTTTTTCAAAAATGTAAATATCAAACTTAAGATATAGAAATACTTATTAAGTGTCCTAGTGTTTACTATCATTGGAATCACCTTTATCTCCTCTTTTCAAATAATTATGGTGGTATCTCAAAATCCATTTTTTTGCGACTTATGACTCATTCTTCTAAAACGGATCACATAATAATTATAGCGTCTATAGCATCAATAAAACACACACACATCTCCATCAGCACGGGCTCCTTTCCTTTCTTTCCTGCAATATTCAAAAGCTATAACTAACAATACTATTATCAATATTACTCACCTTGGGGCCTAATACAAGGATTAAGGTGACAGTGACAGTTAGTTGGCACCGTAGGAAGTACATCAAGAAAATGTAATCTGGATGAAGTTTTAACCATATAAAATGTCTGCAAAAGAATATGTAAGACTTAGTATATAATCTGATGTTGAATGATAGATTGTACGACGAAAAGGTTCATAATGTTACTGTTATAGGCTACGATTGTAACTTTGCCCATTACCTATTCCTCACATCAGGACAACCCTGAACCTTTACATCGGTCAGATTTTCAGAAAATGTACAATTGGCAGCTCTACACATTTAGGGAATTCTCCTGAATAAGGCAGAAAAATGAAGAATACCGGGTATATCTGAGTATATTTGGTATCGCATTGATTTAAAGTATCAGTTCTGTTATGTTAAACTGCATTTTGAAGCTCATTTTTGTCTTAAATGTGGGTTATTTGAGAGGATTGGTGAAGATAAATTGTACATTTTCTGACAATCTGACCCACATGGAGGGGCTTATGGATACAACAACCTTGGCGTTTTACACACATTTATATTAATTAGAATCTACTTGACCACTCAGAGAAAGGTTGCCTAATACACCATGATATATTTTGACATATTAAACCCTCTTTTGGAAACTTAATTCTAAACCCCGAATCCAGACCCTAATCATTATAGTTTCCTCCACCAAAACATGTGCAGATGATGCGCAGATCTCTAGATGAAAACAATCCTATAAATGGTATTGCAATTCGAATTGTACCTATAGTTATCTTCAATTTCAACCCATTTTCTAGCAATTTTCCATCAATTTTTATTCTCCCTTATTTGATTTTGTGAACGGATATCTAAACGTTTTCTGATACGCTATTGTAGACGGTTTTTAATGCCTAGACGGTGATGTAGTAGCTAAACGTTTTTGAACATGGTAACAGAAAAAAACCGTATGCTAAAAGGGGACAAAAAAACCGTCTTCAAAAACGTTTAGTACGAAGACGTTATCAGTTGCAGTGTACACAGGGAGTATATATATGCCAAACTAACAGTAGGCAGCTTTGGCTGGGTTTGTCAACACATCCTGGTCAAATCTCAGGTTGATTATCATGCTTCCGCAGCACTTACAAACTATTCGACTGGATCTAATCTACACTTGGTAAATTGCTCGAGCTAATTCTGCATATTGAACATTATTTGAATATTCTTATTTGTCTTCCAGGAACCCACAGGAAGACTTGGAACCAAGGTTTCAAAACTTGGACCTCCTTTTTGTAATCGCCGCTAATTGCAAATAAAAAATGTCTTGAATTGAATTGAATATGTTTAAGATGCAGAAATCTGGGCAACTTGAAAAACCTTACTGGAAATGTATACACATCACGTATGACATCTCCTATAATGGCTGTAACCATTAACCAACTGGCTGTAACCATTAACCAACCGGCTGTAAACATTAACCAACCGGCTGTAAACATTAACCAACCGGCTGTAGCCATTAACCAACCAGCTGTAACCGTTATCCAACCAGTATCAGGGAAGCCACTGATTGTGGTATCGTAGTTGGCCAAGTAAACACCAGGTGGTTTCATCAAAGCACTCATAATAAAGTTGAATAAAAAAAATTATAGGACGAGGCGCCACAGGATCTCGTTCGATAATTTTTCGATTATGCAGGCCAGGTTGAATTCCTCCATGTGTATGTACTCACCTAATGATATGAAGTAATGCTGATATGTATGTACTCACCTAATGATATGAAGTAATGCTGATATGACAGTCTCATTATAGACGGCCCAGGAAATATAGCGGGTTTCTGAGTAGTCGGAGGGCGCAGACCGCACACAGTAACATAGGTAAATACCAAAGCATAAAAACAGAAACTCCCCTGCAAATAACCACACAGAATTAGTTCATTATGTATTGTTAAAATATATGATCGATATTCGTTGTATATGGGTCAGATTTTTAGAAAATGTACAATTGGCAGCTGTACACATTTAGTAAATTCTGCTAAATTAGGCTGCAATTTGGCCAATACTAGGTAAATTCGAGTATATTTGGCATTGCATTGATTCTAGCAATCTGTTTGGTTAGGTAGAACTGTGTTTTGAACGTTATTCTCATCTGAAATTCGGGTTATTTGAGAAGATTTGTGAAGGTGAATTGTGAATTTTCTGAAAATCTGACCCATTTATCATTGATATATTGTACTATTGTTTGAATCAGTATTTTATATTATTATAATTATTGACCCTATCTCTGGCCCTTTGGAGACAGGCCCGGTGGTGACTTGAACCCACACATTTATTATTGCATGTCCAGTGCTCCTCCAACATCTGGTCTAATTCTAGCGCCTGGGAGGGAGGAGATGCTTATAGAGAACTTTTCTACCATACTCAGTATAAACAAATAGCAAAGAAACAATATGATGATATGATATACTAGATATTGTATTAGGTTGCTCCTTTCACGTATACTAGTCATTGAAATATTTTTCTTTGTCTTAAGTAGCACTGGAACATTGTCTTGAATGTAATGTATAAATACATGATGTATGCTTGATTATTAATGGTTAATATGAAAGAGCACGGCGTCGATAAAACTGTATTATAATGATTCTTAATTTTTCTTTCTCTCAAAAACTCGCCATTGATAAGGTGAAATGAGTTGGAATCCTTGTTTTTAACTTTCTTCTTTTTTTTATTACATCGTACCTAAAAGTAGTATTATATAAAGTTAGCTTATATAGAATATGTAAACGTATCATGTACTGCCCTAAGTAGAGTTGATGTATAAACTTTTTTCTCCATCTGTTAATTCGATCAGGCTGTCCTGAAAATATTCATACTATATACATGTGGAAATGTTGTAGACCTGAATAACATATTTTCTAAACTAAAAAACTTGTCTCCATTGGGTGTAAATGTCCTGGCTGAAGGTGGTCCAGTGTATGCAGCAGCAGACTACTACTTACCTACTTCTATGACAAAATCCCACCAAAAGGATTGACATATTCGGTACTGGAGGGAGGCGTTTTGTCCTATACTGGCACTTCCCTCAGCTATCATACTCTTGCCTTCGTGCACATGGTCCATGTTGACCGCCGTCCACGCAGACATGTACCCAATAACTACCAGCACAATACCTGCAACATCAATAGTAATTATTAATAGGGGATTTACATAGCCGCCATCTTGAATTTTGATTCGCATTGAATTATG
This sequence comes from Sthenelais limicola, assembly GCA_942159475.1. Lineage (NCBI taxonomy): Eukaryota > Metazoa > Annelida > Polychaeta > Phyllodocida > Sigalionidae > Sthenelais > Sthenelais limicola. The sequence goes on along the minus strand of OW804100.1, from coordinate 101,168,536 downwards.
GGACTAATGGTACAGTGTAAAATTTATAGAAAACATGCCATGTTCAGCATTTAGTATTTATAAATGTTCTTATGCCAATATATATTTGTTTCCAAGACACAAGTCCCCATCATTCCCATCATGCAATTGGTTTTCATAGATCATTTTTACAAGCTATGGTATTGGCGAAAATATACGTGCAATTTTCAATAAAAATCTTGCCAAATATTGGTATGTCAGATTCCAATAGAATCAATCCCAGCATGCACTGCGGTAGACATGCGCAGTGAGACATGCAACTCCCCTATTGATAACTGATTAATAATGCTAAAATTAATATTAAAATTAAAAATTTAATACCCAACGGTCTACGTGTAAGAGCACGACGCGATCCGACTGATAATTGTATCTTTTGTTTAAAAAAAAAGTTATGTTTTTAGTAAAATGTTTCTGATACTGACAAGGAATGAATGGGATACTTCATGTGTAAAAAGCGTAAAGTATATCTGATATGAATTCTCTTGACTAGATGTATAAATGGACTTAGCACTATACTACCAGATCAGATCATTTTTGTAATGATATTGAGAAGATTGAATGTTCAAATAACTTCATACATAGTTCTTATTAATTTACTCTTCTTTTTCCCTAGTTGAATTTCGATGTAATGTAATTTAAAAGTAATTCAGGCTATTCTGGGGGGAATATTCGTACTATATGTATGGAAATGTCTGTGTCCTGAATAAAATATTTTCAAAATCAAAATCAAATTACTATATAAATGTGATGTGTTACAGAAAAATGAGTCACATGTCACAAAATTGTTATTTTCCAAAGTCTTTTATTTACAAGACGTATTTGGGGAATGCTATCAATTTTGGGTGCTTAACGCTGTTTTTAGCATGAATGCATACATTTTGAAGGTTATTTATATAATATTTTTAGTTACTTTACTAGTAATTGTTCACCCAGAAAATCAAATATTGCACACTTTTTTTGGTCAAAACTAAAGATATCAAACATAGAATGTAGAAACACTTATTAGAGGCACTAATGTTTACTATCACTGGAATCCACATGATCTCATCCTTCAAATATGATGAGATCTCAAAATCTATTTTTTTCAACTTGGGACTCATTTTCCTAAAACACATCACATATATATATGAGGTGAGACGAGGCAGAAAGTACCTAAACCTGTATGACAGCAGTATAATGGAGTCCCAGTGATCGGGTATTTATACTATGCCCGATTTTGGGCACGAACTCTTCTTAGCTGGTAGATGGCCATTGGTCATTAATGTGATGTGTTCCAGGAAAATGAGTCATAAATCGCAAAATTGATATTTTTCAAAGTGTTTTTTTCACAAGATCACATTATTGGAATGTTCTGATTTTTGGGGAGTTTATCACTTATAGCTATATCAATCGATGTATCAAATTTCATTTCTAATTTTAGAGGTCCTCATATGGACTACATTTAGTTACTTTACTGTTTATTGACCCCTAGAAATATTGGAAACTTTTTTTTTCAAAAACAATTAAAATCTAGAAAATACTTATTGGACTATTAGACTGTTTACTATCATTGGAATCGGCTTGATCTCAACTTCTCAAATATAATGGTATCTCAAAATCTATTTTTTGCGACTTATGACTCATTTTCCTGAAACACATCACATATTACATCTATATCGCCATATCAGGTTGTGTGTGTTACAACACGTATATACATACCTAGCAGGTATTTTAAGAGATCGCGGTCTCTTACATGGACACGATGGGCCTTGCGCGACTGGAACTCAGCCAGGACTCTGGAAAATTATAAGAAATTGTCAAATATTTCATGCCAGGCTTTTTCGTCTTTTAGATCCACAGTTCCATACTCATAGAAAATAAACTAATTTATTTCATAAGAGCAGTTATATATTTTCTTTTAATCTGCAGTTTCCTGCTTCCATTATTGGTTGAAAATATGAACTAATTTAATTCATAAGCATTTTATCTATTTATAGCGTATTTTCCGGGTCAGAATTACCTCAGTTTTCAATTTAATTTTAATTCAATACTGCGCTTGGGAAGCAGTGGAACATAGGGCAGGCAGAAAGTAAGTAGGCGAGTAATCACTTGGTTATAAACTGCTATGTGCAGGATAAAGCATTGCACCCAGGCGTCTGTCAGATCTATGGGTCAGATTTTCAGAAAATGTACAATTGGCAGCGGTACACATTTAGTAAATTCTGCTAAATTAAGCTGCAATTTGGTCAATACTAGGTAAATTCGCGTATATCCAGCATTGCATTGATCCTAGCAATCTGTTTGCTTAGGTTGAACAGTATTTTGAACTTTATTTTCGTCTGAAATTTGGGTTATTTGAGAAGATTGGCGAAGTTGAATTGTACATTTTCTGAAAATCTGACCCATATGCAGCTTTAAGAAATGTACTTACCTATACACCTTGAGTATGAGAGCGCCATAGATGATGGCGAAACCTAACTCCCGGAACCAAGGCATCAGGAGGCAGGTTAGTGTCGTTGGTTCAAAGTATTGAATTATCACCTGGAGAAATGCACCATTTACATGGGTTAATATCATCGGGTAAACGTACTGGCATATTTGCTATGTGTTTCAGGAAAATGAGTCATAAGTCGCAAAATGGATATTTTTTCAAGGTGATTTATCTATATAATATCCTTGTTGGAATATTCTATGTTTTTGGGTGCTCAATGCTGCTAGTAACATTAATACATGCACAACATTTCAAGGCAATGTATTAAATATATGTACGCATTTCTATGGTCATCTTATGTAGTATAATTAGGTACTTCATTAGTAATTATCCGTCCAAAGATATTAATAATTTTTTAAACAAAAATAAAGATATCAAACTTAAATTATAGAAACAATACTTATATGTCTTATTGTTTACTACCATTGGAATCGGCTTGATCTGATCGTTTCAAATATGATAATATCTCAAAATCCATTTTTTTGCGACTTATGACTCATTTTCCTGAAACACATCACATTTGGTATGTCGCCAACTAATAACTACCATATAGACGGGATACCAGTGCATGCTATGGTCCCATGATCACTTTGCTGACTCAGCTGATACTTATCAGATGCTCAGAAGTAAGGGGAAACAAGATGTTTATGGTTAGGAGCTTTGTGTTTTTGCTTTAATTAGTTTTTCGGGTTGACAAAGCTCTTTTAGACATGGTCACAAACCATTGGGTAGGATAGGATTGTTCTTGGTAAGGGGCGGGGTTGTTGAACTGGAACAACAACTTTATTTGTTTGGCCTAAGTAACCATGTGATTTACATCATGTAATATGAAGTAAGCGTACTTCCATACCATGTGATGCACTACTCACGGTGGCTTATGCCATGAGGGCACCCATAATTAAGTTAATCTATCATATAACTATATAACTATAACTATAACTATATAACTTGAAATCAACAAAACACTATCACTAACACTCCCTGAAAATGGAAAGTGGCAAAGTGAAAAAAAACCAAAAAAAACATAATTTTTTGATCAGATATATTTTTTCTTCTCCCAAAGTCTAAAAACTATGACTATTGATCGATACATGTTTAGTATATCTCCACTCTGTATATATATGTATATAAGATAAAACATCATGAACTCTGTATCAAATCGATTGCATCTTGGCCCGACAGAACTAACCCCGAAAAGGGGAGTCGGTAACCAAGTTTAAATAAAATCTCAAAAAAAATAAAAAAAATATATACATAAAGTTTACAACTCACTGTGGCATATGACATGAGGGCACCCAGAAGTACAGCTTCTAGCATTACCCACATGCTTGCCTTCATCACCTGCAAATAAGGGCAATTAGGTCAGTATGACTCCATTAAGCAATCAACAGTTATTATTTATTTTTTTATTTATTTATATGACAGTATTTACATTTCATGATGTCGCCGTCAGACGGTGTTCCCACTACTTGTCTTATGAACTATTCAATCATAACATCTTTATTCATCTGTCGTTATATTGTCACGGTCAATGCAATTGTCGAGGGGGGAGGGGTGGAGTGGAAAAAAACCCGAGACCGGGTCAGGTATTTAGTATTTAATCAAGATCATTCCCTAACGATTGAGTGTGTTGAATGACGTTTTTCTGGTGCTTTTTTAAAGTTAAAGTATCCATATGTGATGTGTTTCAGGAAAATGAGTCACAAGTCGCAAAATTGATATTTTTCAAAGTGATTCTTTCACAAGATCTCTTCTATGAAATGTTCTGTTTTTTGGAAGGTTTAGCAGTTATTGTCATATGAATCCATGTAACAAATTTCGGGACATTGTATTAAATATATCTTTGCGTTTTAAAGGTCTTCGTATGGAGTATATTTAGTTACTTTACTGGTAATTACCCATCAAGAAACATTGCAAACTTTTTTTTTCGAAAATAAAAATATCAAACTTAAAATATGGAAACACTCATTAGGTGTCCCAGTGTTTACTATCATTGGAATCGGCTTGATCTCTTCTTTTCAAATATGATGATATCTCAAAATTCATATTTTGCGACTTATGACCATTTTCCTAAAACGGATCACATATTTCTAATTTCACTTCTCAGACGATTCCATTCTGCTGCCATCTGGTAGCATATCAAGCTCTTGTCATGAATGTTATATGAATGTTATATGAAAGGGCACAATACTTTTATAATACGTTACTATTATATAAAATTTAACACCATTATAAGATGAGGGTAACATGATGGGAGACGGAATGGAGGGTGGCAGAGTAGAGCATATAATAAAGGGAGAAAGGAGAAGGACAAGTCTTCAGATGAATCTGCTAAAATCTGTGAAATGATTTTGACATGGTCCCTTAAGCCCTGTGTCCTCTGAGAAGTGTATATAAATGGGGCAGTCAGAGGAAAAACAGGTCAGGACAGTCAGGTTAGTGTCAATTACGCCAATAATAGATAGGGCAGTAAGGCCAGTGGAGATGCATGAAAGAGAGGGCAGTAAGGCCAGTGAAGATGCATGAAAGAGAGGGCAGTCAGGCCAGTGGAGATGCATGAAAGAGAGGGCAGTCAGGCCAGTGGAGATGCATGAAAGAGAGGACAGTCAGGCCAGTGGAGATGCATGAAAGAGAGGGCAGTCAGGCCAGTGGAGATGCATGAAAGAGAGGACAGTCAGGCCAGTGGAGATGCATGAAAGAGAGGACAGTCAGGCCAGTGGAGATGCATGAAAGAGAGGACAGTCAGGCCAGTGGAGATGCATGAAAGAGAGGGCAGTCAGGCCAGTGGAGATGCATGAAAGAGAGGGCAGTAAGGCCAGTGAAGATGCATGAAAGAGAGGACAGTCAGGCCAGTGGAGATGCATGAAAGAGAGGGCAGTCAGGCCAGTGGAGATGCATGAAAGAGAGGGCAGTCAGGCCAGTGGAGATGCATGAAAGAGAGGGCAGTCAGGCCAGTGGAGATGCATGAAAGAGAGGGCAGTCAGACCAGTAGAGATGCATGAAAGAGAGGGCAGTCAGGCCAGTGGAGATGCATGAAAGAGAGGGCAGTCAGACCAGTAGAGATGCATGAAAGAGAGGGCAGTCAGACCAGTGGAGATGCATGAAAGAGAGGGCAGTCAGACCAGTGGAGATGCATGAAAGAGAGGGCAGTCAGACCAGTGGATATGCATGAAAGAGAGGGCAGTCAGACCAGTGGATATGCATGAAAGAGAGGGCAGTCAGACCAGTGGATATGCATGAAAGAGAGGGCAGTCACACCAGTGGATATGCATGAAAGAGAGGACAGTCAGACCAGTGGAGATGTATGAAAGAGAGGGCAGTCAGACCAGTGGATATGCATGAAAGAGAGGGCAGTCAGACCAGTGGATATGCATGAAACAGAGGACAGTCAGGCCAGTGGATATGCATGAAAGAGAGGGCAGTCAGACCAGTGGATATGCATGAAAGAGAGGGCAGAGATGCATTCTAGACCGTCAGCCGAGTGCCTCCTGTCATGTCAGGGCCTTTTTCTATCTGTCAGTCGACTGTCCCCCAGGAGAAAATTGGAATGAGATTCAGACGATTAGGATATGACATGAATGATAAAGAGAAATAATAGAGGACCAGAGATTTTGAGAATCAGCAAATTGTGGATGGGGAGGAATAGGACTGTAGTGTGGCTTAGTGTAGGACAATGTTAGAAGTGTGCTAATTGTGTACACTAAGTGAGAGCGAGTCAAGTGGGCAGGCCTCACCTTCCCCCTGCCTAGTCCTCTTATTAACCACACATTGAGCCAACTAGGCAATTAGGCTAAAAATGTGACATTTCCAAGTGGCTCTAAATTGCTTTGTTTTTTGTTTGATGGTGGATGTATTAAGTGGAGGGAAGGTGGATTAATTCTTCACCAGACCTTCGTGGAATGGAAATTATCATTATTATTCTTGTTACAATGTTGTTATTATAATTATCAATTTTGTTATTTAGTATGGTTGGTCTTATACCTCTCCAATTGGGCTAGACTTTAATACAAACATGGCGGCAATCTTGCTCCTTCGCGGACATGAAAGTCGCGGATCCATTAAACCTTATAGAATCATTAGATTGCATTTCTAGTAATCAGAACTTTTATTTCTAAGCTTTATTTGGACACCGAATTTTGCTGTTTCCATTACTATCTGCATTATCTGTGAATAAGTTACTTTGATTCTCAGCTGTGACAATGCCTTCATATAGACACTCTAAAGTCACCATCTCCTCTGGTGATTCCAATAAAATGGAAAGTTAAAGAAAACCAACAATTTCTACAGCGATGATTTGCACTGTATGCGGGTCTACACGTGGTCTGTTATGGCCTGGTCGATAGTCCTTTATTGGCAAGCTTATCATTCAGGGTTCTCACCAGAAATATTTGACAGCATAGCGGGGACCACACACCATCTAGGGGGGTCTGGGGGGCATGCCCCCCCCCCCCGGAAAATTTTGAGCAAAATGATGCTGTTTTAGTGCGTTCTGCTGATTTTAAGGGCCATCAGGTCAACCCTTAAACATTATAAGTTAAACTCATAGTTTACATGATTAACCTTTATTTTCCTGGTCAACCTAACACTATCTTTGAGATATCATTTTTCTAATAGCGTAGCATAGTGTTATTACATAATTAAATAATTTGAAATAGAAGACAAAATACCATTCTTATAACCATCTTATTTCGAATGCATTAAAGTCTTATTGGCCTTACTACTTTACTGTAACTTATTTAATTTTGGAATAGGATATGGGGTAATATTACATTCCTTCTTATTTGGACCAGCGTTGAAGAGATAGGAAAATTTAGATGTTTCAATGGAATAATGGGAAGGTGTTAAAAATGCATAACATACCTCTCTTCCTATATGATGCTGAAAAAAAAGACAAGTTGATCATTTATTGGTTAAAGCAATTCAATACTTGCTAATGTTCACTTAGGCCAGCTTTTACCGCAGGTTACAAAATAAATTATAAGAGGGTGTATAATTTGAGGATAATAAAAGAAGATTATATTTGGGGTTCAGATCTCATTAAGTTATGACATTGATAGAGTAGAAGAGTAGTTTAAAACCATGTTCCCATAATCATGGGCAGATAAACTCCTAGTGTAAAATGCTTACACATCTATGAGTGCTTAAACTATATTAGTAAATGTGGTTGGTGCTCAGTAGAATGAATCAGAATACGAGAATTTCAGCACCACCCAGAACTCCGGCTCCATGAGAACATCTCTTGTCTTTCCTCAGTAGAAGGAAGTTAATATCAAACGGATATTGACAGTTTGTAACATCTTTTTACAAGGAACAGGTCGGTTCATTGCTTTAAATGTTTACTAGGACTAAAATGTGGTCTCCACTGGCTGCGGTAAGCTCTGCGGTAAACCTTGCGATGGTTTGTGCTGGCTCTGTAGATAGAGGGGAATGAAGAGGTCCTGCCTATATGGTCAGTGAACCATGTAGGCAAGACCTCGCCACTTCTCACCATCAAAGCACCATCGCAAGGCTTACCGCAGAGCCTACCGCAGAGCTTACTGCAGCCAGTGGAGACCACCCTTAATCCACAACATTCTCATTGTGATCCACCGCCCTGCTTCTCCAAGCTTACCTTTGACTTTCGGATTTTCATGATGACGAGTCCTAAGACTAGAGTGATGGTCATACAGAAGCTCTGTATGCCCAGAGGCACGCCCCGTATGAGTACGTCATAGGTGACCATACAGGGTTCCTCCCCCGTGCACATCTTGCAGCCCTCCTGGCACGCTAAGCACTGGTATCTGCAATATATCATTGTATATGTGTTTCAGGAAAATGAGTCATAAGTATTTTTCAAAGTGTTTTTTTCCACAAGATGTCTTTATTGAAATGTTCTGATGTTTAGAGGGTTTAGCACTTATAGTCATATAAACCCATGTAACAAATTTCGGGACATTGTAATAAATATATCTCTGCGTTTTGAAGGCCTTTGTATGGGGTATTTAATTACTTTACTTGTAATTACCCATCCAGAAACATTGCAAACCTTTTTTTTTTCAAAAATATAAATATCAAACTTAAAATATAGAAATACTTATTAAGTGTCCTAGTGTTTACTATCATTGGAATCACCTTTATCTCCTCTTTTCAAATATAACAGTATCTCAAAATCTATTTTTTGCGACTGATGTCTTATGACTCATTTTCCTAAAACACATCTCATATCACAATAGTCCTGCTGTGGTTTGTTGTTTTTGCTAGAGGAAATACACAACCACAAAGCCAAGTCCAAGTGGTCCCATATACTTTAACAGTCCAGTATAAGTTTATATTGTGCCCTGAAACCACCCCAATCGTTGACTTATGTGATATGATGTCATATCATCCACTAGTATCTGCATGGTATATGATATAACCTCACGAGGGGATGGTACGACTATAGTGTTACCTCATATGCCCAAGTTATTTGCTTTCCATGATCCCACAAGTATGATGGTTCGAGCGGGTTATGTTGAAAAATGTGATGTGTTTCAGGAAAATGAGTCATAATCGCAAAATTGATATTTTTCAAGGTGTTTTTTTTACAAGATCACATTATTGGAATGTTCGGATTTTTTTAGGGTTTATCACTTATAGCTATATATATTGATGTAACAAATTTTAGGACAATGTATCTAATATATCGTTTCGTTTTAAAGGTCCTCATATGGACAACATTTAGTAACTTTACTGTTTATTGACCCCCAGAAATATTGGAATTTTTTTTTTCAAAAATGAAAATATCAAACTTAAAATCTAGGAATACTTATTAGATTATTAGACTGTTTACTATCATTGGAATCAGCTTGATCTCATCTTTTCAAATACAATGGTATCTCAAAATCTATTTTTTGCGACTTATGGCTCATTTTCCTGAAACACATCACAAATATTTATAAGGTAATGATATCCACCAGTGTTTGTTCTATTATGACTTCAGGACACTACTATTGATAGGAATCATAATCGAGATGGAAGGCATTTTTACTCACAAAACATCTCCATAAAGTTTTTATTCTGTAAAGATTAATTCCTTTGTATTTAGATAATAAACATCACAGACTGTAGAATGTAATATGAAATAATTCATGTAATATCTCAAAAAATAGCTTAATAACCTTATTCCAGTACCAATATGACTGTATATTCCCTATTATGGGTCAGATTTTTAGAAAATGTACAATTTGCCTTCACCAATCCTCTCAAATAGCCCACATTTGAGACAAAAATAAGCTTCAAAATGCAGTTTAACATAACATAACTGATGCTTTAGACCAATGCAATACCAAATATACTCAGATATACCCAGTATTCTTCATTTTTCAGCCTAATTTAGGAGAATTTCCCAAATGTGTAGAGCTGCCAATTGTACATTTTCTAGAAATCTGACCTATTATATAGTCTGTGTGACATGGTGTGCTGCAGTAGGGTAATTAGAGCCAGGCGTTACATAATACAGTCTAATAGAACTGACTAATGAGGTTGTATTATGGGCTCCCAGGCTCAGGAATGGCCACCATGGCCATAGGAATGTTACCAGACACTGCATGAGAGCCGCCTCAGCCTACTGAAGCAACCCATGTGAGTCAGATTTTCAGAAAATGTACAAATGGCAGCTGTAGACATTTAGTAAATTCTGCTAAATTAGGCTGCAATTTGGTCAATACTTGGTAAATTCGAGTATATTCGGCATTGCATTGATTCTAGCAATCTGTTTGGTTAGGTTGAACTGTATTTTGAACTTTATTTTCGTCTGAAATTTGGGTTATTGGAGAAGATTGGCGAAGTTGAATTGTACATTTTTTGAAAATCTGACCCATGTGGTGCCAGCCATGTATGATCAACACTCTTGGTCCTCCTCAAAATTGGTCAAAATAGGATTTGGAATATAATATTTTATTTCAAACGTTATTAGTCAAATGGAGGGGAAACCAGTAATATTTCATAATATTCAACACACTATTGTTTTCCCTGTTTGGACTAAACCTCCAACTAAGAAATTAAATTTTGAGAAAGGAAAACTGTTGTTGAAGCTGTTAGTAAACATAATAATTGTAAATATGACTATATCAAATCATATTACTAGGAATGACTCTATTACTAGCAATTACTATAGACCTGGCCGCCTGATCACTGAAGGTTTCAATAAGTATAACACAACTCACATAGTCAATTCAGTTTCAAAGATGTGTATTTCCAAGGTATATCAAATATATAACACCAAGGCAAGTACAATCCCTGACTGAGAGTCTAAGGAGAAGGTTCTGGTGTGTCCCCCTCCCGGCGGTGCCAGGCAGCTTAAATATAGGGAGATTAATCCTTATGAGAAAGCTTCAAGCTTTCCCTACCAAAATGTTCATTTTACTTTATTAATAATTACCGATTCGTTTCCCTTCTAAATACAAATATGCGCTATATGATACAATAATTAAAACATGATAATGCAGGGAAAGACCACCTGCGGGCAACTTGTGTTCTTCACTGTAACCTGTAAAATTAATGAAAATCGCCATGTAAACCCACCAATATCTGAATACAACACTGAATTAAATTTGTGATGTGACCAACTCTAACTTTTGTTTAAGTTCGGAATTGCCTGCACCCGCATCACCTGAAGGTAATATAGGCGTCTGTAGAAATATAATACCTTTTAATCGCCCCTCAAATTCCTGCAAATGCAGTGTTAATTGAGAATGGGCTCTGTTTTTATATTATATTGTTTCGTTTGCAAATATGGATCATGTATAACTTGGCTTTAAAATACGAAGATATTAATCTTTCTAAGATATGGTACCAACAGTTGTATGTAACCATCTTGACTTACGTAGAAATTTCTTTGTAATAATTCAGGCTGTCCTGAGAATATTCGTGCTTTATGTATGGAAATGTTCAACGACCTGAATAAAATATTATTAAATCTAAATCTGAATCTAATGGTCTCAGTGGACACGGGGCTTACCTGTCAGTGCAATGATGTTGTGTCCCTTATATTTTATAGGTTTTTTGGTATTTTCTATATTTTCTTTCACTCTCTTCAGACAAGATGTAACCGTCTCACAGAATATTCAACCTTTAACACCAAATAGCTCATCATCTGCTATAACAAATAGGTTTGAACTCTTACATAAGTGACAAACTTCTGATCTCTTCAAGGAGCATACGCCAGAGCTTTGTTTTTTTTTCTCTAAGCCTTGTGGACACGGGGCTTACCTGTCGTCATAGTCTGCTGATTCTCTGAGCAGCTTGCTGAGGTAGCTCCTCTCCACATCCTCGCCCTTGTAGAAGGCCTCGGGGTTGGTCTTCCTGGCGGCCGTGGGGAAGTAGTAGCCCCTCTCACAGTCACACCGGTATGCACCCCGCGTGAACCCCCGCCCGGGGATAGGCACACACTGCAATAACATAAGATAAGATAAGATCTGCTACGATCAATGCAAACAGAAAAGTCAGCTCCCTCCCCTGGAGGAGGCTCAAAGAATTCATTTTAGAACATGTTCACGCTCCATAAGATTGCCTGTTAGGTATCATTATAAAATTTATCTTAAATAGGCCTAAAGCTACTCTATGAAAATTGTAAACAACCATACCGATTTTCGGTGCCAGATATAATTATGAAATGTTTTATTTCAGAAGGTGCACAAAGAGGAGGCGAGAAACGAATGGGTGTATTCTCGGTGTTAACCGTTCGGGTGTAGGATTTGTTGACATATTGAATAAAAGTTGTAAAAAAAAAAAAAATAAGATAAGAAGTTTTTTATTTGTCTTCATCAAGGGTACAAGAGAGGTACAGTTGAGTAAAAGTAAGTAAAAGGACAAATAGGTCGACATACAAATATGATGCTACGAGGAACCATTTCTTCCAGTTGTTACCCGAATTTTGAATGACTAATAAAGCTAAATTAACTAATTGACTTAGTGACAAAAGGGTCAAATTAAATTGACTTAATTAATAGAGCAATAAATCGAGCAGAACAGCGCGACATTTTACAACATATGGTATCTAATCGAGCAGTACAGTTCGATTTTTACAACTCAAGCTACAAAATACAATGATGTAGAGAAGTAGATGTAAAGCATGTTGTAATAAAGTACATTATTACTAAAGGTTATCCATATATGAGTCAGATTTTCAGAAAATGTACAATTCATCTTCACCAATCCTCTCAAATAACCCAATTTTCAGTCAAAAATAAAGTTCAAAACACAGTTCAACCTAACTAAACAGATTGCTAGAATCAATGCAATGCCGAATATACTCGAATTTACCTAGTATTGACCAAATTGCAGCCTTATTTAGCAGAATTTACTGAATGTGTTCCGCTGCCAATTGTACATTTTCTGAAACTCTGACCCATATATAGAGTCTGATATCATACGAGTGTCGGGTCAAGCAGTACAGCCCGACCCTTACATTACTGAGTATTAAAACAGTAGTATACTCTCATTTTACATTGTTATTATTTAATACAACACTATAGGCTTCTCATTATAAGGCTCTCCTTGTGGCGGCATTCAATGTCACTCACTGCCAGGGAGGGGGATATAGTACTCTGCAACTTATATCAATGATGTAGGAAGCATTTTAAACATGGGGGGGGGGGCAACTTTGTCCCACAATGTGAAATTGTATATCTATATAATATCCATATAATATACGGGTAGAGCGATTTCTAGGAAAGGAGGTAGAAATCCATATAAGGATTAGAGGGGTGTCTTTGTCCCGAATGTTCTCGGAATTTGTTGTATTACAAACCACTTTACTCATCTGTAGAGGTCTGTCCCCCCTCTCTGGATGTCGTCGTATGTAGTTTGTAAAAGTATCTGGGGTGGAAATGTGATTTTGAAGCCTTTTTTAAATTACGATTTCTACACTCTATTTATAGCCCGGGAAAGCCCCTGTGAGGTACTACGTCATTTCCCACAACCTACGTCCAGGGAAACCTAACTACAAAGATGGGAGGGCCCCAGAAGTCAGAGGGTTTTCCTTGCTCTGTGGTGCATTTTAAGCACTTTTGAGGGGTTAAATGTTGTTTCAAGGTAATTTCTGAGCTCCTTTTTTGTGGTTGATTCATGAGCAACAGGGGGAGGGGGAGGGAAAGAAGAGGGGGGAGAAAGAGAGGAGGGAGAGGATGTAGGGGAAGGGAGAGAGGGGAGGGAGAGAGGGGAGGGGGAGCATGAAGAAGAGGGGAGGAATAGGGGGTGGGAAATTAGAGATGGGGTTGGGGGAGAAAAACAGGTATGAAAGTCACAGAAAAGGCGGAGGAAAAGAGGGAGAGGGGGATGTATGGGGAGAGAATGGGACCGTCCGGAGGACGGGTACTTTGCTAGTAATCTAATACAGCGAGAAGTTGATTTGGGAATAGTTTCCCTATGACATAAGGTCTAAGATTGTGTGTCATCGCGAGTGGTGCAGTTGACTCTTGAGTTTGTATTCCAAATTATATAACACAATTACGCTGTATGGCTGTTTTAATGATGGAATTTACTGATTGGTTGTCCACTTATACCATCCATTTCCAAATGCCATGTAATGGAACACAATTACACTGGATAATGTGTCAGTTTCAAAATGAGACTGATGATCTGTCAACCTTTCAGATATGAGGGAAAATGTGCATTTTCTCAAAAGACAATATGCAAATTTGCTAACATCATAACAACCTAATTTGTGTCATAGGTTTCCAAAATTACCAGCATTAGAAAAACTCATAATTATGTGGTGTCTGGGGTTTAGTCATGCTGACTGGCCTTGGTACTCATTCTCTACAACTCCTTCCCTATATAGGCACCAGGTGTAGTGACTGTATATTCCACTGGGGTTTCCAGGACAGTGCTGTATATATAGACCGCAAGAGGTCACTCTTATGCACTGCAGTCTTGTATGTGTGATTACTACTGTATTGTCTTATGTGATATGTACCCTGTATTCTCTGTATAACATGTATATTGTGATGTGACACCCTATGTGTGGTGTATGTATTTTATACACTAGTCCCTGTGAGGCTAGTTAGGACAGGTTCAGTTTGCAGTACTGACCTCCTGAGGTGTTGGAATGTTGATGCTTGTTGGAATAAAGATGGAAAGCTGGCAAGGACCAAGAACCTGAGTTAGTGATATGTTCGTTAGTTAGTGCGGTACTAATTAGCAGGAACCACAATTCACTACTAAGTGTCATTATTGCTATAAATACGATCACCTTCAATAGCAGACACTACAATTATCTAGTTTAGCCCATGTTAGGTGCAAAGAGAGTTTATTTGAAGCACCAAGGCTAGTTGTGTGGACATACATTCTACATTCTCTAATAATCACAACAAGAATTGTTGCAACTATTTGGCAACAAAAGTTCTAGGTATTCCCATTCAGAGCTAATTGTCTTAGAAAGGTGAGATTGAAAAAATGCTAGAAATTTATCAATTTCCTTATGAAAATTGAAACAGGTTCCAAACAAAGGATGTCAAATGCAAAGAGAGTTTATTTGAAGCACAAAGGCTAGTCAAAGTATGTCTGAAGAAGTCCTATATGTCTCTTTTAATGATATACCTTCCTGAACAAGCACACATTCCCCAATGAATTGGTATAAATAGAACTGGATTTCATTACAAAATATCTTGATGTGATCTACTGTACCTCTTCTGTGAATGCACATGCCAAGCTCATTTGCCTATTGGGAGAAATGAATTTGCTAATGAAAATGGGGAAATGACAACTGCATCTATCTGCGTGTTTTTGTTCCAGTTTTGTACGATAGGAGAAACCACTCCCTCCATCTCTATGTTATAGAACACTGCAAAGGTTGAAACTGTCCAGAGAAAGGTGCACATTATATAAATATATCGCAGATGCCAGACATACTTTTATGATAATTTGAATCATTAAATTCCCTGCGGCTCACATCAATGGGTATGCCCTGTATTGAAATACATGTTCTCCACAGTCCCCTATGTTCAAGTGGTTAGCATGTAAGACTGCAAATCCAGACATTGTGAGGTTGAATCCCAGGGCAAATAGCCTTTTTAGATTTGCCTCATTTTTCAGTCCTTTTATTTTTTAATTTCACTAATATCTTCTTATCTGGGACACGGTTTTCTTTCAAACTCACACATTTAGTTATCGATGTCATTCCCTTTTGATTAGGAAAGAATTAGAGACACTAAGACCAAATTAAGCAAGAAAAGTGAGTTAAATGGGGTTCTGGGATACTAGGGTATCTGGACCAAAGGCATGGGTGGCAGTCCTAAAGGTGCGTTTCCACTGGATCGCTTGTATCTGCGCTCATGGCTTGCTCTTGCCTCGCTTATTTATAACGTAATTTTCATTCACTCTATGTCCGCTATTATTTTTAGCGCAATATAAGCGTAGAGCGATTCTACTGGTTTGCTTGTTTCCTCATGGAATCAATGGTAAATCACTTGGTCCGTTCTCATTGCACTCTTAGACCGCTAATAAACAGGCAGGAAGAGCGTCATGTAGTTGCGCTCATATCAAACACAACAGATATGAGCGCAACGTCCTGCGCTCTCCCAAAGAAGCGAACATATCAGTTTTTAAGAGCGTATAGAAAGCGCAGTAACCTATTCTATTAAACCGCTTTGGTTTCGCTTTGACTTTGCTTGTTAGGCACTCTGGGAAAATAAAAGCCCCTGTGGCCCCCTTGCTTCCTATATCACTGTATATCACTTTACTATTTACAGAATATGTCTGACTGATGAGACAAGGCTACCGACCAAATTATCAAGATGTGGGTTAAAAAAAGGTGGGTTAAAAAAAGGTTAGCAGTTCTATTTATACACCACGATGATGATACCATACATGTAAATGAAGGGAGAAGGCCGTCTGGTAATGACAACATTACCACACGGCCTTCCATACACGTAGTGGGTGGTACATATTGTGCATACGGGTCAGATTTTCAGAAAATGTACAATTGGCAGCTCTACACATTCAATTAATTCTGCTAAATTAGGCTACAATTTGGCCAATACTAGGTAAATCCAAGTATATTCGGCATTGCATTGATTCTAGCAATCTGTTTGCTTAGGTTGAACTGTATTTTGAACTTTATTTTCGTCTGAAATTTGGGTTATTTGAGAAGACTGGTGAAGTTGAATTGTACATTTTCTGAAAATCTGACCCATATGTGGTGCAAGAATAGTTGCATGGGCAGCAGCCTTACCTCCGTGGTGGGCCTGCATCTGTGCGTGCCGGCAAAGAGGGTGTCTCCAGCCACGCACTGGTTGATGTCGATACTGGTCAGGTTAAAGTTGATGGCCACCACACCCCTGCAAATATACCATACACAAACATGCTTACTGGCAATAGTCAATAATTAATGGTGAGATGAATATGTGATGTGTTTCCGGAAAATGAGTCATAAGTCGCAAAATTAATATTTTTCAAAGCGTTTTCGTCACAAGATCACATTATTGGAATTTTCTGAATTTTGGGGAGTTCATCACCTAGACTTATATCAATTGGTGTAGCAAATCTCAGGACAATCTATATAATATATCCTTAAGTTATAAAGGTCCTCATATGGACTACATTTAGTTACTTTACTGGTTATTGACCCCCAGAAATATTGGGAACCTTTTTTTTAAAAACGAAAATATCAAATTTAAAATCTAGAAATATTTATAAGATTATAAGACTGTTTACTATCATTGGAATCCCCTTGATCTCATCTTTTCAAATCTAATGATATCTCAAAATCTATTTTTTGCGACTTATGAATCATTTTCCTGAAACACATCACATATGTTATCGATCATGTACGAGTTAAGAACAAGAGCTACCCTGGTAAAAATCAACATAGGTGGTAGTGAAAAAAAGAGAGAAGAGAGAAAAACATGGTTGTGTATTTTAGATGATATCTCTGAATGCATTGAAAAGTTAAAAAGGTAAACCAAGAGAGAAAAATCAAGAATTGCCTTCTCTATAGTATTCCTATAGGCACGACCCAACACCAAATTGTACTTATCCTAGATGTAACAACACGTAAACCTGTGGATTGTGGGGAATAAAACGATGTCGCAAAAAAAAAGAAAAAAAAGAGAATGCCTTAATGTATCAGAGAACTGTTCTGCAAATATACCATAAATAAATGCTTAGTGTATTCTAGGCATGTTCAAGATATCATATCGTCAATTTGTAAATATCTAGATACACATCTATAAAGAGTAGCATTAACTCAACGCAAAAATGTAAATTCGATTTGTTATACAAATACTAGCCTTTGTACTCTACTAAAAATTAACCATGAGTCTTAGTATACAGTGTAAAACAATATTCTGAAATTATACTAAGCGATACGATGTAATACTCATAAAAAATCTGACCAATGTATCAAAATAATGACAATTTATTGTATACAATTTCATTTCCCATTAGGTTTGGGCTTTTCTGGAAGATCTATCCGTAGATGTACCTGTCCAATTCTGTAAAAATTGTATTTACTGAATAAAAATTCTCTATATATATATATACACACAAACATGCTTACTGGGAATAGTCAATAATAATGTACTCTATAATTATTAAAAGAGAATGCCTTAATGTATCAGAGAACTGTTCTGTTGATTTATTTAAATGGGAGGCTTTAATACTAGCGGAATTTGTCTTATTTCCACACCTAGGGGACATTTCTAAGTGATTTTCTCGATATATTATTCATGTTTAATTGTTCAATGAATTTTGTATTTTCCTCTTATTAAAAATTCGTCATCGATCCCAGAAATTCTGAGAATAGTGTAACTGTTACATAATGTTTAATTGCTGAATAAAAATCTTAAATACAAATACATATATACTGCTAGAGACATTGTCATCTGCATTCAAACATTGGAAATAAATCATATGACATGAATTAGGATTTAATCGCACTAGAGACTAGATGATTTCTTTATTCAACAAAGTATATTGCCAAACTGGTGTTACACCTTGCAATGCAAAGTAAAAATGTAAAATTCCTTGTACAAACATTATAATCGTCTTTTATTATTTCTTGTTTTGTCGCAATTTAAAGAATTAATGTTCCACTGGGTACATCGGTACTAGATTAAACATACTGGGGGTGTATTAGGCCTAGGTTTACTAAGCTAGGTCAAATGTATGTTAGACCTAGGTTGGTTATACTGTGGGTATACCGGAAGGGGAGTATATTAGACCTACTTCACCTGTTTAACCATAATTATGTAAAAAGCAGTATAGGGTCAGGAAAAACTAAAAAATCTTGGCGTAGCCAATGAAAACACACTTAAACCCCAGTAATTTCTGGTATTTGTTTTATATTATTTTGACCCCAATTGTTTCTAAAGTGATCAACTCATCTGCATGTATAGACTGTCGGCTGTATAGACTTGCAGGAGTATAGATTGAGAAATATCAGTAGGCTACTCTGTATATATTACATCGTTTATATGTACCCATGTATATTAGTATACTCTTGCCTACATACCTATGTTTATAGATAGGTAGGTACTGACAGTACCAATGAGATACCGGCGATCTCAGCACATTGTATCATATTATGTCATATTATATCATATTACATTGTCAACTAGTATAGATCATTTTCCAAATTCAGGGCTATTTGGAAGACCTGTATACTTTACAGATAATACTCCTTTTTCCATATTTTATTTCATTTCAATTTCTAGTCTGTACTATGTATTACACTTTCTAAACGTTTATTATTATTTTATATTTTGTAAATGAGGTTTAAGGGGAGTAGAAGCTCTGTGCCAATTCACATTTGAGAGAAAAAGCTGAGATTACAATAGAGTGCTGCCCTCAGAGCATGGTGGAGGGCTGAAGGAGAGAGACAGGAGAGACTTATCCAGATACATGTAGGTCAGATTTTCAGAAGATGTACAATTCGCCTTCAACAATCCTCTCAAATAACTCACATTTAAGACAAAAATAAGCTTCAAAATGCAGTTTAACATAACAGAACTGATACTTTGATAGAAAATTTTCAGAAAATGTACAATTGGCAGCTCTACACATTATGGAAATTCTCCTAAATCAGGCTGAAAAATGAAGAATACCAGGTATATCTGAGTATATTTGGTATTGCATTGATTTAAAGTATCAGTTCTGTTATGTTAAACTGCATTTTGAAGCTCATTTTAGTCTTAAATGTGGGTTATTTGAGAGGATTGGCGAGGGAGAATTGTACATTTTCTGAAAATCTGACCCATATACAGTACGATCTATGTTGGGCAAATTCTCGTTTCTATCCTATTTGTATATATCTTGGTATATCAATATCATGCTGTTGTTGTACGACCATGTTTGAAACCCAATCTGTATTTATGAAGCAATGGGATATATGTGATCCGTTTTAGGAAAATGAGTCATAAGTCGCAAAATATGGATTTTGAGATGGCATCATATTTGAGAAGAGGAGATCGAGCCGATTCTAATGATAGTAAACACTAGGACACTTAATATGTATTTCTATATTTTAAATTTGATAATTTTATTTTGAAAAAAATGTTTGCAATGTTTCTGGATGGGTACTTACCAGTAAAGTGACTAAATATACTACATATGATGGCCTTCAAAATACGAGGATATATTTAATACAATGTCCTGAATTTTGTTACACGGATTTATCTGACTATAAGTGTTAACCCCCTAAATATCAGAACATTTCAATAAAGAGATCTTGTGATTAAAACACTTTGAAAAATATCAATTTTGCGACTTATAACTCATTTTCCTGAAACACATCAGAAATTCTTGTTTCTATCCTATTTGTATATATCTTAGTATATCAATATCATGCTGTTGTTGTACGACCATGTTTGATACCCAATCTGTATTTATAAAGCAATGGGATGTATGTGATCCGTTTTAGGAAAATGAGTCATAAGTCGCAAAATATGGATTTTGAGATGGCATCATATTTGAGAAGAGGAGATCGAGCCGATTCTAATGATAGTAAACACTAGGACACCTAATATGTATTTCTATATTTTAAATTTGATAATTTTATTTTGAAAAAAAAGTTTGCAATGTTTCTGGATGGGTACTTACCAGTAAAGTGACTAAATATACTACATATGATGGCCTTCAAAATACGAGGATATATTTAATACAATGTCCTGAATTTTGTTACACGGATTTATCTGACTATAAGTGTTAACCCCCTAAATATCAGAACATTTCAATAAAGAGATCTTGTGATTAAAACACTTTGAAAAATATCAATTTTGCGACTTATAACTCATTTTCCTGAAACACATCAGAAATTCTCGTTTCTATCCTATTTGTATATATCTAAGTATATCAATATCATGCTGTTGTTGTACGACCATGTTTGAAACCCAATCTGTATTTATAAAGCAATGGGATATATGTGATCCGTTTTAGGAAAATGAGTCATAAGTCGCAAAATATGGATTTTGAGATGGCATCATATTTGAGAAGAGGAGATCGAGCCGATTCTAATGATAGTAAACACTAGGACACCTAATATGTATTTCTATATTTTAAATTTGATAATTTTATTTTGAAAAAAAAGTTTGCAATGTTTCTGGATGGGTACTTACCAGTAAAGTGACTAAATATACTACATATGATGGCCTTCAAAATACGAGGATATATTTAATACAATGTCCTGAATTTTGTTACACGGATTTATCTGACTATAAGTGTTAACCCCCTAAATATCAGAACATTTCAATAAAGAGATCTTGTGATTAAAACACTTTGAAAAATATCAATTTTGCGACTTATAACTCATTTTCCTGAAACACATCAGAAATTCTCGTTTCTATCCTATTTGTATATATCTAAGTATATCAATATCATGCTGTTGTTGTACGACCATGTTTGAAACCCAATCTGTATTTATAAAGCAATGGGATATATGTGATCCGTTTTAGGAAAATGAGTCATAAGTCGCAAAATATGGATTTTGAGATGGCATCATATTTGAGAAGAGGAGATCGAGCCGATTCTAATGATAGTAAACACTAGGACACCTAATATGTATTTCTATATTTTAAATTTGATAATTTTATTTTGAACAAAATGTTTGCAATATTTCTGGATGGGTACTTACCAGTAAAGTGACTAAATATACTACATATGATGGCCTTCAAAATACGAGGATATATTTAATACAATGTCCTGAATTTTGTTACACGGATTTATCTGACTATAAGTGTTAACCCCCTAAATATCAGAACATTTCAATAAAGAGATCTTGTGAAAAATATCAATTTTGCGACTTATAACTCATTTTCCTGAAACACATCAGAAATTCTCGTTTCTATCCTATTTGTATATATCTTAGTATATCAATATCATGCTGTTGTTGTACGACCATGTTTGATACCCAGTCTGTATTTATAAAGCAATGGGATATATGTGGGTCAGATTTTCAGAAAATGTACAATTGGCAGCTCTACACATTCAGTCAATTCTGCTAAATCTGGCTGCAATTTGGCCAATACTAGGTAAATTCGAGTATATTCGGCATTGCATTGATTCTAGCAATCTGTTAGGTTAGGTTGAACTGTATTTTGAACTTTATTTTCGTCTGAAATTTGGGTTATTTGAGAGGATTGGCGAAGGTGAATTGTACATTTTCTGAAAATCTGACCCATGTACCCTTTACTGGTGGTTCTGTGCTTAGTTTTGTTGATCGTAATTGCTTTTGGTGTGGTGGTTGGGTAATACGCTGGACTAATATCTTCATATAGAATTTATAAAGGGTATAAATTGCAGAAATCGGTCTGTAATATATATATTATATATGATGCGACCTGAAATTCGTATTAATGAAGTTTCGTATTAATAAGGTAGCATAATGGGCGATCTGGAAGACCTGATTTTCAGATGATTGTTAATGCCCATTTCCTGATTTCCTTTCTGATCCTATATGTAAGATGATGTCAAATGTTATATGTATGATCAAAAATCGGGATAAAAATCTTTATATATATATATAATATAAAGCTGATAATATGCGATGTATTTCCTATATATATGATTTCTTCCTTTTTGAGTGTATATGACCCTGAGAGCAAAAGGTATTGAGACTACAAAGGTAAGCAAATAATAATAAGAGTTGATGAAGAGTGTAGGGTTAGGGATACATCAATGCCTGGGTGTGTGTGGGTGTGTGTGTGTGCTGGTGTGTGTGTATGTGTGTGTGTGTGTGGGGGGGGGGGGGTCCCCTTCCGAAGTCGTCATGTGACCGGGGGGGATTGACACTTAACCTCGTACATAGGTTGCTGCCATATAAACATTTTAAAATAAATACAAAAATAGATTTTTTCTCTCGTCGAAAAAAATGTGGTTATGTTATAAGATTTGTAGTTTAGGAGCATATGTAATGATCTGTGAAGATGATTAGTAGAATGTTTTATTTCAAAATATGTTTTGAGGGCAACATGTGAAAATATTCTTGAGGAATTCAGTGTTTTTTCATGTAACTGTCTAGATATATTATGGGCGTCAAATGAATGAAAGAAATCTATAGTTCAGGTGTTAGGTCTATAGATTGAGTGGCTCAGCCTGGTGACCTAATTATATTAAGCTCTATTGATTGGTACACGTTTAGCTGTATATATATACTCTCACCTTTCCATGCCCACACACACACATATATACACATTTAGCTGTATATATACTCCCACCTTTCCCTGCCCACACACAGGTACATATATACACATTTAGCTGTATATATACTCTCACCTTTCCCTACCTACACACAGGTACATATATACACATTTAGCTGTATATATACTCTCACCTTTCCCTACCCACACACAGGTACATATATACACATTTAGCTGTATATATATACTCTCACCTTTCCCTACCCACACACAGGTACATATATACACATTTAGCTGTATATATATACTCCCACCTTTCCCTGCCCACACACAGGTACATATATACACATTTAGCTGTATATATATACTCTCACCTTTCCCTGCCCACACACAGGTACATATATACACATTTAGCTGTATATATATACTCTCACCTTTCCCTACCTACACACAGGTACATATATACACATTTAGCTGTATATATATACTCTCACCTTTCCCTGCCTACACACAGGTACATATATACACATTTAGCTGTATATATATACTCTCACCTTTCCCTACCTACACACAGGTACATATATACACATTTAGCTGTATATATATACTCCCACCTTTCCCTACCCACACACACATATATACACATTTAGCTGTATATATACTCTCACCTTTCCCTGCCCACACACAGGTACATATATACACATTTAGCTGTATATATATACTCTCACCTTTCCCTGCCCACACACAGGTACACATATACACATTTAGCTGTATATATATACTCTCACCTTTCCCTGCCTACACACAGGTACATATATACACATTTAGCTATATATATACTCCCACCTTTCCCTGCCTACACACAGGTACATATATACACATTTAGCTGTATATATACTCTCACCTTTCCCTGCCTACACACAGGTACATATATACACATTTAGCTGTATATATATACTCTCACCTTTCCCTGCCCTCACACAGGTACATATATACACATTTAGCTGTATATATACTCTCACCTTTCCCTACCCACACACAGGTACATATATACACATTTAGCTGTATATATATATCTCACCTTTCCCTGCCTACACACAGGTACATATATACACATTTAGCTGTATATATATACTCCCACCTTTCCCTGCCCACACACAGGTACATATATACACATTTAGCTGTATATATACTCTCACCTTTCCCTACCTACACACAGGTACATATATACACATTTAGCTGTATATATACTCTCACCTTTCCCTGCCCACACACAGGTACATATATACACATTTAGCTGTATATATATACTCTCACCATTCCCTGCCTACACACAGGTACATATATACATTTAGTCCAGGGCCTTATGGCCATTTTTTTAAATATCAATGTTTATTTTATTTTCTCAATTGATATAGGGGTTTTCAAGGGTGCTGAAAACGATGAGATTGCCTGGCATTTTTTATTTTCAATATTTCGGCCATTTTGGGCCCTATTTATGCAAATTAGCTGAAATCTGATTGGCTGAGAAGTAATCGGCCCATATCTTCATTAGTTTTAGGGATATTTTGATTTTGATGACACCTACCCCCACTAAATCGACCCCAAGTAATTCAATGGTATCATTGAAATTGTTCTATCTGCCTTGGTTGCTTAGCAACGAGGCATTTCCATGGTCACAAATGAAATTCTATGGAGAATCAGCCCCTTGTGGACAATCCAGTTGAAAAATAGCATTTTAAAAGCAATCATACTACACACACAGGTACATAAATGCAGCTTAAGCTATATAATATCCGAATACATGTATTTACATTTAGTTATGTCACAGTTCAGTTAAGAAACATATTAAAGCTGTATTTTTAGCTGAATGCTCCAACAAATTCTTTTTTACTATTGATATCTTCCATCCATAATATCCATAGTGTGATAATCAATACTTTGCTGCCACAATATGATGAATAAGTGAACTTACCACGTTGAAAAGATTTGGCATTTACTACAATACAAGTTCTGCAGGATGCCAGTAGTGACAAGCAGGCAAAATCAACTATAGATTTGGTCAATTGATCTTCACATGTATAGAGAAAAAACTCAAGAAAAACCCTTGTACTAAAAGGAAAGTCAGATCAATGACCAGATTTAATCCTGATAACTAAGTTTAAAGGCCATCTTGGATTACATTATTTGGGATAATTTTTACGAAATTGAAGATGCTGACAAAGCATGGGACAAACTGTATTTTGTAATGATTGAGATCGTTGAAGAATAGCTCCCTGGAAAATTATACTGATATACTGATATTCCAAGTCCTGGGATGGTATACTACCATCCATTTTTGACTGACTGCTTAGTTCAGGTCTTATTGCTGGTCTTCCAATATCTGCTGGGGTAGTAGCCTACCATGTGTACAGTGTTGACATACCACTGCATTACACCTAACTATAGGAGTAACCAGGTTGCCTGGGCCACACTAATTGTTGGCCAATTAGTCACAATGCACTCTCAATGACCGCCACAAAGGTCTGCGGGTAGTGGATCTGGCCCTTAAGTACAGCACCTTATAGTACACATCAATACATTAAGCCCAGGGAGGTGGGATATAATGACTAGACCTAATAAAGCCTATATGCAGCAGGTCTGCGGGTAGTGGGTCTGGCCCTTAAATGGGTCAGATTTTCAGAAAATGTACAATTCACCTTCAGCAATCCTCTCAAATAACCCACATTTCAGACGAAAATAAAGTTCAAAATACAGTCCAACCTAACCAAACAGATTGCTAGAATCAATGCAATGCCAAATATACTCGAATTTACCTAGTGTTGACCAAATTGCAGCTTAATTTAGCAGAATTTACTGAAAGTGTAGAGCTGCCAATTGTACATTTGCTGAAAATCTGACCCAAGTATCTGACCCTTATAGTACACATCAATACATTAAGCCCAGGGAGGTGGGATATAATGACTAGACCTAATAAAGCCTATATGCAGGCCCTATAGGATTATACTGGGCTTTACTAAAAGCACCTTATAATGGGGAATTAATGAGAGGAAATTGCTACAATAAATAAGCATTCTGTCTGGGCAGCAGCACCAGGGATTCACTAGTGATAGATAGAGCCTGACAATAGAGGTGTAATGGATGGATGGAGAGAGAGCTCTGGCTGAAAGCTTGTCCACTGGACACGGATGACTGCAGGAATAACCTAGTCAGTCGAACCTGCCTCTACTCAAAGATCATGTGTAGAGTCAGGCAGCACTGGGGTTGACGCTGCGTGGAACGGGTGCACTCTTAGTTTAACATATGAAATATATGTCCCATTTATTATTCCCACTTACTATGACATTCTAGGTACTTTTTCAATACATTCACCGATTGTAAGAGGTTAGATACAGGTTTATTATTATGATCTGATCGTTTTATGCAGACCCTAAATGTGCGGGAATATTTTACGCAACCCTATTAGTAGAAGTCTCCAGTTAGGAGGCCAAGATCTTGCTTTGATGTAAACAAAGACACGCGGCCGTTTTAATATTGTCATTTTGACATTTTGACCAGCATCAAGTGACAACATTCATGTGGTAGCAAATCTTGTAATACTATGTATTTATGGCGATATTATGCTCTCAGAAGTGACACAACTTAAATAAGTGCATCACAGATGCTATAGTTCAAAGCTCGAAGGCCGGTGCCATGTGCACAGTTTGTTGATGTCACGTCACGTCACGGTGACGTCACATCACAGGCAAGATTTGGAAATTACTAGGAGATCTGACGACGCAAGTCCAAGATCGCAAAAACGCTTCAATTTTCTACAGAGGTTGGATGGCCTATTAATCAATAATTGTAGAATGATATACAGAAACCAAGGTAGAAATGGCAAGCAAACTACACAAAAAGAATGTTGGTGAATTTTAAGTTAAATTTGTTGCTTCGGTTTTGAGAAATGTTGAGTAGTGCCAAGTTGACACTACTCGATCCCCGCCTTTTTGAAGGCATTGCTCTCTAACTCTAGTACGGCCGTCACCATACTAGAGTTAGACTAGCGCTAACTAGAATAACCGGGTGTAACAGTGTCAGATTTTCAGAAAATGTACAATTGGCAGCTCTACATGTTTTGGAAATTCTTCTAAATTAGGCTTGAAAATGAAGAATACCAGGTATATTTGAGTATATCTGGTATCACTTTGTCTCAAAGTATCAGTTCTGTTATGTTAAATTGCATTTTGAAGCTTATTTTTGTCTTAAATGTGAGTTATTTGAGAGGATTAGTGAAGTTGAATTGTACATTTTCAGAAAATCTGACCAATTAATAGGGAGGATACAGCAAGAGAAAACATGGTGCTCCTCTGTAATAGCGTTCATTCTCTTCTTTTATCTCTTTTATCTCTTTTATCTCTTTGTTTATCTCAGTCGACTTCATCAAATTGGTCCTATTGGTTAGATGCATTTCTGAACCATGTATATCATAGAGTCTAAAGATCTATGCAATAATCACCATTGTAAATATTATTATGGCATGGTATAAATAACAGAAACCAACAGTGTGCAACTGACGCGGGATGTCACTGTGACAATGGATGGCGATGCATTTAATTGTTCTGGGCTTGGTATATGTGTCAGATTTTCAGAAAATGTACAATCGGTAGCTGTACATATTTTGTAAATTTTGCTGCAATTTGGTCAATACTAGGTAAATTCGAGTATATTCGGCATTGCATTGATTCTAGCAGTCTGTTTGGTTAGGTTGAACTGTATTTTGAACTTTATTTTCGTCTGAAATTTGGGTTATTTGGGAAGATTGGCGAAGTTGAATTGTACATTTTCTGAAAATCTTACCCACATATATGTTCCGATGATGTTTTACATGCATGAGCTAGGGTACCTATACATACAATATGTGATGTGTTTCAGGTGAATGAGTCATAAGTCGCAAAAACTAGATTTTGAGATACCATTAAAACGAAAGGATATATTACATAGATTGTCCTGAAATTTGATACATCGATTGATATAGCTATAAGTAATAAACTCCCCAAGAACTAGAACATTCCAATAATGTGATCTTGTGAAAAAAACACTTTGAAAAATATCAATTTTGCGACTTATGACTCATTTTCCTGAAACACATCACATATGGTATACTGTATTGTTATCCTTTCTACTCCACTATTCATCTGTCATAAGTAAAATACAACAACAAGAATGTAAAAATTTTCCGGACTTCATGGAAGAGCTATGTGTGTCAGATTTTCAGAAAATGTACAATTGGCAGCTGTACACTTTTAGTAAATTCTGCTAAATTAAGCTGCAATTTCGTCAATGCTAGGTAAATTCGAGAATATTTGGCATTTCATTAATTCTAGCAATCCGTTTGGTTATGTTGAACTGTATTTTGAACTTTATTTTCGTATCAAATTTGGGTTATTTCACAAGATTGGTGAAGGTGAATTGTACATTTTCTGAAAATCTGACCCATGTAACATAACAGAAGATAGATTGCCTTTCTAACCTTTGTTATTAGGAAATGGATTTTGGTGAAATAAAGTGGTTGTTTTTTGTATTTTTATATATTATGTTATTATATAATAATAAGTAAAAGTAGTCAGGAAGGGAAGCTTTGTTGCCTGTATCCAGAGGCAAACGCTGATATTTTCAGATTTTGTTTTCGTTATTGTAATGATATTTATATCATCAATAGCAGCAATAGAGCTGGAGTGTGACAGAGCAGGGTATAGTGGCTGAAACATATGGTTAACCACTGACTTGGTATTGATTGCCATTAAACAAGGTCTTCCCTCCACCAATACAGCCTACACACTATACAGTAGAGGCCTGCATGAAAACATCCCCCACCCTCCCATATAGTGTGCATTAATAGTGATATACACCATACAGTAGAGGCCTGCATGAAAACATCCCCCATATATTGTGCATTAATAGTGATATACACTATACAGTAGAGGCCTGCATGAAAACATCCCCCATATATTGTGCATTAATAGTGATATACACTATACAGTAGAGGCCTGCATGAAAACATCCCCCATATAGTGTGCATTAATAGTGATATACACCATACAGTAGAGGCCTGCATGAAAACATCCCCCATATATTGTGCATTAATAGTGATATACACTATACAGTAGAGGCCTGCATGAAAACATCCCCCACCCTCTCATATATTGTGCACTAATAGTGATATACACTATACAGTAGAGGCCTGCATGAAAACATCCCCCACCCTCTCATATATTGTGCATTAATAGTGATATACACTATACAGTAGAGGCCTGCATGAAAACATCCCCCACCCTCTCATATATTGTGCACTAATAGTGATATACACTATACAGTAGAGGCCTGCATGAAAACATCCCCCACCCTCTCATATATTGTGCACTAATAGTGATATACACTATACAGTAGAGGCCTGCATGAAAACATCCCCCACCCTCTCATATATTGTGCACTAATAGTGATATACACTATACAGTAGAGGCCTGCATGAAAACATCCCCCACCCTCTCATATATTGTGCATTAATAGTGATATACACTATACAGTAGAGGCCTGCATGAAAACATCCCCCATATATTGTGCATTAATAGTGATATACACTATACAGTAGAGGCCTGCATGAAAACATCCCCCATATATTGTGCATTAATAGTGATATACACTATACAGTAGAGGCCTGCATGAAAACATCCCCCATATATTGTGCATTTATAGTGATATACACTATACAGTAGAGGCCTGCATGAAAACATCCCCCATATATTGTGCATTAATAGTGATATACACTATACAGTAGAGGCCTGCATGAAAACATCCCCCATGTATTGTGCATTTATAGATACATATGGTCGATGACCAGCTATGGAGCTGAACTAAGCAAACTCAAAAGGTAGCCTATAATATTCTTATCAATCTACCAGCAGACCTATTTCGGAATAAAATATTCTTACGCTCAAGTTGGTTTGATGAAGGACTGTCCAGTCTAGGCCCAAACTTGAGAGAGTCCCTTCAAATGAAGGGAAAGCCTCTCGCCCAAACCGCAAAGAGTCATTATAATTCCATTAAGACCGCAAAATGTCATTATATTCCCATTAAAACGCCGAGTTCTAGGACAAGAAACCGATTAGCGATGTAGGCTGACATACCATTCTTATCTGATCTGAGGGTTTGTACCTAGAGTGTGTCTTTCAGACTGGTACAATTAAACTATTCCCAGGGTGTCCTTTAATGACACATATGCATGGCCTTGTCTAATAATTCAACTAGAAGGCAGTATTAAGAGTATACATGGGTTAGGCCACTGTAGCATACACTGCCATTGAGTCACACATTCTATTGATTGAATTGTAAAACATTTTATCAGTCTCTGACTGCTATTAAAGGGGACTCTCCAGTTGGTGGGAGGTTTTCAGTCTTTAATTCTTCTGTATAGAGGATACTGTCTATGTGAGGCATGCATGAACACATCCCCCTCCCTGTAATGTAGCATACACTGAGGAAAAAACAAATAGGTGTGTTTCCGATTTATCTGGCTGAAAACTAGGTAGGTGGGGTGGTAACTTTTTTTTTTGTTAGGTGTGTTTCCGATTTATCTGGCTGAAAACTAGGTAGGGGGTGGTAACTTTTTCTTTTTTTTATAATTTTTTTCGGGGAAACCTCCTCCCAGGAACTGAAAAAAATGTCTATCTCATGACAATAGTTGTTTTAAACATGGGAAATGTGCTTTTTGACAGTTCCGGGTTAGGAAAACCCCTTTTCCTGCTTTTGTAAGCTTTTTTTGTCAAAAATTCCCAAAAAAGTAAGATATGATTTTTAAAAAATCAGGTATGGTAAAAAAGGGGGGGGGGGGGGGGGGGGTAAATCGGAAACACACCTATTTTTTTTTTGACAAGTTTATAAAGTCCACCCGTCGCCACTAATAGCACAAGTATAAGGCTATGTGTGTGAGTAAGGTGTTGTGTACATGGAGTGCCTTGTTGCACGGTGGCATAAATTCATGACTCAGGCCAACAAAAATAGGTGTGTTTCCGATTTACCCCCCCCCCCTACCTAGAAAAACCTTACCCTACCTAAACATTTTTTTACCATACCTGATTTTGTCCCCATCATATCTTAGGTTTTTTTGGGATTTTTTGACAAAAAAAGATTATAAAAGCAGGAAAACCCGAAACTGCCAAAAAGCACATTTCCCATGTTCAAAACAACTATTGTTATGAAAAAGACATTGTTCTCAGTTCCTGGGAGGTGGTTTCCAAACAAAAAAAAATGACAAAAAAAAAGTTACCATCCCCCTGCCTAGTTTGCAGCCAGATAAATCGGAAACACACCTATTTTTTGGGGGCCTTAGGTAGTTCTGCTCCCAGGGTAAGATATTTTAATCTTCGGCCCGGGAAAGGATTTCTAAGGGAGAATACTTTGAATGATACTTTGTGGTTAGGTCCCCAACTATTTTCTTAGATTTGAACTACAACCCAAAAGAACATATATAAGGTGACATTTATTGATCTTGATCTGATTAAACAGCAGGTGATACACCGTAAATGGTCTGACTCTACTATTCTCAGGCTATAAATTACTATATATTGGGTTCAGGTGAGCACACGGCTTGGTGAATAACCCTGTTGACTTGGGATGTGTAATAGGGGATTTGCATAGCCGCCATTTTGCATCTTGATTCGCATGGAATTATGGGACTAATGGTACTGTCTTAAATCTATTTAAAACATGCCATGTTCAGCATGGAACATTTATCAATGCTCTAAAATCAATATTTCTGTATCATACATGTATCCATGACACACGTCGCAATCTATCCCATCATGCATTTCGTTTTTAGAGACCATTTATACAAGCTCTGATATTGATGAAGAAATTCTTGCAAATTTCGATAAAAATGTTGCCAAATATTTGTATGTCAGATTTCAACAGAATATATCCCATGTTGCACTGTACAGACATGCGCAGTGGCACATGCAAATATCCTAACGGCACTTTTTCTGTTGACACAATTTACCCAGGCATTTTTCCACTGGTTCCCGGGGGAAGAGGAGGTGAAACCTGCGTCTGCGTCAGGGTTGAAACACACCACATTCCTATATTATGCCACTAGACCACTTAAGATTCAAATAAACAAAATACTGAGAGAAATTCATTTTATGGAAATTCATTTGTAATGCAAAGTAGATAAGCTGAAATAATTTAAGCTCAAATGCCTTCACAAGTCTGTTAAGTTAATAACAATAAACATGTGAAATCTAACCCAACCCGACATGCCAACCACTTATAATATGTGATGTGTTCCAGGAAAATGAGTCATAAGTCGCAAAAAATAGATTTTGAGATAGCATTATATTTGAAAAGATGAGATCAAGCAGATTCCAATGATAGTAAACAGTCTAATAATATAACATAATAAGTATTTCTACATTTCAAGTTTGATATTTTTATTTTGAAAAAAAAAGTTTCCAATATCTCTGGGGGTTAATAAACAGTAATGTAACTAAATATAGTCCATATGAGGACCTTAAAAACGAAAAGATATATTATATTGATTGTCCTGAAATTTGAGACATCGATTGACAGGGCTATAAGTGATTAACCCTAGAAAAATTAGAACATTCCAATAATGTGATCTTGTGAAAAAAACACTTTGAAAAACATCAATTTTGCGACTTATGACCCATTTTTCTGAAACACATCACATATATAGACAGCCTGCTTTCCATCGCCAACACTCAATTAACCCTTTCCCTAATTTACTCCTGTCTCTCAGGGGCTGATAAAGGGTTAATCTGTTGGTCTAATGCCCCACCAGCAGCTCGTTATCTAGCAAAAGCTTCTTGACGCTTTTTACTTCCTCCTCAATTTGACAGTAAACTAATAGCAGGGCGATAACAACACATACAGTACCACCTTTCTACTGTGGCTACCTTACACGTGGAGTCTATTAGGTTGTAAACGTATGTGGGTCAGATTTTCAGAAAATGTACAATTCACCTTCACCGATCCTCTCAAATAACCCAAATTTTAGATGAAAAAAAAATCAAAATACAGTTTAATCTAACCAACCAGATTGCTAGAATCAATGCAATGTCGAATATAGTCGAATTTACCTAGTATTGACCAAATTTCAGCCTACTTTAGCAGAATTTACTAAATGTGTAGAGCTGCTAATTGTACATTTTCTGAAAATCTGACCCATGTAGGTGCATCAAAACCTAAAGAAATATTGTTAAAAATGCTTGCAAATATATGTGGATCACTCTCATAAGACAGAGGTTAATCCCTTTTGCAAAACTATTACTTGTATGTGCACTTCTTATGAATTTACTGATCCTAATTGCTAAATGCTAATGCTAAAATATCCTCAATGGGTCACACTTTGCATAGTGGTTATCCCATCATTAGCATTATTATTATTGTAATCAAAACATTCTTACTAAATTTTCCATCGATTCACTTGATGACTATGTACAAATGTATCTATGTTCTTCAAAAGCTGGGTTACACCAGAACATCCTACCACCATGGGAGGTGCTGTACCCAGTGGAAATAAAATCTTTAAAAAAAAAAAGAAATGTTGCATTTACTCTTCTTAATCAAGGTTACTGATTCACCTAAAAATCTTTTTCGACGATCGTCAATTAAAGTTGTTATTTTCGTAACCATGAAGTCCATCACTATGAAAGTATTATCAGATATGCGGGTCAGATTTTCAGAAAATGTACAATTCAACCTTGCCAATCTTCTCCAATAACCCAACTTTCAGACGAAAAAAATATTCAAAATACATTTAAACCTAACCAAACCGATTGCTAGAATCAATGCAATGCCAAATATACTGGAATTTACCTGGTATTGACCAAATTACAGCCTAATTTAGCAGAATTTACTAAATGTGTACAGCTGCCAATTGTACATTTTCTGAAAATCTGACCCATCAGATATGTACAAATACACAGACATCATCTGTACTAGTACAACTGCATATACAGAAACATACATTCAAATCAATTTGCTTGTAGTATTCAGATTGGATTGAAGAATATCTTATGATATCGAAATACATTATCACTAAATGATATATATTAATTGAGATATTGTATCATTATCTTACACACTATACAAGTCAGTTTATGGGTCAGATTTTCAGAAAATGTACAATTGTCAGCTCTACACATTTAGGAAATTTTGCTAAATTAGGCTGAAAAATGGCGAATACCAGGTATATCTGAATATATTTGGTATCGCGTTGATTTATAGTATTTGTTTTGCTATGTTAAACTGAATTTTGAAGCTGATTTCTGTCTTAAATGTGGGTTATTTGAGAGAATTGGTGAAGTTGAATTGTACATTTTCAGAAAATCTTACCTTTATCCTTAATTCTTGTTCTCGTAAAAATAGAAAAATTCTGAAAGGAGATATGACTCCTCAAAAGAACTCGAAAATAGAATAACATGATCACCAACGCTTCATCTATTTCGTAACGATATTACCATCATTTTCTGATTATATTCTTGAGGTAACAGGACTTCCCTGACATGGATCAAAGCTCATTCCAAATCTCCCAGACATCAAATTCTCCGTACAGAGTCAATAATAAGTTGTCATGACAATATTATTTGCCATTCATGAATTAGGAGGGAAGGAAGGCAAAAAGTAATCTCTTAAACCATTTAACGACCTCCACTGTCATAAGGAATTTGCTAATTTGAATTATTCCTTCCCCTGGCTCCGTTTCCTCTCCTTCCTCTCTTTGTCATCTCAGGCACAACAGGACTGGACTGGTGAGATTGATGACCGTTCACTTTTACATGCCTCCGCCTCCTCTACAGCTTCTCCACCCAATGGGGTAATAACACTCGGTCTTTAGTTTAAATTTTAAATGTATTTTGTAATAAAAGCATTAATGGGTGAACACCATGAATGTTTAAAATCGAAATTCATCAGTTAGGATGTTTGGGGTTTCATAGTATCCTATTTGGGTCAGATTTTCCGAAAATGTACAATTCAACTTCGCCAATCCTCTCAAATAACCCACATTTCAGACGAAAAAAATGTTGAAAATACAGTTCAACCTAACCAAACTGATTGCTAGTATCAATGTAATGCCGAATATACTCAAATTTACCAAATATTGGCCAAATTGCAGCCTTATTTAGAAGAATTTACTCAATGTGTAGAGCTGCCAATTGTACATTTTCTGAGAATCTGACCCATATATGTTGCTGTCTCCCTCAAAACGATTTGATACATGTGGCTGACTGATTAAAGTTATTTATTTTCAATTTGCAATAGACATAATCCACGTGTGAAAATGATGTATTATGTGGGTCAGATTTTCAGAAAATGTACAATTGGCATCTGTACACATTTAGTAAATTCTGCTAAATTAGGCTGCAATTTGGCCAATACTAGTTAAATTCGAGTATATTCAGCATTGTATCGATTCTAGCAATCAGTTTGGTTAGGTTGAACTGTATTTTCAACATTTTTTTCGTCTGAAATTTGGGTTATTTGAGAAGATTGGCGAAGTTGAATTGTACATTTTCTGAAAATCTGACCCATGTATCTGTTCATCAGATCAACATGGGAGGTATGGATTTTGGTAGATTGCTAGTACTAGAATGCTACAATGTTTTCTCATGAAACATATTCATATGTAACGTGTTTTAGGAAAATGAGTCACAAGTCGCAATTTTTATATTTTACAAAGTGATTTATTTACAGGATGTCTTTGTGGGAATGTTTTCATTTTTAGGGTGTTTAACCCTGCTTGCAGCATGAGTATATTTACAAAATTCCAAGATTGTGTATTAAATATATCCTTGCATTTTTAAGGTCATCTTATAGAGTATATTAAGCTACTTTATTAGTAATTGTCCACCCAACAATATTGCAAACTTATTTTTTTCCAAAATAAAAATTTCAAACTTAAAATATAGAAATATTTATAAGATGTCCTTATGTTCATTATCATTAGAATCCAGTTGATCCCATCTTTTCAAATATGATGATATCTCAAAATGCATTTTTTGCGACTTATGACTCATTTTCCTAAGACACATCACATATTATATTATTATTATTGTGTTCTTATATTATTTGGAAATATCAAACTACGATTGCACCTATTTTGGTGGGACCCTCTAATCTAATTCAAAGATTATAATAAAATGATACCTGTCTCGCTAGTAGGGCCACTGGCTAGGTGTCTAAAAATGATCAACCTGCCAGATGGTATTCTGCAATGCAAGGCTAACTATATACGATCTGCCTTATATTGAATCGCTATCGAAAGTTGGCATGTCTGATGCCAGCTAAACGTATTGTTGTTTTTATTGGCAACTGTCATCCCTTTACTGCTGCTATGCCCCTAGTGGTAGGATAGGGTACTTCTGGTACCTTATTATATGGGTCAGATTTTCAGAAAATGTACAACTGGCAGCTGTACACATTTAGTAAATTTTGCTAAATTAGGCTGCAATTTGGTCAATACTACGCAAATTCGAGTATATTCGGCATTACATTATTATTATTATTATTATTATTATTATTATTATTATTATTACAAGTTGAACCGCACTAACTGTATAATGCTAATGACAAGTATAAAGACTGCATAGTCCATATGTTTAGAAATAATTTTAGGAACTCATAGGCCTACATTAAAAAATAATATCTTGACGACCATGACCCCTTATTTCTCAGGTAATTATCGCCACAGGTTCACAATAGGGAGATCTGGATATTATCTAGAGGTCTGTTTACCTATTCTATCTATATCTCATGCACTTTATTTTATCATTATTTATATGTACCCCTATGTACGCAGAGTCGGAATAAAGTAGTTTCTTATCTTATCTTAATAAAAACATCTATGGTACGGTATATAAAAAGTAGACTATGCCTATATCGATGATAGGCTAATTGAGTTTTAATGATGTAGGCCTATATCACATATTTTTGCTAATTTTGGCTATCATTACGAAATTGTAACAACGCCATACAGTATACATACAATCAACAAATGAAGCCCCCATCAGCACCCCTAGCTGTGATTTCTTAAGTAAACAGCCCCTAATGAAGGCCCCTAGGCTACATATATATGGGTAAGATTTTCATAAGATGTACAATTCAACTTCACCAATCCTCTCAAATAACTCAAATTTCAGACGAAAATAAAGTTCAAACCTAACCAAACAGATTGCTAGAATCAATGCATTGCCAAATATACTCAAATTTACCTAGTATTGCCCAGATTGCAGCCTAATTTAGCAGAATTTACTCAATGTGTACAGCTGCCAATTGTACATTTTCTGAAAGTCTGACCCATACATGTTTGGCTGTAAAATCACCGATCTCCCCCACCCTCCCCCGCCCCCCACCCCAACACACACACACACAACTGACAGCTTTATATTCTCATTGCTTTTTGGCGGGACCATACGGAAATGCAAAGCTCATTTGCATATATGGTGCAAAACCGGAAATGACTGCGGTGATGCTCACTGTAGGCTAGCCGATCTTTTTTCGGAAGGTGATACTAAAAGTGAAAGAATGGCTTTCACCCTATTTAAATCGTTTGTCATTGGATTATTCTTCATCAACGACCAAGAATAGAATATGGAGAGAGTATCATAGTAAGATTTGACTGAGAAAGATTTTTTAAATATCTTGGATGGACGATTTGAGTGATAAGATTCGTACAGCCGGTGTGAGCTCATAAGGTTCTGCCTAAAACTAGGGATAGTAAAAGCTTCGGCAAGTTCTGTGTTATATTCTGTGCTTGTATTAACCAAAATGACTTGGGCCTCGATTTACCAATAGGATAACACAATGGATTATGTTACCTGTTCATTTGGACTTGGAGGTAAGCGCTTCATCTATGACTATGAATATTTAGGCCTACATGAAAAGTCAGATGTCACGGCGGGAAAAATGAGAATCCGAAAGTAGTACACATATCCATACGCGAGCGTTGTTAGGCAAGAAAGTAGTTCTGTGTTTGAAGCGTAATTAAACCATAGAAACCTATTTTATTCTTGATAAAAGTACCTTTGCATTGAACCCAACCTAACAATGATTCACTTCCTCCAAATTAATATGATATTAATCCACTTCATCATGAAAAACGGCGTTTTTAATATTTTTATGACGATTATATATACAGTTAGTAAATTATTATTATTATTATTATTATTATTATTATACAACTTTTATTCCATATCAGCATATACATGTACATAGTGATAATAAGAACAGGGCTATTACTCCCTCTCCGTTGGAGATTTTCCAGGTTTTCCAGGTACATTGATTCCAGCAATCTGATTGGTTAGGTTAAACTGTATTTTGACCTTTATTTTCGTCTGAAATGTGGGTTATTTGAGAGGATTGGCAAAGTTGAATTGTACATTTTCTGGAATTTTTTTTTCAATATTCTGTTTGTGAAGGGGATAGATAAATACCATTCATGGCAAAATTCGTCTAATAAATATTAAATTTGTGTTGGTTGTTAAAATATATTGTGTATACTAGCGTGCATTCTATACCTGGGAGTGCTACATCTGTGTATTGATATATCGGTCAGATTTTCAGAAAATGTACAATTGGCAGCTCTACATATTTAGGAAATTCTGCTAAATTCTGCTGAAAAAAGATGAATACCGGGTATATCTGAGTATATTTGGCATCGAGTTGATTTAGAGCATCAGTTCTGTTATGTTAAACTGCATTTTGAAGCTCATTTCTGTCTTAAATGTGGGTTATTTGAGAGGATTGGTGAAGGCGAATTGTACATTTTCGGAAACTCTGACCCATATATATAGAGAGAGAACTCATTCCACACCGACGGACCTGTACACATCCCAGGCAACAAATGCCGCTGCAAAGTGATAAAAACACTATATCCCTTCAAGTTGTTGAATTTATTACTCAATAACGGTATTCATTGGTTGTTTCTTGAATATCTATGTTTTACGTGTGTGTAAACTCAAAATC
The DNA here is from genome assembly GCA_942159475.1 of Sthenelais limicola. NCBI lineage: Eukaryota > Metazoa > Annelida > Polychaeta > Phyllodocida > Sigalionidae > Sthenelais > Sthenelais limicola. The sequence goes on along the minus strand of OW804100.1, from coordinate 101,129,437 downwards.
CTAATAATCAAAACGAAGGCCTATTTCTTCACAATGTAAATGTCCGCCTGGCAGCGTATAGCGAGGGGAAGCGCACTGGGTGGACGTGCCATTGTCTAATATAGACCAGTTGGAGACATTGGAAACCAGCATCGGTAATAATTGTGAAGTGTTTCAGGAAAATGAGTCATAAGTCGCAAAATTGATATTTTTCAAAGTGTTTTTTTTACAAGATCACATTATTGGAATGTTCTGATATTTTAGGGTTTATCACTTATAGCTATATATATATTGATGTATCAAATTTCAGGACAATGTATCTAATATATCCTTTCGCTTTAAAGGTCCTCATATGGACAACATTTAGTAACTTTACAGTTTATTGACCCCCAGAAATATTGGATTTTTTTTTTCAAAAATGAAAATATCAAACTTAAAATCTAGAAATACTTATTAGATTATTAGACCGTTTACTATCATTGGAATCGGCTTGATCTCATCTTTTCAAAAATGGTATCTCAAAATCTATTTTTTGCGACTTATGACTCATTTTCCTGAAACACAACACAAATCTTAATGAAACAGGCACCTATACCAACAATCCTATAGAAGTCGAAGAGGTAATAATATTGCCATAAAGCCTATAGATATTATCTTTGGTGTGGAGATAACTAATATCAATTCGAAAATAATTAATTGGATAATTTTGCAGATAAAATCATTCATCTACAGACAGAAGTTGTACGCAGCAGGATGTGTAGACAGGCTCACAGCAATATATGAACTAGGAATTTTTTTTTTTTAAACAATTTTATCAGGAAGATTTCCAACAATGTGGTAGGTCTCATGACCTCATGAATGAGATGCAATGTAGTGTTATATGCCTTCAATTTTAAGCTGGTTAACAAAAATGAAAAGGTAATATGGCGGCGAATAGCCGAGGATATTGCAGAAAACATTATCCTACTAAAAAAGCGATCTAGTTTTTTTGCATTTTCCTTGATTTCTATGCTGTTTAGAACTGTATATGCCCAGATGGCAGGTCTCAGAAATAAAGTCGTTTTTAAAAACAAAAAAAACCAATCCTATAGTTCTCATTCTACACGTGGCAGACAGATTCATGTAATCAGAAAATAGGATAGGGATTGAGTCCGACATTTCTTAGATTCTACTCACGCCGAATTTATTTCCTAATTATTATATGCCCTTAGCAAACAAGAATATTGAAATATAAAGTAATACAACTTTTTAAAAAAATTCTGAATCGCCATAAAATATGCAAATGTTAAAAGAAAAATATCGAACTGATATGATATGTGTGTAATGTAATATAACGCAGTGCTCATACTGCATGTAGATATTCTAATAGATCAATAAACAAGAAAACAAATGAAACATTGAACCATGACACATGTATATGGGTAAGGCATTCTGAAAATGTACAATTCAACTTCACCAATTCTCTCAAATAACCCACATTTAAGACAGAAATCAGCTTCAAAATTCAGTTTAACATAGCAAAACAAATACTTTAAATCAATGTGATACCAAATATATTCAGATATACCTGGTATTCGCCATTTTTCAGCCTAATTTAGCAAAATTTCCTAAATGTGTTGAGCTGACAATTGTACATTTTCTGAAAATCTGACCCATAAGTAATAGATAAGCCCACAAGCCCACAATGACATATATTATATAGATATGAACAGAGGCTGAAGTAGCCTATAACTGCCCATGATGAGAGATCCCCATACAGCAGGTATAAACAATCCCATCCTAGAAGTAAATCTTACGCCCAGGGACTATGAGATGCTCCCCCGGGGGTCGTCTCAATTATTGTTGGCCACCAGGAAATACAGATAAGTCCCCCACCTCCTGTAGCACCAGTACTGAGGTTGCTGCCTTTTTGTCGGCTTCAGATTAATTTTCTGTATATCTTATATTCAGTTTTTATAATAGTTAATATACGCATATGGGTAAGATTTTCCGAAAATGTACAATTGGCAGCTCTAGACATTTAGAAAATACTGCTAAATTACCCTGAAAAATGATAAATAGCGGGTATATCTGAGTACAGTTGGTATCAGGTTGATTTAAGGTATCAGTCCTGTTATGTTAAACTACATTTTGAGGCCCATTTCTGTCTTAAATGTGGGTTATTTGAGAGGATTGGTGAAGGCGAATTGTACATTTTCTAATCTGACCCATATCTCATGGCAGAGCTATATCACACCTCTATGTGATACTCAGCATAGCACAACTCAGCTTGTTACAAACCCCACTACTGAGAGATCTGCATGTTGGGTGTGCTTACAGAAAACACATGTGCATTTCTGCAGACAACGCGCTTTGCGAGGACGTGAGGACGTGAGGACGTGAGGACGTTGTAGATGCATATAAACAATGTTTAGACAAAGGAACAATGACTTTTCACCATTTAAACATCATTGTTGTGATATAGATATGGAAAGCACCGATAAGTATGGAATGCACCAAACAAGTGCATATCAACGCCACTTGTGACGATAGGCACATTTTCGATTTCGAGATTACTTCAGATTTACAATTCTATCAATTTTTACATGGAAAAATTAGATCCCTGGAAGTGCCATATATACATATGACATATGTACAAATGATGAAATCGGTACAGACTTTTCCTCTGTGGTACATGCTATTTCACATAATATAGTTCTTTTCCAACTGCTTTCTTCCTATTTCCGTGAAGATTTTACTATTTCCAGAACAAAAACTTCCATGTCAGTGTGGATTTTCCCATGTCAGCCTCCTTTTCCACTATTTCCCTTAGATATTCACCACCGAAAAGTATATCACTGCACCTTTTTCCTATTTCCCCTACATGAAAAGCCATGTCTGGCTGCTGTGACTCCTATGTCTAGATTTGGCCATCTTTTCTCATTGGTGTCCTCCCTGGGACACTCCTTTTCTACCCATACAAAAGCAGACATGGGTCAGATTTTCAGAAAATGTACAATTGGCAGCTGTACACATTTAGTATATTCTGCTAAATTAGGCTGCAATTTGGTCAATATTATGTAAATACCTGTACATTTGGCATTGCATTGATTCTAGCAATCTGTTTGGTTAGGTTGAACTGTATTTTGAACTTTATTTTGGTCTGAAATTTGGGTTATTGGAGAGGATTGGTGAAGATGAATTGTACATTTTCTGAACATCTAACCCACATGAGTAGTGGCTCAGTGTTACGTAACATTATCCACTACCCCTGAGTGGGGGCCCACCAGCTATCTTTGTAGTGTAGCAGTGTTACATAACACATCCAATACATCTTCTCTTCCTTTCTCTTTCTCCCTCTCTCCCTCTCCCCACCCGCTCACCCCCCCCTCCCCCGCTCACCCTCCCTCTCCTTCTTACCCTCCTTCTCCATCCCAGTCATGTTGGGGTAGGAATACATCATGGTACATTTGGGTGAAAAGGAGTGGATATTTGGAAAAGGAGTGGATATTCGGAAAAGGAAAAGGATATTCCAAAAAGAAAAGGATATTCCAAAAAGGAAAAGTATATCCCTAAAGGAAAATGATAATCCGAAAAGGAAAAGGACATTGGCAAAAAGGAAAAGAAAGTTGACAAAAAGGTATTGGATATTCCAAAAAGAAAAGTCTTGGATATTTTTGATTTTTCCTATTTCATGTTTATATCCTTTCAGATTAGGGACAAAACAGTGCCCGTTTTTTCACTTTAGCTTTGGCCTTAACACTTTAGCTTTGGTCCAAAAACTGTAAAAACTGCAAGGACACTTAGCCCTCCAAAAGTGGAGTGAAATTTTGTACACTGTACAAGAGTCGAAATATTTTGTTTTATTTTTCTATAAACGTGTAGTTAGAAATGTAGTTACAGAAGGTTTGTTCGGAAGAGCTGTTTGGGACAGACAACAAAAAACGATTTCCACGTAGAAAACTTTCATCACTGTCTGTATAACAAAATGGAAATAAAGTTTCTTATATATATATAACATGTCATGTCGTTATACAAGCTCTCACTGGAACTAGATATATGCAGCATGTGTATTTAATGAAACGGTATTTGGAAATGATTATGCAAATAACTTCAGAGAATTCTATAATAACTGCCTGCTGGACATGTAGTTTCATATTAAATCCGTAACCTTAATGATATATGGGTCAGATTTTTAGAAAATGTACAATTGGCAGCTGTACACATTTAGTAAATTCAGCTAAATTAGGCTGCAATTTGGCCAATACTAGGTAAATTCGAGAATATTCGGCTTTGCATTGATTCTAGCAATCTGTTTGGTTAGGTTGAACTGTAATTTGAACTTTATTTTCGGCTGAAATTTGAGTTATTTGAGAGGGTTGGTGATGGTGAATTGTACATTCTCTGAAAATCTGACCCATATAAATAACTACATATATTGATAATGAGCTAATTACTACAGCAAGATCTGCAGTTGTAGCACGGCATGCAGCATGAGTCTCTCCTCCCCAGCATAGATACACCCTGAGTCACTCGCTAGACAGCACTTGGGTCAGATTTTCAGAAAATGTACAATTGGCAACTCTGCATATTTAGTATATTCTGCTAAATTTTGCTAAAAGAATGATGAATTTTGGGCGTATCTGAGTATATTTGGTATCGTATTGATTTAAAGTATCAGTTCTGTTATGTTAAGCAGAATTTTGAAGCTCATTTCTGTCTTAAATGTGGGTTATATGAGAGGGTTGGTGAAGGCGAATTGTACATTTTCTGAAAATCTGACCCACTTGCCGTGTTGTCCATGTTATATTATTAATGATAATTTGTGATGTGTTTCAGGAAAATGAGTCATAAGTCGCAAAATTGATATTTTTCAAAGTGTTTTTTTCACAAGATCACATTATTGGAATGTTCTATTTTTTGGAGGGTTTATCACTTATAGCTATATCAATCGATGTATCAAATTTCAGGACAATCTATCTAATATATTCTTTCGTTTTAATGGTATCTCAAAATCCAGTTTTTGCGACTTATGACTCATTTTCCTGAAACACATCACATTTATGATTGTTTATTTGTCGTTACTACGGGACGAAGAGGAGATGCATCGTGCTCCAAGCAGTGGTCATGTCTTCCAGTGCATGCCTTAGAAGAGTGCACATGACTTGGTTGCACAGTATAAGAGTCAGACTTTCAGAAAATGTACAATTTATCTTCACCAATCCTCTCAAATAACCCAAATTTCAGACGAAAATAAAGTTCAAAATACAGTTCAACTTAGCCTAACAGATTGCTAGAACCAATGCAATGCCAAATATACTCGAATTTAACTAGTATTGACCAGTTCTCAGCTTAATTTAGGAGATTTTCCTAAATGTGTACAGCTGCCAATTGTACATTTTCCGAAAATCTGACCCATAAGGTGTTGATGTAAGCTATTGACATAGGATATTGACATAGGGTATATTGATGTAAGCTATTGACATAGGATATTGATATCAAAATTAATCAATGTGTTGTTTAGTTGAGGGGGATACGTGTCTAATGGTGAAGGATTCCAATCCCTCCTGCATCGCTAATATTACAATAACAGGATGGAGAAAGGCAATAATATATTCCTCATTCACAAAGTGTATGCTTCGTATGTGGGTCAGATTTTCAGAAATTGTACAATTGGCAGCTGTACGCATTTAGTAGATTCTGCTAAATTAGGCTGCAATTTGGTCAATACTAGGTTAAGCTTTGGTGACTTCAATGGAATTATAAAGTTGGTTCTGTGAACTTCCCGAAAAAAAAACTTGACATAACTTAGATATTGTGGGTTGATATGGCGCACGCAGTGGGAACCCCGCTGTGACAGTCACGATTTACCTTCCCCTTCCTGCCTGGTGCTAGACCAGTAAGACCCTGCCCACACACAGCCGATTTGCCTCCCGATTTCTCCCTGATTTGGGTCTTCCGATGAATCCTAGGATTTCATTTCCACCCCTGGTTTATGTTATTTCAAAAACAGAAACCAGGGTTTGAAATGAGATCATAGGATTCATCAGGAGACCCAAATCGGGAGGCAATCGGGAGGCAAATCGGCTGTGTGTGGGCAGGGTATTACACAAGAAACATATGGGTCAGATTTTCATTCAGGAAATGTAGAATTGGCAGCTGTACACATTCAGTAACTTCTGCTAAATTAGGCTGCAATTTGGTCAATACTAGGTAAATTCAAGTATATTCGGCATTGCATTGATTCTAGCAACCTGTTTGGTTAGGTTGAACTGTATTTTGAACTTTATTTTCGTCTGAAATTTGGGTTATTCGAGACAATTTATGAAGGCCAAGTGTACATTTTCTCAAAATCTGACCCATATAACTCGTGTATCAACCTATTCTAATTACTAACTCCGCCAGTAAGAGCAGATATGATGTGTGCTACATGCAGCTTATGAGGAAGCCAGTGAAGCGCTAGTTATCTCCCTGGTCAAGTACACACTTCACACATTATACTGTCTTATCCCGGATAGCCCCGCCTTATCAGATACACACAAGTACTCGGTCATCAGTAGAGACTGCACGTCAACAACCGACCACTCTCTACACGCAGGCACATGCAGCTTGTGCACTGGTGTAGATAATAATCCACACTTTTTATGTGATGTGTTTCAGGAAAATGAGTCATAAGTCGCAAAAAATAGATTTTGAGATAACCATTATAGTTGAAAAGTTGAGATCAAGCTGATTCCAATGATAGTAAACAGTCTAATAATCTAATAAGTATTTTTAGATTTTAAGTTTGATATTTTCATTTTTGAAAAAAAATGTTTCCAATATTTCTGGGGGTCATTAAACAGTAAAGTAACAAAATGTAGTCCATATGAGGAACTTCAAAACGAAAGAATATATTACATAGATTGTCCTGAAATTTGATACATTAATTGATATAGCTATAAGTAATAAACTCCCCAAAAAGTAGAACATTCCAATATTGTGATCTTGTGAAAAAAACACTTTGAAAAATATCAATTTTGCGGCTTATGACTCATTTTCCTGAAACACATCACATATTGTAAAGACATGTTTGTGGGGAAATATCTTTGCGATAATTACATAACTGCTTGGGGATGGGGTGGGGAGCTCACAGTACAAAATAATTCGCTCTCATGATGTTTTAGTGACGTCGCCGACACTGTATTAAAGCTATTAAGCTGCTAAATGCACTCATTGTTTGAACTATAGGTATGAAGTTATGAACATTTTGCTGTTCTTATGTCCATACAAGAAGTTGAAGTACAGTTGGCCGAAGGAAAATGGGCGCTGGCGAGCCGATAACATTTATTTCTACCCACAATTTCTATGTGATTTGTATAATATATACAAATATTTTGCACTTGTTTGTGTATAAACTCATGCACCAGAAGTCTCATATATGGGTCAGATTCTCAGAAAATGTACAATTGGCTTTCACCAATCCCCTCAAATAACCCACATTTCAGACACAAATCAGGGTCAAAATACAGTTCAACATAACCAGACAGATTTATTGAATGAATACATTACAGAATACACTCAAATATACTCAGTATTTATCATTTTTCACTCTAATTTAGCAGAATTTGATAGATGTGTAGAAATGTAGATTGTGCATTTTCTGAAAATCTGACCCATATATATGACACGAACATGCGCACACCCTTCCCTACGTTTTGACTCATGGACATATTTTGCGGCGACGTTTAGTGACGTTTTGACTTACTCAGAAGACGAGCTTCCATACCTCGTATACATGCGTATTGCGGCCATGATGGGAGTTCCGCTCATACTTGGTAACAATTTCGAGATTTTCTCTGTTTACTTCTGGGGTCTTATGTAGACATATATGAATCAATGTGTATTGTATTCACGGAAGGATTTAGGAAAGGAATATTGGTCAATTTGTCTCACAATCGGGTTTAAACCATTATTTAATATATGATTTACATTTACATTGATCTTAAACGCTGCGACGTATTCAGTTGGACACTATATATTATCATACTGAGCAATATCATAAAGATGGAATTAATATTTATTTATAGGATTCTACTGCGGTATAATCTTCTAGAGACAGTAACTAATTCAATGCATGAGGCTGTCTTGTCTCTCATTGTATTCTCTCGCATCTCTCTCTCCCTGCTCCCTATATCATTTTGTGCTCTCACAGGTTTCTTCTCTCTCACCAGCATCTCTTGTATTACCCCCTTATATTCTGTCTGCTATTTCTTCTCTCTCTCTGGTGTATATTCTTCTCCCGTCTTTTTCTTTCCTCTCACCTCTCTACCTCTATTCTACATCTCTCTTCTACCTATTTCCTGTCCTCTCCACTACCCATCTTTCTCTCCCCTCCCTACCCCTCTCTCTCCCCTCCCTACCCCTCTCCCCTCCCCCTCTCTCTCCCTTCTCTCTCGTGCCTTTCCCTTCTCTCCTCGTCTCTCCCTCCTCTCCTTCTTTTTCTCTCTCTCCTGATGCATAATAGCACTCACTTACCCCTCCCTGTAGCACGAGGGGAGAAGAGAGATGAGGACGGAGCTCATCTCTCTTCTCCCCTCGTCTCTCTCCTCTTCCTCCTCATCTCTCTTGTCCCTCACTTTCTCTCTGTCCTCTCTTGTCTCCTCTCCCTCCTCTCTCTCCATCTCTATCCTCTCCTCTCCTCTCTCTCCTATCTCCACCTCTATCCACTCTCTCTCTCCCTCTCTTGTCCCCTTTCCCTCCTCTCTCTCCATCTCTATCCTCTCCTCTCCTGTCTCTCCATCTCTCTCCTATCTCCACCTCTATCCTCTCTCCCTCCCCCTCTTGTCTCCTCTCCCTCCTTTCCTCTCTCTCCATCTCTCCCCTCTCATCTCTCTCCATCTCTCTCCTCTCCTCTCTCTCCTCTCCTCTCTCTCCTCTCCTCTCTCTCCATCTCTCTCCATCTCTCTCCTCTCTCTCCCCCTCTCTTGTCTCCTCTCCCTCCTCTCTCTCCATCTCAATCCTCTCTTCTCTCTCCTCTCTCTCTCCATCTCTCTCCTATCTCCACCTCTATCCTCTCTCTCTCCCCCTCTCTTGTCTCCCCTCCTCTCTCTCCATCTCTCTCAAATCTCCACCTCTATCCTCTCTCTCTCCCCTCTCTTGTCTCCTCTCCCTCCTGTCTCTCCATCTCTCTCCATCTCTCTCCTCTCCTCTCTCTCCTCTCCTCTTCTCTCTCTCCATCCCTATCCTCTCCTCTCCTCTCTCTCTCGATCTCTCTCCTATCTCCACCTCTATCCTCTCTCTCTCCCCCTCTCTTGTCTCCTCTCCCTCCTCTCTCTCCATCTCTATCCTCTCCTCTCTCTCCATCTCTCTTCTATCTCCACCTCTATCCTCTCTCTCTCCCCCTCTCTTGTCTCCTCTCCTCTCTCTCCTCTCCTCTCTCTCCTCTCCTCTCTCCATCTCTCTCCTATCTCCACCTCTCTCCTCTCTCTCTCCCTCTCTTGTCTCCTCTCCCTCCTCCTCTCCTCTCTATCCTCTCTCTCTCTATCTCTCTCCTATCTCCACCTCTATCCTCTCTCTCCCCCTCTCTTGTCTCCTCTCCCTCCTCTCTCTCCATCCCTCTCTTCTCCTCTCTCTCCATCTCTCTCCTATCTCCACCTCTATCCTTTCTCTCTCCATCTCTATCCTATCTCCACCTCTATCCTCTCTCTCTCCCCCTCTCTTGTCTCCTCTCCCTCCTCTCTCTCCATCTCTATCCTCTCCTCTCTCTCTCCATCTCTCTCCTATCTCCACCTCTATCCACTCTCTCTCTCCCTCTCTTGTCTCCTCTCCCTCCTCTCTCTCCATCTCTCCCCTCTCCTCTCTCTCCATCTCTATCCTCTCCTCTCCTCTCTCTCTCCATCTCTCTCCTATCTCCACCTCTATCCTCTCTCTCTCCCCCTCTCTTGTCTCCCCTCCCTCCATCTCTCTCCTCTCCTCTCTCTCCTCTTCTCTGTCTCCATCACTCTCCTCTCCTCTCCTGTCTCTCCTCTCCTCTCTCTCCATCTCTCTCCTCTCCTGTCTCTCCTCTCCTGTCTCTCCTCTCCTGTCTCTCCATCTCTCTCCTATCTCCACCTCTATCCTCTCTCTCTCCCTCTCTTGTCTCCTCTCCCTCCTCTCTCTCCTCTCCTCTCTCTCCATCTCTATCCTCTCCTCTTCTCTCTCTCCTCTCCTCTCTCTCTCCATCTCTCTCCTATCTCCACCCCTATCCTCTCTCTCTCCCCCTCTCTTGTCTCCTCTCCCTCCTCCTCTCCCTGTCTCTGTGCCTTCCTCTGGTCGTGTACGCTGGTGTTGGTGGTGCGGCATCAGCAGCATGCTCCTCCATCCAAATGTCGGCTGCTGCAGTACTTTCAAGGTGTTGCTAGGCAACGAGGATCAGGGTTGGGAGGACAGTTAAACTGCTGCTGCTTCTACTGCTGCTGCTTTTCCTCCTCCTCCTCCTCCTGCTCCTCCCCTCCTCCTCCTCCTGCCGCTTCCACCACGTCTCCTGCTTCTGGTCTGAGAATATGGGGGGAGCAGATGGTGTTTTCTGGCTGGGTTTCTTTCCCGTTCACTGCTGGTTGGCACGGCCCTACTACTGCCATTCTACCATAGGTTGGGTATTAGCTGCAGCACAGGATGGGAATCGGAGGAAGAGGGCGATAGGGAAAATGAGAGAAATCATAAATGGGAGGGAGAGGGAGAGGGAGAGAGAATAAGGGGGAGATAAGATTCAGATTTCACATTGACGTCGACATGCTCTGTGGAGAACAGCTGCTGTATGTACATCTGCCACACCGACCACTTCTGCTAAATCCTGCCTGCGAGAAAGCAGCTGTGGAGAGGGATGAGGAAGAGAGGATGTGAAGGAAGGGGTGAAAGCAGGGTGGAATATAGAGGAAGAGAGGGTGGGAAGGGGAGCAGGAGAGCAGGGGGAAATAGGGATGAAGGGACAACTAGGAAGGATGGGAAGGGGGAGGAGGGGAGCACGGTGAAATGGAGAGGTAGGTCGGCTGAGAAGGGAAGGAGGAGAGCAGGGTGTCAAGAGGAGGACGGGAACATGAAATATAATAAGAAGGAAGCAGCTGAAGGACGGGATATGAGGAGAGGGAGGGAAGGTGTTTACATAGTAAAAAGAGAAGGAAAGGTGCTATTATATAGGGTGGGGTAAGTGAGTAATAGGTATCCCACTCATAGATTGCTATTATGCAATAGGACCTTATTCCTATAGAAAGCATGTTTTAGTTGCAATCTCTATCTAGTATTCTATCAGAGACATTGGACGTGATATATATTATATAATATTATATATTTTGTATTGCTCTTTCCTGTCCATGGAGAACACACATCTGACTATTGGCTAGTTCTTCACACAGTAGTACAATAGGGGGTATACGAATATATACTCCACCTTGAATCGTAATTCATATGGAATTATGGGAATTATATGGGTAAGATTTTCTGAAAATGTACAATTCAACTTCACCAATTCTCTCAAATAACCCACATTTAAGACAGAAATCAGCTTCAAAATTCAGTTTAACATCAGTTTAATTCAGCAAAACAAATACTATAAATCAATGTGATACCAAATATATTCAGATATATACCTGGTATTCGCCATTTTTCAGCCTAATTTAGCAAAATTTCCTAAATATGTAGAGCTGACAATTGTACATTTTCTGAAAATCTGACCCATATACCAGAGCAAAATCTAGAAGTTCACCTGGCACATATATAAGGTCACATGTAATATCATTAGGGCTCCCTGGAGAATAGGGTACAGAGTAGTACGGCCCTTCCCATCTTAAAGTATATGTAAGTTGTTAATGCGAGAAAACAAATATATCCAATATATACCCAAATCTATAATCTATTTGTCCCACAAAGGGAATATATTTGCGCAGTTAGGCTGTATGGGTGTATCACATGCTAGTAGAGGTTCCTGCTAACAAAGCCCACCCTATTTGGGTCAGATTTTCAGAAAGTGTACAATTTGTCTTCAGCAATCCTCTCAAATAACACAAATTTAAGACAAAAATCAGGTTTAAAATTCAGATTAACACAACCAAACAGACTGCTTGAATCAAGGCAATACTAAATATACTCAAATATACCTAGTTTTGACCATTTTTCAGTCTACTTTAGCAGAATTTACTAAATGTGTCGGCTGCCAATTGTACATTTTCTGAAAATCTGACCCATTTATGAAGTGCATCATGACTGTCAGATGACCTTGTTACCCTACAAGAACAATATTACTACTACTGGAGTTTGTGCATTGTTGTATAAGGTGCACTTGTACTGTCAAGTCTGAACCCAGCATGTGTGGCTTTAGCCCTGAACAGGAGTGGGTCTGAACCCAGCACATGTGTGGCTTTAGCCCTGAACAGGAGTGGGTCTGAACCCAGCATGTGTGGCTTTAGCCCTGAACAGGAGTGGGTTTGAACCCAGCATGTGTGGCTTTAGCCCTGAACAGGAGTGAGTCTGAACCCAGCATGTGTGGCTTTAGCCCTGAACAGGAGTGGGTCTGAACCCAGCATGTGTGGCTTTAGCCCTGAACAGGAGTGAGTCTGAACCCAGCATGTGTGGCTTTAGCCCTGAACAGGAGTGAGTCTGAACCCAGCATGTGTGGCTTTAGCCCTGAACAGGAGTGGGTCTGAACCCAGCATGTGTGGCTTTAGCCCTGAACAGGAGTGGGTCTGAACCCAGCATGTGTGGCTTTAGCCCTGAACAGGAGTGGGTCTGAACCCAGCATGTGTGGCTTTAGCCCTGAACAGGAGTGGGTCTGAACCCAGCATGTGTGGCTTTAGCCCTGAACAGGAGTGAGTCTGAACCCAGCATGTGTGGCTTTAGCCCTGAACAGGAGTGAGTCTGAACCCAGCATGTGTGGCTTTAGCCCTGAACAGGCGTGGGTCTGAACCCAGCATGTGTGGCTTTAGCCCTGAACAGGAGTGGGTCTGAACCCAGCATGTGTGGCTTTAGCCCTGAACAGGAGTGAGTCTGAACCCAGCATGTGTGGCTTTAGCCCTGAACAGGAGTGAGTCTGAACCCAGCATGTGTGGCTTTAGCCCTGAACAGGAGTGGGTCTGAACCCAGCATGTGTGGCTTTAGCCCTGAACAGCAGTGGGTCTGAACCCAGCATGTGTGGCTTTAGCCCTGAACAGGAGTGGGTCAGAACCCAGCATGTGTGGCTTTAGCCCTGAACAGGAGTGAGTCTGAACCCAGCATGTGTGGCTTTAGCCCTGAACAGGAGTGGGTCTGAACCCAGCACATGTGTGGCTTTAGCCCTGAACAGGAGTGGGTCTGAACCCAGCATGTGTGGCTTTAGCCCTGAACAGGAGTGAGTCTGAACCCAGCATGTGTGGCTTTAGCCCTGAACAGGAGTGGGTCTGAACCCAGCATGTGTGGCTTTAGCCCTGAACAGGAGTGAGTCTGAACCCAGCATGTGTGGCTTTAGCCCTGAACAGGAGTGGGTCTGAACCCAGCATGTGTGGCTTTAGCCCTGAACAGGAGTGGGTCTGAACCCAGCATGTGTGGCTTTAGCCCTGAACAGGAGTGGGTCTGAACCCAGCATGTGTGGCTTTAGCCCTGAACAGGAGTGGGTCTGAACCCAGCATGTATGGCTTTAGCCCTGAACAGGAGGGGGCAGTCAGGCCAGTGGAGATGCATGAAACAGAGGAGAGTCCCCTGTGCAAAATCGGCCCAGTGGATACGTGGTATTTGGGAACAGATGCTTGCTGCTTAGCTTTGATGGTAAGGGTTTTTTTTTTATTTTTTATTAGAAACGTTTATTAATCGATACACAAAATAATATGACGATATACAATCTATTCTTGTAGAGTACAGTGAAGTAAAGTACAGTAAAGGGTACGAGGCATCGTCGCTGTAACACCTGATCAAACTTAAACAGAATCCTCACAACGTTCAGGAATGATGAAACATTTGGATCTTAATCATATGGCAGTATTAATTTGAAACAAAAACATTCTATTCATGTTAATGGACGTACGGAGGATCAACATTGTAAGTGTAATGAATGGGAGAGAAGGCACCACCACCCATGTCAAATAAAAGAAAAGGGTTGCTGTCCCCCCCCCCCTCCCGGACTCAAGTAGACTCATCCCAGATAACACCTGACGGTCTCTCTTGGCCATGGCTTTGACACCTGCATCTTAAATGTCTGAGACAACTTTGCACTCAAAAATAGATCTATCAAACCATGCTTCTAATGGATTTGAATTATTAGCAATAGAGATAAGCGGTAAGATAAATTACCATCCATGCAAATGTGATGTGTTTCAGGAAAATGAGTCATAAGTCGCAAAAAATAGATTTTGAGATACCATTATACTTGAAAAGTTGAGATCAAGCCGATTCCAATGATAGTAAACAGTCTGATAGTCTAATAAGTATTTCTAGATTTTAATTGTTTTTGAAAAAAAAGTTTCCAATATTTCTGGGGGTCAATAAACAATAAAATAACTAAATGTAATCCATATGAGGACCTGTAAAACTAAAGGATATGTTACATAGATTGTCCTGAAATTTGATACATCAATTGATATAGCTATAAGTGATAAACTCTCCAAAAATCAGAACATTCCAATAATGTGATCTTGTGAAAAAAACACTTTGAAAAATATCAATTTTGCGACTTATGACTCATTTTCCTGAAACACATCACAAATGGGGAGAAATGTCACTTGTCTTCAAACTGGCCCGGGGAGGCAATGTGATATTTTCCATACTGTGAATATTTGGATGGTAACCGGGAACTGTTTTTTCCCACAACATTAATTTGTTTGTGAATTAATAGAAATACTAAAACTCCTGCGGTGAATAGATGGTATATGTAGCACCCCCCCCCCCCCCACAACTCCGCCCCCACTCTTACTTTGACCAGTGGGAGAGTGGAAGACAGTGCAATGCTGGGGGCGCTGAAGGGATGTCACTCATCTCTAACATGAAATATATATGAAGCCCCCTACAGTGCCCCATCAATAAGTGATCAGCCTTTATAGCCGGCCGCCAGTGGGCGCATCAAGCAGCTGTTAAACATTTAGGCCGCCATGTTTGTACAAAATGGCCGCCATGATGAGGTGGCGCTGGTATAGTAAGGATGGTGGCTACTGGAGGTGGTCAGCACAAGACTGGACAATAGTGGAGTTGCATAGCCGCCATATTGAATCTTCATTCGCAGGGAATTATGGGAGTAATGGTACAGTATAAAATCTATAGAAAACATGTTATCTTCAGCATGGAATATTCATCAATGATGTAATGTCAATATCCATGTGTTTTACATGAGTCCATAGCACAAGCCTCCATCTTTCCCATCATGCATTTGGTTTTCATAGGTCATTTACACAAGCTCTGATATTGGTGAAAACATTCGTGCAATTTTCGATAAAAATGTTGCTAAAAGTTTGTATGTCAGATTTATACTGAATCTATCCCAGCATGCACTGTAACAAACATGCGCACAGAGACATGCAACTCCCCTATTCGCTCCTACATCATTGGTTGTATATAAGTCAGATTTTCAGAAAATGTACAATTGGTAGCTCTACACTTTCAGTAAATTCTGCTAAATTAAGCTGCAATTTGGTCAACACTAGGTAAATTCGAGTATATTTGGCATTGCATTGATTCTAGCAATCTGTTTGGTTAGGTTGAACTATATTCTGCACTTTATTGTCGTCTGAAATGTGGGTTATTTTAAGAGAGGATTGCTGAAGGTGAATTGTACATTTTCTGAAAATCTGACCCATATAGGTAGGGGGCTTCACAGTGCGCAATAGGGCAGTTGTATTAGTCCCGTGAGAGCCTACGGTAAGCTGGGCATACAGAGACTGATGGTTTCATGGTAATACTTTATACCCTCAGTAATTCCCTGCCTCTCACAGTCTATGGGTCAGATTTTCAGAAAATGTACAAATCACATTCACAAATTCTCTCAAATAACCCACATTTAAGACGAAAATGTGCTTCAAAATGCAGTTTAACCTAGCGGAACTGACACTTTAAATCATTGCGATACCAAATATACTCAGATATACCCGGTATTTACCATTTTTCAGTCTAATTTAGCAGACTTTCCGAAATGTGTATAGCTGCCAACTGTACATTTTCTGAAAATCTGACCCCTATGCAAAAATAGATCCAGTTCAAGTCTGACATACAAATATTGAGTCACACTTTTTTTTAATTTTTCTAACTTACTTGTACAATGTATGACTAAGTCCCTCACATGAGACTACGGAGGGCTTCTGCCCAATCTTGTAAGCTGCTATTTTTAAAAATATATTTTTTCAGTAACAAATCATACATAGTCGTATTGATCTTAGATATTACGGAACAGAGCAGTTAAACAAAATATGAATACTTTACAGTTCTTATGAATACGTTCCATACAATGATTTAACAGGTTTTCCTATTAATTGCCTGGTTCATTCAATTTCTCCAGGTCTGTCTGTCTGCCTGACTTATTTAATAAGTTCAATTCAATCCCATTATTTCAGTTTTGCCTACATCCTTACACATCATACAATAGTCCACCTCGTGCTCTAGACTCTGGCCAGACACCTCCACCACCCAGTACATGGGTCAGATTGTCAGAACATGTACAATTGGCAGCTCTACATATTTAGGAAATTCTCCTTAATAAGGCTGAAAAATGAAGAATATCGGGTATATCTGAGTATATTTGGTATGGCATTGATTTAAAGTATCAGTTCTGTTATGTTTAACTACATTTTGAAGCTCATTTTTGTCTTAAATGTGGGTTATTTGAGAGAATTGGTGAAGGCGAATTGTACATTTTCTGAAAATCTGACCCATATGCAGGCCAGAGTAACTCCCATGTAAGACGGAGGAGGTGTGCCTCCCGGGCCCACACTGCCCCTTCTACCATTGCCTCATACACATCACATTTAAAGATTTCTGTCACAATTGTAAAATTTTCTATTTTGTGATCTTTTATTTCCAACTCATCTGAAAATCTCCAAAGTCTATTAAATATTTTTCTCCAAAAGTGACTAAGAATATTAAGGAATTTTGGCATCTTATCGGTATAAAATCAAATTATCGTCCAACTGATCTATTTTGGTCTACACTAGAATGACACTATTTTCCATATTGCTCCATGTCATCTCTTTATACACTTCCCGCATGTTATCACACATTACCACCCTAGGGTATCAATATACAAAAGAAATTCAGATTTCAGGAAAAAGCCATGAACTCCATCCAATATTGACGGGAGACACTCGGCTGACGGCCGACAGTCGGCGGACAGTCGGCTCCCTTCATTCTCCATGTGAGTCAGATTTTCAGAAGATGTACAATTGGCAGCTCCACACATTTAGGAAATTCTCCTAGATTAGGCTGAAAAATGAAGAATACCGGGCATATCGAAACATATTTGGTACCACATTGATTTAAAGTATCAGTTCTGTTATGTTAAACTGCATTTTGAAGCTCATTTTTGTCTTAAATGTGAGCTATTTGAGAGGATTGGTGAAGGTGAATTGTACATTTTCTGAAAATCTGACCCATGTAGATGCACTTGCCTCTGTTCCCCCCTGACTACCCCCCATCGAGGCCCATATAGGCTCAGTGGGACTATGCCTCAGGTGAGATGTACAATCACTGTACACGTTAGATCACGCTAACCCCATGACCCCATGAGATCGATTTTCTCGAAGGAGAATAAAATATTAAAATTAATTTCTCCAGAGCCAGACACAAGGATAAGCCACGGTATACAAGGAATTAAAAAAGTAATAGAGTTTGATAAACTGCAGGTTCTCATGTTTGTGACTTGTTTACAGTTGGGAAAAGGTGTTTGATAACGAGGGTATCATCTGTGATTGGTCTGTAAAAGCTAAATGGAATCAGGAGTACCTGCAGATTATCAGTCATTAGCATGCATAATTAAACACCCTGCCTTGATTTCTGCTACACTTAATGATCTCATGGCGTGAGAAGCTACCTGCTGCTCTGAGGGTACAAGCTCTAGTGTGCTCTATGGGAAATTGTGCATGTATGCTCGGATAATTAAGATTCAATTTTTAAAGTTGTGCCTTCCTCAGCCTCTTTGGCACCCAAACCCCGCCTGACTCCTCGCTCCATGCTGCACTTTCCATGTTCAGACTTTAGGCCTACTTTCCTTTACTCACCGAAGTTATCTCTGTGTTTCTCTCTCTCTATTTCTCTATCCCCTCTCTCTGTTTCTCTCTCTTCTTATCTCTCTCCCCTTCCTCTCTCCCTCGTCCCTCTCTCTGATACTTTTGTCTCTCCTTCCGTCTCTCCCTGCCTCTTCTCTCTCCCCTTCCTCTCTCCCCTCCCTCTCTCTGATACTTTTGTCTCTCCTTCCGTCTCTCCCTGCCTCTTCTCTCTCCCCTTCCTCTCTCCCTCGTCCCTCTCTCTGATACTTTTGTCTCTCCTTCCGTCTCTCCCTGCCTCTTCTCTCTCCCCTTCCTCTCTCCCTCGTCCCTCTCTCTGATACTTCTGTCTCTCCTTCCGTCTCTCCCTGCCTCTTCTCTCTTCCCTCCCTCTCTCCCCTTCCTCTCTCCCTCGTCCCTCTCTCTGATACTTCTGTCTCTCCTTCCGTCTCTCCCTACCTCTTCTCTCTCCCCTTCCTCTCTCCCTCGTCCCTCTCTCTGATACTTTTGTCCCTCCTTCCGTCTCTCCCTGCCTCTTCTCTCTCCCCTTCCTCTCTCCCTCGTCCCTCTCTCTGATACTTTTGTCCCTCCTTCCGTCTCTCCCTGCCTCTTCTCTCTCCCCTTCCTCTCTCCCTCGTCCCTCTCTCTGATACTTTTGTCCCTCCTTCCGTCTCTCCCTGCCTCTTCTCTCTCCCCTTCCTCTCTCCCCTTCCTCTCTTCCCTTCCTCTCTCTCCTCCCTCTCTCTGATACTTTTGTCTCTCCTTCCGTCTCTCCCCTCCTTCTCTCTCCCCTCCTTCTCTTTCCCTCGTCCCTCTGGAGGTGATCCTGTCTATGTCTCTAATCCCACAACCCCATTACAATCGTCCCTACCTCATTATGCGTCTCGTCCTCTAATCAGTTCATGGGTCAGATTTTCAGAAAATGTACAATTAGCAGCTGTAGACATTTAGTAAATTCTTCTAAATCAGGCTGCAATTTGGTCAATACTAGGTAAATTCGAGTATATTCGGCATTGCATTGATTCTAGCAATCTGTTTAGTTAGGTTGAACTGTACTTTCAACTTTATTTTCGTCTGAAATTTGGGTTATTTGAGAAAATTGGCGAATTTGAATTGTACATTATCTGAAAATCTGACCCTCATGTTTACCTTGTTTATAGTTTAGTTGAGGTAGGTCCAACATAAAGGAGGCCGGCAGCTATATTTTACCATTAACCATTCTTCTGTTTTAATCCTAATATGTCGTGTCAAAATAATTTCATGATTTCGGAAACTTGGCACAACTCGTGAACCAGTTGATGAGCAGTGACGTGCTGATAAGCCTTGGTTGTTGACATCAACGGGCTTTGCCAACAAGCTCGCAAAATTCGCGACATAATTTTGAACAAGATTGAAGAAACGCACCAGTTCCATCATTTATATGCAGGAGAGATGCTTATAACGGTAGTTATTTTGGTCGATCCTAATGATTGCAGGTTCATTATAAGTCTAAGC
This sequence comes from Sthenelais limicola, assembly GCA_942159475.1. Lineage (NCBI taxonomy): Eukaryota > Metazoa > Annelida > Polychaeta > Phyllodocida > Sigalionidae > Sthenelais > Sthenelais limicola. Next base: position 101,109,821 of record OW804100.1, on the reverse strand, counting down.
CACTAATTGCGTATCCATCTACACTAGACCCTATAGGTATAAATAGTATGCGCACAGGGAGTATTTGGGTCAGATTTTCAGAAAATGTACAATTGGCAGCTCTACACATTTAGGAAATTCTTCTAAATTAGGCTGAAAAATGAAGAATATCGCGTATATCTGAGTATATTTGGTATCGCATTGATTCAAAATATCAGTTCTGTTATGTTAAACTGCATTTTGAAGCTTATTTTTGTCTTAAATGTGGGTTCTTTGAGGGGATTGGTGAAGGTGAATTGTACATTTTCTGAAAAATGAGGAATACCAGGTATATCTTAGTATATTTGGTATGGCATTGATTTAAAGTATCAGTTCTGTTATGTTAAACTGCATTTTGAAGCTCATTTTTGTCTTAAATGTGGGTTCTTTGAGGGGATTGGTGAAGGTGAATTGTACATTTTCTGAAAAATGAGGAATACCAGGTATATCTTAGTATATTTGGTATGGCATTGATTTAAAGTATCAGTTCTGTTATGTTAAACTGCATTTTGAAGCTCATTTTTGTCTTAAATGTGGGTTCTTTGAGGGGATTGGTGAAGGTGAATTGTACATTTTCTGACAATCTGACCCATGTATAAATAGTATGCGCACAGGGAGTATTTAGGTCATTATATTTCAATTACTACTGTAGGATTCGGGGTACGATTCACCCGACCAATTGACTATGTCAGGGAGTGTCTGTTCTTGTATTACCCTGGTACACTGCAATCTATTGTTGCATGGTATCTTTCAAGGTTGTTTAGTTCAGCACTTTGGGCTGGACTTGCGCTAACAACTGAGGTAGTACTACCATTTGTTGTGGTATTATGTTTTACATGAGTTCAAGCGAAGGCTCTCTCCTATTATCAACATGGAACATGTTCCGTTACAGATGACGACCCTTCACAATGAGTTACCAAGGTTACATATAAACAACTACAGCTCCCCATAGGTGGGTAAGATTTTCTGAAAATGTACAATTCACCTTCACAATCTTCTCAAATAACCCAAATTTCAGACGAAAATAGAGTTTAAAATACAGTTTAACCTAACCAAACAGATTGCTAGAATCAATGCAATGCCGAATATATACTCGAATTTACCTAGCATTGACTAAATTTCAGCCTAATTTAGCAGAATTTGCTAAATGTGTACAGCTGCCAATTGTACATTTTCTGCGAATCTGACCCAGGTATAGGTCACCGCGCCCTGCAGGATGAAGAGTTGTGGAATCCTTGAGTAATTCTGGGAATTCCCGCGTCCACTTCCCTGCTCGCAGCTATAGCGGATGATTACACAATACTGACTAATAGATGATAATACCATTAAACCGTCCGTCCTACTGGTAGGCACCCTCAACATTTCACATGTTTCCTTGAACGGAAGCATCAGTTCAAGCAGAGACCCTGAACATGGTCTAGGTTGGTTCAAGAGTTGGGCGATATTTGAGGGAAATATAAGCTTGAGGTAGGCGTAGCTAGGCATGGAGTACTGGAGCACTAGTTAAATTGGGGAGTTGCATAGCCACCATTTTGAATCTCGATTCGCATGGAATTATGGGACTAATGGTACAGTATAAAATCTATAGAAAACATGCCATGTTCAGCATGAAATATTTATTAATGCTCTAATGTCAATATCCTAGTGTTCCATGGTTCCATAAAACAAGCCTCCATCTTTCCCATCATGCATTTGGTTTTCATAAATCATTCATAGAAGCTCGGATATTGGTAAAAATATTCTTGCAATTTTCGATAAAAATGTTGCCGAATATTTGGATGTCAGATTTCAACAGAAGCCATCCCAGCATGCACTGCAGTAGACATGCGCAGTGAGACATGCAACTCCCCTATTGGCAAAACTCCCTTAGATAAAAGCTCTTTATGAGTCAGATTTTCAGAAAATGTACAATTCACCTTCACCAATCCTCTCAAATAACCCAAATTTCAGACGAAAATAAAGTTCAAAGTACAGTTCAACCTAGCCTAACAGATTGTTAGAATCAATGCAATGCCAAATATACTCGAATTTACCTAGTATTGACCAGTTCTCAGCTTAATCTAGAAGAAGTTACTAAATGTGTACAGCTGCCAATAGTACATTTTCCGAAAATCTGACCCTTATAATTGTCACTGTGAATATATCTGTAGCTCCCTACTAAATCCAATCCGATGTTGTATATTGGTGTTTTGCCAGTCTGCTTGTATTTCAGCTCTCATATCTATGCTTCCACTATCTTATGAGGTTGTCTATTACCATCTATTCTTATATTATGATTTCCTGAGCAGCTCGACGTTCATTCCTTATTCATACTTTGCTGGTATATGGGTCAGATTTTCAGAAAATGTACAATTGGCAGCTCTTCATATTTAGTAAATTCTGCTAAATTAGGCTGAAAAATGATGAATACCGGGTATATCTGAATATATTTGGTATCGCATTGATTTAAAGTAACAGTTCTGTTATGTTGAACTGCATTTTGAAGCTCATTTTTGTATTAAATGTTGGCTATTTGAGAGGATTCGTGAAGGCGAATTGTACATTTTCTGAAAATCTGACCCATAAGCACGTAATTTAAAAAATCGTGGAATAGACTCAACCTCCGGTCTAGGACGTTCCGCCCAGCGTACCTTGATACACTTACGAACCTTCAGCTACTTGGTATGGGTCAGATTTTCAGAAAATGTACAATTGGCAGCTCTCCTTATTCAGGAAATTCTGCCAAATTAGGCTGAAAAATGAAGAATACCGTGTATATGAAGCTTATTTTTGTCTTAAATGTGGGTTATTTGAGAGGATTGGTGAAGGCAAATTGTACATTTTCTGAAAATCTGACCCATATACATCTTGTCTTTTTGTTAGGAGCAGGGGGAGGGGAGGGGGCTCCAGGCAGGAGGAGCAGGGGGAGGGGGGGGGGGGGAGGGGGCTCCAGGGAGGAGGAGCAGGGGGAGGGGAGGGGGCTCCAGGCAGGAGGAGCAGGGGGAGGGCCCGGGGCTCCAGGCAGGAGGAGCAGGGGGATCCAGGTGGGAAGGTGTCGGAGGGCTGACCTATATATGGTACACAGGTAAATTGTTTGCCTTAAATATGTTTATTCAGCAATAACGTGACATTTAGTAATATTCTCAGATATTGCTGACAGAAGCTATCATAGAACATTTCATTTAATGGTTATTTATGCCTGTAGCATAAAACAGTTTCGTAATTAAATTGCCCCTGATGAAGGGCACACCATACAGCCCGAAAGCTAATGATTAAAACCAAACCAAACTTACATCAAGGGTTTTTTCCTACCTATCATCGTCATACTACTAAGAGTACCGGGATTCTCGATATAAAACGATAAACCACCTACCTCGATACATCGTAATTAAATTTCCCCACCGTTCCGTGTTATTTATTACATACGTGTGTGATTACAGAGGTGCCATTCGGGGGTGCCATTAGAAATCTCGTATCACATACGTATGTGATTCGGACCGTACTACTTTCGTGGGTCACATGACTAAGGTAAAATGTCATTAAAATCGTCTTCTCTTGTTGATTACGTACGTTCGATGTCAAATCGATCTCGACGTCGGGTCAAATCGCACTCAACCCCTTAGGGGTTTCGTGCGATTTGACCCTCCGTCTCGATCAATTTGACATCTCCATCGGGCTATTAGATATAAGTACATTACAAGGATTGTATTATCATATTTTAAGTGATCTATATAATATCATACTCTGTGCCACCCAATGGATAATAACATATTCTTTTAAAGACTGGTGGAACATGAAGAACAGACCACTCTAGGTCCAAACCCTCCGATCACACTCTAGGTCCAAACCCTCAGATCACACTCTAGGTCCAAACCCTCAGATCACACTCTAGGTCCAAACCCTCCGATCACACTCTAGGTCCAAACCCTCAGATCACACTCTAGGTCCAAACCCTCAGATCACACTCTAGGTCCAAACCCTCAGATCACACTCTAGGTCCAAACCCTCAGATCAGATAAGAATGGTATGTCAGCCTACTTCACTAAACAGTCTCCTCGCCTAAGACTCGGCGTTTTAATGGGAATATAATGACATTTTGCGGTCTCAATGGAATTATAATGGCACTTTGCGGTTTGAGGCGAGAGGCTTTCCCTTCGTTTGAAGGGACTCTCCCATCTTTGGACCTAGACTGAGACATGTTTCATGGGTCTTTTCTTAAATAACGGATTATCATCTGGACTTGGGAAAGACCTGGATGCCCTAATACGTCACCGCATTGTTTCCACATATCCAAAATTGAGTACATCGATACATCAATATACATCAATATGCAATGTAAAAGCCATGTTACAAAGCACTATCTAAAGGGTGGTCTCCACTGGCTGCGGTAAGCTTTGCGATAAGCTCTGCGGTAAGCCTTGCGATGGTGCTGTGATGGTGAGGAGTGGCGAGCTGCCTACATGGCCAGTGAACCAAGTAGGCAGGACCTCATCATTCCTCACCACCTACAGAACCAGCACAAACCATCGCAAGGCTTACCGCAGAGCTTACCGCAGCCAGTGGAGACCACCCTTAAGCTTGCATACATCAATAACATGGCATAGCTATACTATGGCATTTACAGAATACATCATTCTTGCCCCATTACTGCTTGAATGTATATATAATATTATAATGATAGCCTGCATGCTGGCCATTCTAACATGCTGCGGGATACCATATAGAAGTAAAATACTGACCACCAGATCTATTTGTCTGCGATGCAAAACAAAACGACCAACTGGTTGACAGTAAAGTGGAGGCAGGACCAAGCTGAGTATGAAATGATAAATCATGTTTTCTAATCAGAGCCCAGCTGGAGAAGGTCCAGGCTCGGGGTGGGAGGCTGGCCCCTAATCATTGACC
>OW804100.1:100340319-100435858 GCA_942159475.1 Sthenelais limicola | reverse complement strand
AAAGTTGAGAGGATTGGCTCATGGGATGTGATGTGTGAGGTGAGCTCCTCCCGCCCAACCACAGCTGGCTGCTCTATATGTGATGTGTTTCAGGAGAATGAGTCACAAGTCGCAAAATGGATATTTTTCAAAGTGTTTTTTCCACAAGATCTCTTTATTGAAATGTTCTGATTTTCAGAGGGTTTAGCAGTTATAGTCGTATAAATTCGTGTAACAAATTTCAGGATATTGTATTAGATATATCATTGCGTTTTGAAGGCCTTCTTATCGAGTATATATAGTTACTTTACTGGTTTACCAAGCCAGAAACATTTTCAAAAATAAAAATATCAAACTTAGAATATAGGAATACATGTTAGGTACCCTAGTGTTTACTATCATTGGAATCCGCTTGTTCTCCTCTTTTCAAATATGGTGATATCTCAAAATCCAAATTTTGCGACTTATGACTCATATTTACCTAATAAACGGATCACATATCTGCCTTGTACCCACTAACACTAGATTCACCCACACATTACACCATTCGTGTGCAGTAAGAAGTGAAAGCGAAAAATATGTAACAGCTTCCACATAATTGTGTAGATGAACATAATCTGACATGTCTCTTGGAGTTCGTTTGTCAGGGAAAGGACACCCTCGGCCCCCCCATATACTGCCCTGTGAGTATACGGGTCAGATTTTCAGAACATGTACAATTGGCAGCTCTGCACATTTAGTAAATTCTGCTAAATTAGGCTGAAAAATGAAGAATACCGGGTATATCTGAGTATATTTGGTATCACATTGATTTAAAGTATCTGTTCTGATATGTTAAACTGCATTTTGAAGCTAATTTTTGTCTTAAATGTGGATTATTTGAGAGGATTGGTGAAGGCGAATTGTACATTTTCTGAAAATCTGACCCATATATTATGGGAGTTCTGATTAACAACAGCTAAAATGCTCGATCCTACTCCTCTGCTAGCCATTATAACCTGCGCACCTTGTACATAGACCTCTCTTACTCACCAAGATTAGGCTGTCAATATGGATACGCTAACATATTTTGAGGTGCCTTGATAAAAATGTCTATGATAACAATGCACTGCATTATACGTCTATCATCTCTACTGTGTCTAAATGCCAGTCATTATATATAGAAGTGACTGTAGCTGCTGTGGCTGGCCTGGAGTGCCTAGTATCATCTATTTACACAGACATTATATAGGAGCTTTACTTTACAGTGTACCTACACTATAATTACCTTAGTTATGTCTAGGCGGGCCAGCCAGCCCCCCCCCCCTCCCCCCCGCCCGCCGCCATACTCTCACCGCCGCCACCAGTGTTTATAGACGACGGTTAAGCATTAATTAATTACAAATTAGGACGAGAATTAATAGTGTCTTCATTATAAAACTCTCCTGTGTGGACGGGTTATACTGTGAGACCCCCAATACAGGTAAATGCGAGTATATTGGGCATTGCATTGATTCTAGCAATCTGTTTGGCTAGGTTGAACTGTATTTTGAACTTAGTTTTTGTCTGAAATTTGGGTTATTTGAGAAGATTGGTGAAGCTGAATTGTACATTTTCTGAAAATCTGACCCACGTGTGGGACTTTCCTAGGCCCACACTCACAAGCAACAGCTCCTACTTCTCTTATATATTGTATATCCATTATTGACGAGTTAATAGGATTTATCCCATTACTAAATGGTCAAGTATGTAAATCATATATGAAGACCTATAGATATGGCGATTTTCTATTGTCCATCGATTCATCGCGTTCAGTGGAATCGATGAACTCAATTTACTTCTTCATTAACAGAATAATGTCCAAGATAGATGTTTTAGAATACCTCCTCTCCATCCTCCTCTTCCTACCTTAAGTACAGATACAAATGTGAGATAGAACTAACGTAGAAGGATATAGTAAATAGTAGAAGACGATTGATTGAAAAAAGATTATGGAGTCCACATAAATCCTTCCACACAGTTAAATAGAGGTGCAGCATTTCTTATATAAGTGGAACTATAACTTTTAACAGGAAAATGTCCCTTATTGGGCGACTCCACTAGAGAGAAAAACGGGCGACGACAAATTTTGTTGTTGCCCACTAATTTGTTGCAACAAATATCCATAGAGAAACAGCAGTTTCTAGAGAATGTGGCAACACATCTGACACTCCTCCATTTGCGTTTTCATTGCAGACATGGAATGAACTGTTGTTAGTAGGCAACAACAAAATTTGTCGCCGCCGTTTTTCCTCTAGTGGAGTCGCCCCAAACACTCATATGTGTTTCAGGAAAATGAGTCATAAGTCGCAAAATTGATTTTTTTCAAAGTGTTTTTTTCACAAGATCACATTATTGGAATGTTTTTGGAGGGTTTATCACTTATAGCTATATCAATCGATGTATCAAATTTCAGGACAATCTATGTAATATATCCTTTCGTTTTAATGGTATCTCAAAATCCAGTTTTTGCGACTTATGACTCATTTTCCTGAAACACATCACAATTTATGAGTCTTTGGGGCGACTCCACTAGAGGAAAAACAACTCAACAAGGAACATCAACTCTGCTCGGTTTTGTGTGGAGTAAAAGGATTAAACCTCAGACAGGTTCCTTTGTGCCTGCTTACAGACAATCGTAATTCATTAGATCACAGAATATATGGGTCAGATTTTCAGAAAATGTACAATTCAACTTCGCCAATCTTCTCAAATAACCCAAATTTCAGACGAAAATACAGTTCAAAATACAGTTCAACCTAACCAAACAGATTGCTAGAATCTATGCAATGCCAAATATACTCGAATGTACCTAGTATTGGCCAAATTTCACCTTAATTTAGCAGAATTTACTAAATGTGTACAGCTGCCAATTGTACATTTTCTGAAAATCTGACCCATAACCTTGTGCCGAACTTCTCACCGCTGTGGTCAGTTGCCTGCCCAATGTATAATAAAGCCCAGGGTTTGATGGGGCTATTACTATAGTGTGTCGGACACCGCAAGTTCAATAGAAAGATTTTCAAAGGTGTTTTCCGTGGAATTTTGAGATACTTGATGGCGATTTTGAACGGACAACCGCAACTGTATTGCATCCTATCATCAAAGAGCAGGGAGAGTAAGTGGGTCAGATTTTCAGAAAATGTACAATTGGCGGCTGTACACATTGAGTACATTCTGCTAAATTAGGCTGCAATTTGGTCAATACTAGTTAAATTTGAGTATATTTGGCATTGCATTGATTCTGACAATCTGTTTGGTTAGGTTGAACTGTATTTTGAGCTTTATTTTCATCTAAAATTTGGGTTATTTTAGAGGATTTGTGAAGGTGAATTATACATTTTCTGAAAATCTGACTCAAGTACTGTACACTGTGTACACACTTTTACAGTATCTGTAACGTTGACAGCTAGCTGCTATATTGTTAATATAGAATAGAGGAGGACGGCTGCTGTGTACATGTATATACCCGCATGTGGGTATTATATCTACTATCTCTATACCATACCGCACATTGTTATATTTAGACCATTTCACATATGGGTCAGATTTTCAGAAAATGTACAATTGGCAGCTGTAGACATTTAGGAAATTCTCCTAAATTAGGCTGAAATCTGAAGAATACCGGATATATCTGGGTATATTTGGTATCGCATTGATTTAAAGTATCAGTTTTGTTATGTTAAACTGCATTTTGAAGCTCATTTTTGTCTTAAATGTGGGTTATTTGAGAGGATTGGTGAAGGCGAATTGTACATTTTCTGAAAATCTGACCCATATCGCACTCATTCCATGCATTTATACACATTAAAACTCACATCTAGTTTGGATCACCGATAGCGACCATAGTCTTTTATTAGAATCGCCCATGTGTGGGCTTTACAATCAATATTCTAATATATTTAAATACCACGCGCGGATCTCTGTTTAAATTGTGTCTAAAGAAGTATCACCGAGTAAAGAATGAAGCCTTCTAGTTCTATACTCGTCGGATGTACAAACAAATTTGGAATATTTGGGGGCCGGAAAATTCAATTTTTGACCATCTAAATTAAAGATTATAGGAGGCTATCGGCCAGATCTTCCTGCTTGTAAAACTGGTTCCACAAGTTTCTATGTCTATTTCTCACCTGATTGAATACATAATGATATATGTGATGGCTTTCAGGAAAATGAGTCATAAGTCGCAAAAACTGGATTTTGAGATACCATTAAAACGAAAGGATATTACATAGATTGTCCTGAAATTTGATACATCGATTGATATAGCTATAAGTGATGAACTCCCTAAGAACTAGAACATTCCAATAATGTGATCTTGTGAAAAAAACACTTTGAAAAATATAAATTTTGCGACTTATGACTCATTTTCCTGAAACACATCACATATGCTGTGGGGAGGGAGGCGGGAACCGGTTGCTTTTTTACGCCCTGTTTTGACACCATACTTTTCGTATATTTGGTCCTATCAGGTCGTTGTGTTGTATTACAAGGGTCAGATTTTCAGAAAATGTACAATTGGCAGCTCTACACATTTAGTAAATCCTGCTAAATTAGGCTGCAATTTGGACAATACTAGGTAAATTAGAGTATATTTGGCATTGCATTGATTCTAGCAATCTGTTTGGCTATGTTGAACTGTATTTTGAACTTTATTTTCGTCTGAAATTTGGGTTATTTGAGAGGATTGGTGGAGGTGAATTGTACATTTTCTGAAAATCTGATCCATAACGAATGCAGTTCAACCACTGGCAGGTCTAGGCTAGGTTTGATGGGTGGCAGCCCTCACATTTAGTATAATATAATTATAGAGAACAGAAGTTGGAGACAAATACTTCCATTACCCGCGTCAAGTTCCAGTCACAGTTACATAGACACATTCAGCACGGGTACTGAAATATGAACCTTCAATTTTTAAAATTGTAAATTGTCATAATTTAAGTAAAAAGAAAAAGAAATTCAAACTCATATGGTATGAGGTGACTATTGCACCGGCTATATGGGTCAGATTTTCAGAAAATGTGCAATTGGCAGCTGTACACATTTAGTAAATTAGGCTAAATTAGGCTGCAATTTGGTCATTACTAGGTAAATTCGAGTATATTTGGCATTACATTGATTCTAGCAATCTGTTTGGCTAGATTGAACTGTGTTTGGAACTTTATTTTCGTCTGAAATTTGAGTTATTTGAGAAAATGGGTGAAGTTGAATTGTACATTTTCTGAAAATCTTAGACATATATTGTAGACGGGAGGAGAATAAACATCCACCAACAGCCCACGTCAACAACCTGCATGTAGTAGCAAAAGTGCAGTTATTTCTAGCAATGGTCAAGTTGTTCTGTTTGTCTACATGTGAAGGCCTCCAGTCGATGGTAACATCAGAGCCGGATAAAAATGAGTATGTGGGTCAGATCTTCACAAAATGTGCAATTCAACTTCGCCAATCTTCTCAAATAACCCAAATTTCAGTCGAAAATAAAGTTCAAAATACAGTTCAACCTAGCCAAACAGATTGCTAGAATCAATGCAATGCCGAATATACTCCAATTTACCTAGTATTGACCAAATTGCAGCCTAATTTAGCAGAGTTTACCAAATGTGTAGAGCTGCCAATTGTACATTTTCAGAAAATCTGACCCATGTGTGTGTCAGATTGGTGGGTGGGTGGTGGGTGGTGGGGGGTGCACTGGGTGGGAGGTGAATTGATGCTCTGGTAAGCCGCTATAGGATTCGAATCCAGAGTTCAACAAATCAACCACTAAACCACTCAGCCCCCCTCATTCCCCCCCTCTCCCTCTTTTCCCTCCACCTCTTCTATCTCTCATACCTTTTACCCCTCCCCTCCCCTCTCCAATTCCCCCAACCTCTTCCTTCCCTCTTCTTCACTCTCCCTCTCCCTCTCAGATGGGCGGGGGGCCGCCCATCCCCCGGAGAGAAAAACAACAAAAAAAGATGTTTTTGATTGCTCTGTTATGGACACACATTCCAGAAACTACTTCACTCTAAAAGGTCTTAGCTACCCTGCTGCACCATCTTGGTGGGCTCAGACCCCAATTACTTAACTTGGACGTCTAGCAAGTGGGTCAGATTTTCAGAAAATGTACAATTCAACTTCGCCAATCCTCTCAAATGACCGACATTTCAGGCGAAAATAAAGTTCAAAATACAGTTCAACCCAACCAAACAGATTGCTAGAATCAATGCAATGCCGAATATACTCGAATTTACCAAGTATTGACCAACTTACAGCCTTATTTAGCAGAATTTACTAAATGTGTACAGCTGCCAATTGTACGTTTTCTGAAAATCTGACCCAAGTATTGGTGATGACATCTGACATAGCCTGACAACCTGCATGTTTCTAAACGCAGCGGTATCTGTACAGCCTGTTATTGCAGCTCATGGCCTATATTAGTAAAAGCATCAACGAGTGAAGCCTGTTTGGATGTAGACCGAGGTATTTTGGTTCTACAAAACAAAGTGAACGCACAGATGTGACGTCATCAAAAGTAGCACACACCTGATGGTAACTGGGGCACAATAGAGCAATTGTAGCCACACTACACCAGTTATTTGGTTAAAACTGAGGCTCATTTAATTAGTTAAGCCTAGTTCATCATTTCATTTTCTAAATTCGGTAACTGCCGGAAGAATATGTACTCTATGTGGTACATAAAGGTATGTCGACCCTTTTGTCTGTTTATATAGTACTCGGTCTCGGTTGTACTCTTTTGTACTCTTCGAAAAGACAAATAAAAAACATCTTATCTTATCTTATCTTATTTCCTACCAATTATACACATGTCACTGTACTCTGCAAGAATAGATTGTATATTGTCATATTATTTTGTGTATCGATTAATAAACGTTTCTAATGAAATGAAATAAATAATACATCCCAAACGGAAGCCAGGGATCTTCAAATTGTCTAACTGACTGAGCTCTAAAATATATTATTTTATTATAAATGAGATTCCAACATGGAAATTCAATCTCTAAGTACAGGTTATATTGAAATCCGTGAGAGGGCGTGACAGCTATATCTAATATCTAATATATTATATATATGTAAAGTGTTTTTCTACTCTGTACAGTTCCGTCAGCTCTGTCCGGAGGACATTATATGTGGTTTGTGAAGGTATCTGGGGTGAAAATGTGATTTTGAAGCCCTTTTTAATCAGGATATCTACACTCTATTTATAGCCTGGGAAAGCCCCTGTTTGGAACTAGGAGGGATTTAGGTCATGCTTCTATGTCAAGGCAACATGGGATTCCCTAGCAACACGTCTCACAAGAGTCCCTAGCAACAAGGGGAGGGGAGGAAGGGTGACGGGGAGAGTGAAGAAGAGGGAGAAGGTGGGGAAATCGGGGAGTGAAAAAGATATGACAGAGAGAAGAGGATGAGGGAAAAGAGGGTGTAGGAGAGGGAAGGGGGAGCTGGGAGAGAGGGGAGGGAGGGAAAGCAGGGAGAGGGAGAGTGAAGAAGAGGGAAGGAAGAGGTTGGGGGAATTGGAGAGGGGAGGGGAGGGGTAAAAGGTATGAGAGATAGAAGAGGTGGAGGGAAAAGAGGGAGAGGGGGGAAATGTGGGAGCCAGGGGGACCGTCCGGAGGACGGGTACTTTGCTAGTTATACAATACACAAACAATGGTTTGATGGGGCGACTCCACTAGAGAGAAAACGGCGCCGACAAATTTTGTTGTTGCCCACTAATTTGTTGCAACAATTATCCATACAGAAACAACAGTTCCCAGAGAATGTGGCAACACATCTGACACTCCTCCATTTGCGTTTTCATTGCAAACATGAACTGAACTGATGTTAGTGGGCAGCAAAATAAAATTGTCGCCGCGCCGTTTTTCCTCTAGTGGAGTTCCGCTATAAGAGGCCAACTTTCTAGAACTCTTGAGACCTATACATTGGTTTGGTATGTTGAAATCCTGCTATTGGAGCACTACATTGCACCTTTAGCTGCAACATGAATCATCGGCATGCATATGCTTACATACACAGGTGAAATATAAATAACATGTTTTCTGGGTCAGCACAATGTCAGATCACGGAGGAGGGGTGGGAAACTGTCAAGCCGCCCAATAATGGGTCAGATTTTCAGAAAATGTACAATTGGCAGCTGTACACGTTCAATTAATTCTGCTAAATTAGGCGGAAATTTGGTCAATACTAGGTAAATTTGAGTATATTTGGCATTGCATTGATTCTAGCAATCTATTTGGTTAGGTTGAACTGTATTTTGAACTTTATTTTCGTCTGAAATTTGGGTTATTTGAAAAAACTGGTGAAGTTGAATTGTACATTTTCTGAAAATCTTACCCTAATACGTCTTTGCCCCCCCCCACCACACACACACACTCCCCCACCCCCCACCCCCACCACACACACACTCCCCCAAACCCATCAATTAATCACTATTCATCGAGACAAATCATCATCCTGGAGGTTAACGTTAACCTATGTTCCTCCATGTAGTCTCTCGCTGCATTAAACCTAAATAATTATTTAGCTAAAGCCCGGGTATATCTGAGTATATTTGGTATCACATTGATTTAAAGTAGCAGTTCTGTTATGCTAAAGTGCATTTTGAGTCTATCTGATGCAAAATATAACTGCTAATAAATAGCAGATATATAATTATACTTTATTGTCAAATATTTCAACAAATACACGTTTATTGACTTGAATTTCATACATCCAGTCTCCCCACTCAGTCGGCGACAATTTCTTTTTAAATTTCATTAAATTCTAAATTTCATTAAAGGCCATTTGTAATTTTCCAATGATCGGCGACGGAGTCTTTGACGTCGCCGACTGGACAAACGGTTTAGTGGGCCCTGGGTAGACTCAATAGTGCATCGACAGGAACCCGCCATATGTCACTGCTAGCATCCTGTTTATATAACTATTTGTGATCTGTTTCGGGGAAGTCGCAAAATGTATATTTTTCAAAGTGTTTCTTTTACAAGATCTCTTTAATGAAATGTTCTGATCTTTAGGGGGTTTAGCACTTATAGACATAAGAAGCCATATCATAAATTTCGGGACATTGTATTAAATATATACTTGCGTTTGGAAGGCCTTTGTATGGAGTGTATTTAGTTACTTTACTGGTGATCACCCATCTAGAAACATTGCAAATTTTTTTTTTACAAAAATAAAAATATCGAACTTAAAATATGAAAATATGTATAAGGGGTCCTAGTGTTTACTATCATTGGAATCACCTTGATCTCCTCTTTTCAAATATGGTGATATCCTAAAATCCATTTTTTGCGACTTATGACTTATTTTCCTGAAACACATCACATTTTAAGTGAATTTGGTGGTAAAACGACGACCAGGGGTAATCACCACCTCATGTCGATGTAGTCACCAATTTGATTTGATTTATCTAAATTTGAAAATACTTTATTTGACAAATTATTATATATAGGGTGAAAGATTGAGGAAAAGGTGAACTAGCTTCTGGATAAATTACCAGGTCTTCCAGCTGTTACCGTAAAAGGTGATAGTTGAACTGATCTAGTAGAATTGACAAACAATTGTAGTTGACAGATTGGTGTATTTCTTACACAGAGGATGTGGATGGATTCCTGTAACACATATCAGTATCACATCATTATATATCTGTATCACATCATTATATATCTGTATTACATCATTATATATCTGTATCACATTTATTTCAGGTCATTGTACATCACTGTAGATTATGTTACTCTTCTATGTAGAACTAACGAAGAAAAAATCACAATCACTGTACCAGAAGTGTCACAAGTGACAAATGACAAAACTGTAAATTATTATTACATTTTCTATCTCCACGCACACCGTCATTTTGTTTTTTGAATTAATAAGTATGAATCACCAACACTCCACGATAAGAGTCGGAATGGCAAGTGATAAGTACTATCATCTCTATCAATTTACAGATAACGCTTATTCTTAATTTGTTGTGTGCCAAAACTGTACTATGTTTTCCTTGTTCTGTAAAAATAACATCTTGGAGCAACCGAACTAACCCCGAAAAGGGGAGTCGGATACCCAAGAATAAATAAAATCTCTAAAAAAAAACACACGGTATCTGCACGCCTTTCATTGAGGCAAAGATGGACTAAGACCCTGCCCACACACAGCCGATTTGCCTCCCGATTTCCCCGCAATTTGGGTCTCCTGATGAATCCTAGGATCTTATATTTCAAATCCTGGTTGATGTTTTTGAAATAACATAAACCAGGACGGGAAATGAAACCCTAGGATTCATCGGAAGAGCCAAATCGGGGGGCAATCGGGAGGCAAATCGGCTGTGTGTGGGCAGGGTTTTACCATGAGTAAAATGTTATTTTTCATTCATGATTAGCTGTGAAGGAAGCGTTATCATGCTCCAGCAGAATTAAGTCTTGAAAGTCTAGGGAAGCCCTGGCCAGCTCAGCAGCAGACGCTTGGTCAATATTGGGCTGATGAACCACGACCTTGTACCATTCCTGATACACATGGGTCAGATTTTCAGAAAATGTACAATTCAACTTCGCCAATCTTCTCAAATAACCCAAATTTCAGACGGAAATAAAGTTCAATATACAGTTAAACCTAGCCAAACTGATTGCTAGAATCATTGAATGAGAATTACTGCAGACTGTAGAACTTCTGTCAATAAAATTTGTTAAAAAAAAAAAAAATTGCAATGCCGAATATACTCGAATACCTAGTATTGACCAAATTGCAGCCTAATTGGGCAGACTTTACTAAATGTGTACAGTTGCTAATTGTACAATTTCTGAAAATCTGATCCACAAGCCTTCATCCCTAATGCATTCCCACTACTCGCTTACAAGATAAGTTGGACAAATAATATTTAAGAAAAACTGCTTTTTCCTTGTCAAATATTGGTGGTTATTTCGCTCACATGCGATGATATAGAGACAAATATTTGTAAATCAGATCTGGCCTGATAGTTTCCCATAAGGCACTGTAATAGACATGCGCATTAACACCTGTAAGTGGGCTATTGTACATGTGAGTCATAGCGTCTCAGATCCAGGCCCTTCCTGCAGCGCACAATGTTCAAGTAGTATAGTCGACTGGTAGGCCGAGACAATGGACACGGGCCTTTAAACCCTGGGTAACCAATGTTTGAACCAGATAATGGGCTGTATATGCATTTAACATGTGTACAGTTTATGGGTCAGATTTTCAGAAAATGTACAATTGGCAGCTCTACACATTTAGGAATTTCTGCTGAATTAGGCTGAAAAATGAAGAATACCAGGTATATCTGAGTATATTTGGTATCACATTGGTTTAAAGTATCAGTTCTGTTATGTTAAACTGCATTTTGAAGCTCATTTTTGTCTTAAATGTGGGTTATTTGAGAGGATCGGTGAAGGCGAATTGTACATTTTCTGAAAATCTGACCCATATGCATTTATAGGCCAACATGTGTAGAGTTTATGTATTTGTGGGCGCCGAGCACCATACCTGTGAATGGCAGAGACACAGAAACTATAAACCATGCCATCCGCTCCCTCCCTCCTCCCCGCTCCCTCCCTCCTCCCTGCCCCCAGAGGACAGATGTGCACCATCTAGGCTGTGTAAATATAGGTGTGGCATTAACAGGTAACATTAGGCCACCTATATATGGTAACCTCCCATCTCTCTCTCTCTCTCTCTCTCTCTCTCTCCCTCTCCCCCCTCTCTCTGACTCTCTCTATTAGGCCACCTATATATGGTAACCTCCCATCTCTCTCTCCCGCTTTCACCCTCCTTCCCTCCATCTCCCCCCTCTCTCTCACTCTCTCTTCCTTACTTCTCTCACCTATATATGGTAACCTCCCATCTCTCTCTCTCTCACCCTTCTTCTCCCCCCTCTCTCTGACTCTCTCTTCCTTACTCCTCTCGCTCTTCCTTACTTCTTTCTCTCTTCCTTACTTCTCTCTCTCTTCCTTACTTCTCTCTTTCTTCCTTACTTCTCTCTCTCTTCCTTACTTCTCTCTCTCTTCCTTACTTCTCTCTCTCTTCCTTACTTCTCTCTCTCTTCCTTACTTCTCTCTCTCTTCCTTACTTCTCTCGCTCTTCCTTACTCCTCTCGCTCTTCCTTACTTCTCTCTCTCTCTTCCTTACTTCTCTCTCTCTTCCTTACTTCTCTCTCTCTCTTCCTTACTTCTCTCTCTCTTCCTTACTTCTCTCTCTCTTCCTTATTTCTCTCTCTCTCTTCCTTACTTCTCTCTCTCTTCCTTACTTCTCTCTCTCTCTTCCTTACTCCTCTCTCTCTTCCTTACTTCTCTCTCTCTCTTCCTTACTTCTCTCTCTCTTCCTTACTTCTCTCTCTCTCTTCCTTACTCCTCTCTCTCTTCCTTACTTCTCTCTCTCTTCCTTACTCCTCTCGCTCTTCCTTACTTCTCTCGCTCTTCCTTACTCCTCTCTATCTCTCTCTCTCCGTATCTCGCACCGTCCCTCCTACCTCTTGTGCTATCTTTCCACCTCTGTCTCTCCCCATCTCTATGTCTCCCCATCTCTATGTCTCTCATCCTTCTCCCTCCCTGTCTATTCATGTCTCCCTCAATCTCTCCCTCTCCCTCCATCTCTCCCTCTCCCTCCATCTCTCCCTCTCCCTCCATCTCTCCCTCCATCTCTCCCTCTCCCTCCATCTCTCCCTCTCCCTCCATCTCTCCCTCTCCCTCCATCTCTCGGTGTCTCTCCCTCTCTCATCTCCCCACACAAGTGCCACAAGTTTGCTGTGGCATTCTTCGGACGCCTCCAAAATTGCAATTAAATCCATGTGCCACCATCCCGACTCCTCCTCCCACAATTTGGAAAATATATCTCTGGTCTGTAGGGTTGTAACCAAATCCCCCCGCCTTACACACAAACACCCCCCTCCCTGGTCCTGGGTAAGACCATAAAGTGCCTTTCTGTCTCTTTTTCTCTGTCCTTCTCTCCCTTCTTCTCTATCTCTATTTCCTGGGTATGACCATAAAGTGCCTTTCTGTCTCTTTTCTCTATCTCTCTCTCCCTTCTTCTCTATCTTTATATCCTGGGTATGATCATAAACTGCCTCCCTCTCAGCTCTCCCGCCCTTGATATAACCATATTAAATGTGTTGATAAGGGCATAAAACAACCAATCTCACTCACTCAACCCCCTCCCTCCCTCCCTCTCTCTCTCCACAAAGAAGTTGCTGGAGCGTCACCAGTATGTTTACTATTATAGGAGCGTGACGCGGGGCGACATGTTGCATGCCGCTCTATACCTGTGTCTAACAGAAAATGTACAGTTAGCAGCTCTACACATTAAGGAAATTCTCCTATATTAGGCTGAAAATAAAGAATACCGGGTATATCTGAATATATTTGGTATCGCATTGATTTAAAGTATCAGTTCTGTTATGTTAAACTGCATTTTGAAGCTCATTTTTGTCTTAAATGTGGGCTATTTGAGAGGATTGGTGAAGGCGAATTGTACATTTTCTGAAAATCTGACCCATACCTGTTTCTACCATGGCCAATATGCAGCAGGTCTGTGTGACTCATTGAACATTCATTAGTAATCAATAATAATACAACTTGGACTGCGGCCTCAGGCTGTCACCAGGCAGTGGTGGGCCTCACCCAGCAGCAGGGAACATTCTAAAAATAATAACTCAAAGGTTTTTTTTCTCTGAAACTCTCCAACTGTGGCAATATTGCACAGGTCCTCTCCATCAGGAGGTCAGATGTTGAGGGAATGAGGCTGGGTCTGGACAAGTAAAGCAATGGGTACATTTATGACCAATCCTCCTATTTCTCTCTTTCCCGCTCTCCCTTTCTCTCTCTCTCCCCCCGCCCCCTCTCCCCTCTCTCTTCCTATCTCATCTCTATCTCCCGCTCGTTTTCTCTCTCCATCGTTCCGGCGCGCTTTCTATCTGTCTCTCTTATATCTCTCTCTTCTCTTGCAAGTTCTCTCTCTCTTTCCCACTCCCTCTACCCCCCCCCCCCCCCCCGCCCTGCGCCGCCTCTAGCTTATATGTATATATGAATGATGCATGTGTAGAGCCTGGGTCACGGTGCCTGATCACTGATACATGATACATGCTGGTGCACGTACTCAATTATACATACCCACACCTCCTCGTCCACCTCATACCGGGCCCACACATTCACCAAGTCAGAGTTAAGGACAATTCGTAAGAATTTAAAATCATTCTTAAGAAACATACTTGAGTTCGGTAATGTGTGGGCTTTCTCAGGAGAAACCTCCAATTCATATGCCAAATCGTGGGGTCTTACGACAATTCATAGGCAATACTTTGGACTTTTCGTGAGTCCCCAATTCGTACAAATTGCGAGTTCTTGAATGTGTGGCCCCGGCTTTACACTCTCATACTCTCTTATTCCTACTTCTCCCCTTCTCTCCTCTTGTCTTGTGCTTCTGCTCCCATGCACCTACTGCCTTCTTTGTGGGTCAGATTTCCAGAAAATGTACAATTCACCTTCCCCAATCCTCTCAAATAGCCCACATTTAAGACAGCTCACTCTCAGCTCTCCCGCCCTTGATATAACCTTCAATGTGTTGATAAGGGTGTAAAGCAACCAATCTCACTCACTCACTCACTCCCTCTCAGGTTTCCCGCCCTTGATATAACCTTCAATGTGTTGATAAGGGCGTAAAGCAACCAATCTCACTCACTCACTCCCTCTCAGCTCTCCTGCCCTTGATATAACCTTCAATGTGTTGATAAGGGCGTAAAGCAACCAATCTCACTCACTCACTCCCTCTCAGCTCTCCCGCCCTTGATATAACCTTCAATGTGTTGATAAGGGCGTAAAGCAACCAATCTCACTCACTCACTCACTCCCTCTCATTCCTGTCAGTTACACACGAGTCATTACAGGCAGTTGCTGATGTTTACTTGTGTGACACACCACTAACTTTGCCTTACTTCTATTCTAAACCCAGTCTCCAGGCTTTACTTCTCCTGTGTGTTCTTCCCATATCTAATGTTATGGGGGCTCCCCCGTGTGGTGGCGTCCACTACTACAGTACCAGCTAATATCGGTGTCAACAAACAATAATTGTGGTTCTATTCTGTTCCTATCCCATTACTGAAAGTAATTTGAGCCAAGTGCGGGTTGGTGTATTTACCGCAGGGCTCCATACGTCTAGATTTACCTTTCCAAGTCTGTGTATTATCGCGTATTATCGCGTATTATCGCTAACGCTCAATTATTTTCCCATTATTGTTGATATTAATATGTTTACGGGGCATGGGTTCAACTGTATGTATGGCTCTACATCTTAAGTATCAGTATTTAGGGAGGAAACTGGTCGATTCAGGTGAGAATGCAGGGAGTGAATCATAGATTTATGCTGACTATCATGTTATATTTTCACAGTTTCTCCTTAATAATGACTAGTATGCCATCCTTGTGTTTGTTGATATCATGACTCAACTTCTTTTGACCGTAACGTCCCAGAGTTGCATTGTCAAATTACACACATACATTCCTTAAATGGGAATAATATCTGTCCGTTCTGAAAATAAGCGTTTCTGATATAACTATATGCAACTATAATTAGACAGGAATATTAATAGTCCTCACTTAATTGTTTTTGATGACTGTGTATCAGTCTATTTTTGTCCATGTGGACGTCATTGTGATGGTTGAAATACGAGAAGGTTGTAACAGGGAGAAGTGCTTATGTTTACACCTCATATACCAACATATGGGTCAGATTTTCAGAAAATGTACAATTGACAGCTCTACACATTTAGTAGATTCTGCTAAATTAGTCTGCAATTTGGTCAATACTAGGTAAATTCAAGTATATTGGGCATTGCATAGATTCTAGCAACCTGTTTGGTTAGGTTGAACTGTATTTTAAACCTTATTTTCGTCTGAAATTTGGTTTATTTGAGAGTTGAATTGTTCATTTACAGACGATCTGACCCATATGACCATTAAGAATATTATTGTATAAATACTCTGGATAAGAGCATCTAGGTGAAGCCGTATCCACCCCAGTGTCTCCTGCCCAGCCCGGCCCGGCCCCGGCCCCGGCCCCGGCCCCGGCCCCGGGGTGCCTGCATAACTAATGCGGCTCACATTACACGCTCCCCACAGTAGAGCCCGACACAGCATTACTCACAATAATTCTGAGCTAAAATTGTCTAGAAAACTTGTTGAAAAGGGAGAGAACCGACCATTTCTCCTGCACCCCAGTGCTTCGAAATATTGAAGGAGTAGGGTATAGAATCCATTAGGAGATAGTGAAAGACCTGCTATAGGAGCTGGGCTAAACCGCCTGGTATAACATCATACAGCAATAGATGGTAGTATACTACCCCAGGAGATAGTGGAAGACCTGCTATAGGAGCTGGACTAAACAGCCTGGTATAACATCATACAGCAATAGATGGTAGTATACTACCCCAGGAGATAGTGGAAGACCTGCTATAGGAGCTGGGCTAAACAGCCTGGTATAACATCATACAACAATAGATGGTAGTATACTACCCCAGGAGATAGTGGAAGACCTGCTATAGGAGCTGGACTAAACAGCCTGGTATAACACCATACAACAATAGATGGTAGTATACTACCCCAGGAGATAGTGGAAGACCTGCTATAGGAGCTGGAGGAAGTATACTACCCGACGATATGTTGGAAGACCAGCTATAGGAGCTAAACTAAACACCTGTATAGTTTAGCGCTCCTTTCCTTTAGAGGGAAGAGGGACGGGGTAGATGGAAGGGGAGGGAAGGCCATATATCCTTTGGTCATTTAGGCGTCATTTTATGATTTTAAGTGCCATTAAAGGTCGCCTACTTGATATCTGCTATTATGACCTGGCTTAGAGGGGAGAGGATTAAATCTAAGACAGGAGGAACTTCCCCAAAAAATTGGGTCGAGGGAGGCGAGCCCAGCTGTTTTTTATGGGGATGTGAACTGATTAAGAGGAACTAATGGAATATGCCTTCTTCCACACCTCGACATCAGACAGAAATCCCCGCTCTATAATTACCCTGCCATAAACTATAGAGTATGACGTGATGAGGTATATATGAGCCCTATAGTGCCCTCGCTGTGTGCACAGTGCATGTAACTATGTAGCCTAAAGCTATTTCCGTCCCAACAGTTAAATCGCGGTCAGAGCGTCTGGTATAACACACACATTGCCACACTTCTGAGTATTTCGTAACATGATGACTGTTAAATTGACTCAAGCCTGGTCTCTCAAAAAATGAATTTTTCTAATAATTGAAACAAAAGCTGATTTATGCTCCCCATTTCATTGAAAATGGTAATAAATGAAAATGATAAAATGTGAGGCAACTTTGTTACAGTAATATTTGCGGGATAGCCCCCAAACTACGGAGTTGACATTGACTGTATATGTGATCCGTTTTAGAAGAATGAGTCATAAGTCGCAAAAAAATGGATTTTGAGATATCACTATATTTGAAAAGAGGAGATAAAGGTGATTCCAATGATAGTAAACACTAGGACACGTAATAAGTATTTCTATATTTTAAGTTTGATATTTATATCTTTGAAAAAAGAAGGTTTGCAATGTTTCTGGATGGGTAATTACAAGTAAAGTAATTAAATACTCCATACCCAAACAAACAGAGGATTGAGGAGAAGGAGGAAGAGTGGATATAAGGAGCGGTGGGCGGCGGAAATGAGACAGACGCTGACTCAAGCCCCACCGCCTTCTCCTACACCCGTCCTCTGTCTGCTCCTCTCCCTCCACCTCCTTATACACCCCCTCATCCCCTCCACCTCCTTATACACCCCCTCATCCCCTCAACCTCCTTATACACCCCCTCCACCTCCTTCTCCTCCTTATACACCCCCTCATCCCCTCCGCCTCCTTATACACCCCCTCATCCCCTCCGCCTCCTTATACACCCCCTCATCTCCTCCACCTCCTTATACACCCCCTCATCCCCTCCGCCTCCTTATACACCCCCTCATCCCCTCCACCTTCTTCTCCTACACCCCCTCATCCCCTCCACCTCCTTATACACCCCCTCATCCCCTCCGCCTCCTTATACACCCCCTCATCCCCTCAACCTCCTTATACACCCCCTCATCCCCTCCACCTCCTTCTCCTACACCCCCTCATCCCCTCCTCCTCCTTATACACCCCCTCATCCCATCCTACCCCTTCTCCTACACCCCCTCATCCCCTCCACCTCCTTCTCCTACACCCCCTCATCCCCTCCACCTCCTTCTCCTACACCCCACCTCCCATCCTACCCCTTCTCCTACACCCCTCTCCCATCCTACCCCTTCTCCTACACCCCCTCTCCCATCCTACCCCTTCTCCTACACCCCCTCTCCCATCCTACCCCTTCTCCTACACCCCCTCTCCCATCCTACCCCTTCTCCTACACCCCCTCTCCCATCCTACCCCTTCTCCTACACCCCCTCTCCCATCCTACCCCTTCTCCTACACCCCCCTCCCATCCTACCCCTTCTCCTACACCCCCTCCCCCATCCTACCCCTTCTCCTACACCCCACCTCCCATCCTACCCCTTCTCCTACACCCCACCTCCCATCCTACCCCTTCTCCTACACCCCCTCTTCCATCCTACCCCTTCTCCTACACCCCCTCTCCCATCCTACCCCTTCTCCTACACCCCCTCTCCCATCCTACCCCTTCTCCTACACCCCCTCTCCCATCCTACCCCTTCTCCTACACCCCCTCTTCCATCCTACCCCTTCTCCTACACCCCACCTCCCATCCTACCCCTTCTCCTACACCCCCTCTCCCATCCTACCCCTTCTCCTACACCCCCTCTCCCATCCTACCCCTTCTCCTACACCCCCTCTCCCATCCTACCCCTTCTCCTACACCCCCTCTTCCATCCTACCCCTTCTCCTACACCCCACCTCCCATCCTACCCCTTCTCCTACACCCCACCTCCCATCCTACCCCTTCTCCTACACCCCCTCTCCCATCCTACCCCTTCTCCTACACCCCCTCTCCCATCCTATCCCTTCTCCTACACCCCCTCTCCCATCCTACCCCTTCTCCTACACCCCTCTCCCATCCTACCCCTTCTCCTACACCCCCTCTCCCATCCTCTCTTCCTATCTCATCTCTATCTCCCGCTCGTTTTCTCTCTCCATCGTTCCGGCGCGCTTTCTATCTGTCTCTCTTATATCTCTCTCTTCTCTTGCAAGTTCTCTCTCTCTTTCCCACTCCCTCTACCCCCCCCCCCCCCCCGCCCTGCGCCGCCTCTAGCTTATATGTATATATGAATGATGCATGTGTAGAGCCTGGGTCACGGTGCCTGATCACTGATACATGATACATGCTGGTGCACGTACTCAATTATACATACCCACACCTCCTCGTCCACCTCATACCGGGCCCACACATTCACCAAGTCAGAGTTAAGGACAATTCGTAAGAATTTAAAATCATTCTTAAGAAACATACTTGAGTTCGGTAATGTGTGGGCTTTCTCAGGAGAAACCTCCAATTCATATGCCAAATCGTGGGGTCTTACGACAATTCATAGGCAATACTTTGGACTTTTCGTGAGTCCCCAATTCGTACAAATTGCGAGTTCTTGAATGTGTGGCCCCGGCTTTACACTCTCATACTCTCTTATTCCTACTTCTCCCCTTCTCTCCTCTTGTCTTGTGCTTCTGCTCCCATGCACCTACTGCCTTCTTTGTGGGTCAGATTTCCAGAAAATGTACAATTCACCTTCCCCAATCCTCTCAAATAGCCCACATTTAAGACAGCTCACTCTCAGCTCTCCCGCCCTTGATATAACCTTCAATGTGTTGATAAGGGTGTAAAGCAACCAATCTCACTCACTCACTCACTCCCTCTCAGGTTTCCCGCCCTTGATATAACCTTCAATGTGTTGATAAGGGCGTAAAGCAACCAATCTCACTCACTCACTCCCTCTCAGCTCTCCTGCCCTTGATATAACCTTCAATGTGTTGATAAGGGCGTAAAGCAACCAATCTCACTCACTCACTCCCTCTCATTCCTGTCAGTTACACACGAGTCATTACAGGCAGTTGCTGATGTTTACTTGTGTGATACACCACTAACTTTGCCTTACTTCTATTCTAAACACAGTCTCCAGGCTTTACTTCTCCTGTGTGTTCTTCCCCTATCTAATGTTATTGGGGCTCCCCCGTGTGGTGGCGTCCACTACTACAGTACCAGCTAATATCGGTGTCAACAAACAATAATGTTGGTTCTATTCTGTTCCTATCCCATTACTGAAAGTAATTTGAGCCAAGTGCGGGTTGGTGTATTTACCGCAGGGCTCCATACGTCTAGATTTACCTTTCCAAGTGTGCGTATTATCGCGTATTATCGCTAACGCTCAATTATTTTCCCATTATTGCTGATATTGATATGTTTACGGGGCATGGGTTCAACTGTATGGCTCTACATCTTAAGTATCAGTATTTAGGGAGGAAACTGGTCGATTCAGGTGAGAATGCAGGGAGTGAATCATAGATTTATGCTGACTATCATGTTATATTTTCACAGTTTCTCCTTAATTATGACTAGTATGCCATCCTTGTGTTTGTTGATATCATGACTCAACCTCTTTTGACCGTAACGTCCCAGAGTTGCATTGTCAAATTACACACATACATTCCTTAAATTGGAATAATATCTGTCCGTTCTGAAAATAAGCGTTTCTGATATAACTATATGCAACTATAATTAGACAGGAATA
Organism: Sthenelais limicola; assembly: GCA_942159475.1. NCBI lineage: Eukaryota > Metazoa > Annelida > Polychaeta > Phyllodocida > Sigalionidae > Sthenelais > Sthenelais limicola. Next base: position 100,415,141 of record OW804100.1, on the reverse strand, counting down.
TTAATAGTCCTTACCTAATTGTTTTTGATGACTGTGTATCAGTCTATTTTTGTCCATGTGGACGTCATTGTGATGGTTGAAATACGAGAAGGTTGTAACAGGGAGAAGTGCTTATGTTTACACCTCATATACCAACATATGGGTCAGATTTTCAGAAAATGTACAATTGGCAGCTGTACACATTTAGTCAATTCTGCTGAATCAGGCTGCAATTTGGTCAATGCTAGGTAAATTCGAGTATATTCAGCATTGCATTGATTCTAGCAATCTGTTTGGTTAGGTTGAACTGTGTTTAGAACTTTATTTCCGTCCGAAATTTGGGTTATTTGAGAAAATTGGCGAAATTGAATTGTACATTTTCTGAAAATCTGACCCATATGACCATTAAGAATATTATTGTATAAATACTCTGGATAAGAGCATCTAGGTGAAGCCGTGTCCACCCCAGTGTCTCCGGCCCGGCCCCGGCCCCGGCCCCGGCCCCGGCCCCGGGGTGCCTGCATAACTAATGCGGCTCACATTACACGCTCCCCACAGTACAGCCCGCCACAGCTTTACTCACAATAATTCTGAGCTAAAATTGTCTAGAAAACTTGTTGAAAAGGGAGAGAACCGACCATTTCTCCTGCACCCCAGTGCTTCAAAATATTGAAAGAGTAGGGTATAGAATCCATTAGGAGATAGTGGAAGACCTGCTATAGGAGCTGGGCTAAACAGCCTGGTATAACATCATACAACAATAGATGGTAGTATACTACCCCAGGAGATAGTGAAAGACCTGCTATAGGAGCTGGACTAAACAGCCTGGTATAACAGACTTCCCCCTTGCTAGGTTCCATCTATATACTACCCCAGGAGATAGTGGAAGACCTGCTATAGGAGCTGGGCTAAACAGCCTGGTATAACATCATACAACAATAGATGGTAGTATACTACCCCAGGAGATAGTGGAAGACCTGCTATAGGAGCTGGGCTAAACAGCCTGGTATAACATCATACAATAATAGATGGTAGTATACTACCCCAGGAGATAGTGGAAGACCTGCTATAGGAGCTGGGCTAAACAGCCTGGTATAACATCATACAATAATAGATGGTAGTATACTACCCCAGGAGAAAGTGAAAGACCTGCTATAGGAGCTGGGCTAAACAGCCTGGTATAACATCATACAGCAATAGATGGTAGTATAGTACCCCAGGAGAAAGTGAAAGACCTGCTATAGGAGCTGGAGGAAGTATACTACCCGACGATATGTTGGAAGACCAGCTATAGGAGCTAAGCTAAACACCTGTATAGTTTAGCGCTCCTTTCCTTTAGAGGGAAGTGGGAAGGGGTAGATGGAAGGGGAAGGAAGGCCATATATCCTTTGGTCATTTAGGCGTCATTTTATGATTTTAAGTGCCATTAAAGGTCGCCTACTTGATATCTGCTATTATGACCTGGCTTAGAGAGGAGAGGATTAAATCTAAGACAGGAGGAACTTCCCAAAAAAATTGGGTCGAGGGGGGTGAGCCCAGCTGTTTTTTATGGGGATGTAAACTGATTAAGAGGAACTAATGGAATATGCCTTCTTCCACACCTCGACATCAGACAGAAATCCCCGCTCTATAATTACCCTGCCATAAACTATAGAGTATGACGTGATGAGGTATATGAGCCCCATAGTGCCCTCGCTGTGTGCACAGTGCATGTAACTATGTAGCCTAAAGCTATTTCCGTCCCAACAGTTAAATCGCGGTCAGAGCGTCTGGCATAACACACATATTGCCACACTTCTGAGTATTTCGTAACATGATGACTGTTAAATGAACTCAAGCCTGGTCTCTGAAAAAATGAATTTTTCTAATAATTGAAACAAAAGCTGATTTATGCTCCCCATTTCATTGAAAATGGTAATAAATGAAAATGATAAAATGTGAGGCAACTTTGTTACAGTAATATTTGCGGGATAGCCCCCAAACTACGGAGTTGACATTGACTGTATATGTGATCCGTTTTAGAAGAATGAGTCATAAGTCGCAAAAAAATGGATTTTGAGATATCACTATATTTTGAAAAGAGGAGATAAAGGTGATTCCAATGATAGTAAACACTAGGACACTTAATAAGTATTTCTATATTTTAAATTTGATATTTATATTTTTGAAAAAAGAAGGTTTGCAATGTTTCTGGATGGGTAATTACAAGTAAAGTAATTAAATACTCCATACAAAGGCCTTCAAAACGCAGAGATATATTTATTACAATGTCCCGAAATTTGTTACATGGGTTTATATGACTATAAGTGCTAAACCCTCTAAGAATCAGAAAATTTCAATAAAGAGATTTTGTGGAAAAAACACTTTGAAAAATATCAATTTTGCGACTTATGACTCGTTTCCATGAAACACACCACATATATGAGAGAGAGCCTGCTCTATCCCTACAGTGTGAAAACTGCATCATGTCTCTGCATATTATATGTCAATACTTGCCTATGAATTCTACACGAGGTTTAATAAAACATGGCAATTTTATACTGAGACATTGATATTCAAGCTTCCAACTATTGTTTTCCATAAGCATAAATGAATAGAATAAAATTGAAAATAAAAAACATAAGAAAGCATATGTTAAATTTCAAGTTAAACTAAAATGTATCTAGATAGTTAGAGGGTTTATTTATATCATGCATGAAAATCCATATTTCTGTTTGAATTTCAAAATTTCTCCGGTTATTTAGCTTATCAATCAATGTAGGCACATAATACATCAATTAATATTTCCCAAATAAAAACTAAAATGCCTGATAATATTTAGTATATTTGAAGCTAAGAGTTATATTACATTTACCTATATTTGAATCTTCTTAGCTCAATGTTTTAGCAACCAACATACATTAAATCTACGGTATAACAAGGTTAATAATATTTGAAATGAAATCAATATAGATATGATATGATATAATCTACTCCTGAATGTTAGTTTCATTTCAGAATGTGCTTATAAATGGGTCAGATTTTTAGAAAATGTACAATTCACCTTCACCGATCCTCTCAAATAACCCACATTTAAGACAAAATGAGCTTCAAAATGTAGTTTTAACATAACACAACTGATACTTTAAATCAATGTGATACCGAATGTACTCAGATACACCCAGTATTCTTCATTTTGTAGCCTAATTTAGGAGAATTTCCTTAATGTATACAGCTGTCAATTGTACATTTTCTGAAAATCTGACCCAAATGCTTGTGAAGCCATGCTGCCTCAATTACTGCGACTTATAGCCTGGATGATGCATACCTGGGGTGGGCCTCTGTATATATACACACGGGGGGACGATGATCCATGTTACTGAGTCGCTCAACCAGCTCACCACCAACTCACCCTACACATAGACAGGTGAGGTAGACCAGTAGTAGCCTCCTCAGGCCATCCTCCATCTACCCTCCTCCTCCTACTCCTGGGTGGTACAACTTATAATTGGTATAGAGTATCCTCCAAGGCGTAATGGTAAGAGATAGGGGACCGCTCCATGTCACCGTAACGCCTCCCACTCCTCTTTTAAGTTTCTCCTGCTCCTCCTCCACCTCTTCCAGCTTCTCCTGCTGCTATTCCTGCTGCTATTGCTCCTGTGTTCCTCCTCCTCCTCCTCCTCCTCGCCCAGTTACTGCTGTTTCTTGGTATTCCTCCTCCTCCTGGTCCTCCACTACCTCCAGCTCACGGTCTCCTCCTCCCGTACAACTAAAGTCCACTAGTTCTACCACTACAACTGCCACATCTACCTACCACTGGTGTAATGCTAACTACACTGCAGGCGGGAGGCCTCCTCCTCCTCCTCCTGCTACCACTACCCCCGCAGGCCACCATCCGGGCACGCTCCTCCAGGCGAGGACATGGAGGAGGCGGCGGTGGTGGTGGCGGTGACGGCCAGTTGTTGCATGTCTGGTGTGGGACAGTGGCAGCGTGTGTGTGTGCATGTGTGTGTGCTAGACGACAGATGGTGGTGGTGGTGGTGGTGTGGTGGTGGTATAGGGCAAGAGGGGGATGATGGCATGGGTGGTATTATAGCCTAAGGCTAATGCAACGACATCGGGGAGAGTGAGGGAATCAACTTTTGGCTTAAGGTTAGATCATGCATGTGGGTCAGATTTTCAGAAAATGTACAACTGACCTTCCCCAAACGTCTCAAATAACCCAAATTTCAGACGAAAATAAAGTTCAAAATACAGTTCAACCTAACCAAACAGATTGTTAGAATCAATGTAATGCAGAATATACTCGAATTTACCTAGTATTGACCAAATTGCAGCCTGATTCAGCAGAATTGACTAAATGTGTAGAGCTGCCAATTGTACATTTTCTGAAAATCTGACCCATGTGTGTGTTAGTGGTATGTGACAGGTCTCATGGTGATGATGTTGGACGCATGTGGCAGGAGTAGAGGGGAAAAGTTACGGGTAGTTCAGGGAAGAGAAGGGAGCAGAGGGAAGATTTAGCATGAGGGAGTTTAGTAATGAGGAAGAGAGAGGGGAAAGGTGGAGAAGGAGGATGTAGAACAGAGGGTCAGGTAGTGGTAGTACTGGTCATGGGGGGCAGGTGCAGGTGGGGAAGGGAAGGGATAAAATAAAGGGGCAAAGTGAAACATAAAGTTGGATGGAAGTACGGGTGTGTGTGGGTTGGGGGGGGGATTCGGGTGGAAAATGAAAAAAAGAGGGAAATAGGTATACAGAGAGCTTCATTGGTGGTGCATATTTAGCATATGGGGAATGGAGGGCTGAGGAGGAGGGGGAGGAGGAGGGGGAGGAAGAGGAGGGAGGAGGTGGGGAAGGAAGACAAGGAGAGGGAATGGGGAAAGGAAGAGGGTAGATGAGGCAGGGAGAAAGTTCAGTGACTGAGGGAGTAGTATATAGAAAGTGGGAGAAAGTTCAGTGACTGAGGGAGTAGTATATGGAAAGTGGGGGAAGGGACAGGGAGAAAGTTCAGTGACTGAGGGAGTAGTATATGGAAAGTGGGGGAAGGGACGGGGACAAAGTTCAGTGACTGAGGGAGCAGTATATGGAAAGTGGGGGAAGGGACGGGGAGAAAGTTCAGTGACTGAGGGAGTAGTATATGGAAAGTGAGGGAAGGGACAGGGAGAAAGTTCAGTGACTGAGGGAGTAGTATATGGAAAGTGAGGGAAGGGACGGGGAGAAAGTTCAGTGACTGAGGGAGTAGTATATGGAAAGTGAGGGAAGGGACAGGAAGAAAGTTCAGTGACTGAGGGAGTAGTATATGGAAAGTGATGGAAGAGACGGGGAGAAAGTTCAGTGACTGAGGGAGTAGTATATGGAAAGTGAGGGAAGGGACAGGGAGAAAGTTCAGTGACTGAGGGAGTAGTATATGGAAAGTGAGGGAAGGGACAGGGAGAAAGTTCAGTGACTGAGGGAGTAGTATATGGAAAGTGAGGGAAGGGACAGGGAGAAAGTTCAGTGACTGAGGGAGTAGTATATGGAAAGTAGGGTGATTGGGTCATGGATAAGGCCAGCGTTAGATGGGAAGTTCTGTTTCAACATTCCTGGACCAAATCTTCATTCCTGCTGACGTCATTCAAGACTGGTCTCAGCGTTTCCTGGGCGTCCCTCCTCCAGGCAAGGATCCTTTCCTCCCTACAGTTAATCCGTGGTTGCCATGACACCAGGAATCAATTCCTCCAGGGTGAAACCACACTAACTCCCTCCGCCCCTTGCTAAAAGGTAAACACTGGCGAAGGGAAAGGTGTGACTGTAGATCTATTGCTTCCCGCTTATAGTTTAGCGCTCCTTTCCTTTAGAGGGAGGTGGGAAGGGCGGAGATGGAAGGGGAGAAATGCCACATGCTTTGACCAATTTAAATGTCATTTAAGTGTCCTTAAACGTCGGCTATGTCGCCTACCTGATCTCTTAATCGTATGTCATAAAAGAAATACAGAGGATTAAATCTAAGACAGGAGGAACTTCTCCTAAAAATTGGGTCGAGGGAGGCCCCCATGGCCCAGCTGTTTTTTTATTAGGATGTGAACTGATTAACAGGAACTAATGGAATGCCTTCTTCCACACCTTGACATTAGAGAGAAATCCCCGCTCTATAATTACCCTGCAATAAACTATACCATCTTATTCACACACAACAGCTCACAATAAGTGAAATAGATAAAAATATTTTCCTTTTTATTTCAAATCTCTAGTCAGTGACTATTAATCAGCAAAATGACTGTAGTTAAAGACTTCAGTGGGCCAGTGAAATGTACATATATAAAATATGTGAAATATACAAAAATATGTGAAATATACAAATACAAATATACAAAACTAATAGCAATAAGAGGCGCTATCTTCAAAGAGTGAATGGGGTAGTAGTGTGACAAAATCATTTGATGATCATAAATTTATGTATAACTAAGAAAGTAGATACTTTGAACTATATGAAAATACTGTGACTATATAGATATTGGCCATCGTGCAAGTGGAATAATTCCAGGAAAATAAAGGAAACAATTTAGTGAACCATTTCAGGATTTAGTGAACCATTTCAGGAAGCTACTGACTAGATGTCCTAAATTTCATGATGCCATGTGAATGGAATTCTGCATCTCTAAAATACCTAAGATTATACTCAGAATACAAATCCCATATGTGATGTGTTTCAGGAAAATGAGTCATAAGTCGCAAAATTGATATTTTTCAAAGTGTTTTTTTCACAAGATCACATTATTGGAATGTTCTACTTTTTGGAGGGTTTATCACTTATAGCTATATAAATCGATGTATTGAATTTCAGGACAATCTATGTAATATATCCTTTCGTTTTAATGGTATCTCAAAATCCAGTTTTTGCGACTTATGACTCATTTCCCTGAAACACATCACATATTTCATAATGGAGTAATATTGTTCATGTATGACTGGTGTGGCAGAGCCAGTGGACGGACCCTTGTCCTTCTGCTACTCCTAGACCTCCTCCTACACACGTCGCCTTCCCAACATGCATCTGGGACAGGAAGTATCGGTCACTATGACGACGCGGCGCGGAGACAAACAGAGGATTGAGGAGAAGGAGGAAGAGTGGATATAAGGAGCGGTGGGCGGCGGAAATGAGACAGACGCTGACTCAAGCCCCACCGCCTTCTCCTACACCCGTCCTCTGTCTGCTGCTCTCCCTCCACCTCCTTATACACCCCCTCATCCCCTCCACCTCCTTATACACCCCCTCATCCCCTCCACCTCCTTATACACCCCCTCATCCCCTCCACCTCCTTATACACCCCCTCATCCCCTCCACCTCCTTATACACCCCCTCATCCCCTCCACCTCCTTATACACCCCCTCATCCCCTCCGCCTCCTTATACACCCCCTCATCCCCTCCACCTCCTTATACACCCCCTCATCCCCTCCACCTCCTTATACACCCCCTCATCCCCTCCGCCTCCTTATACACCCCCTCATCCCCTCCGCCTCCTTATACACCCCCTCATCCCCTCCATCTCCTTATACACCCCCTCATCCCCTCCACCTCCTTATACACCCCCTCATCCCCTCCGCCTCCTTATACACCCCCTCATCCCCTCAACCTCCTTATACACCCCCTCATCCCCTCCGCCTCCTTATACACCCCCTCATCCCCTCCGCCTCCTTATACACCCCCTCATCCCCTCCGCCTCCTTATACACCCCCTCATCCCCTCCATCTCCTTCTCCTACACCCCCTTCACCTCCTTCTCCTACACCCCCTCATCCCCTCCACCTCCTTCTCCTACACCCCCTCCACCCCCTTCTCCTACACCCCCTCTCCCATCCTACCCCTTCTCCTACACCCCTCTCCCATCCTACCCCTTCTCCTACACCCCACCTCCCATCCTACCCCTTCTCCTACACCCCCTCATCCCCTCCACCTCCTTCTCCTACACCCCACCTCCCATCCTACCCCTTCTCCTACACCCCACCTCCCATCCTACCCCTTCTCCTACACCCCTCTCCCATCCTACCCCTTCTCCTACACCCCACCTCCCATCCTACCCCTTCTCCTACACCCCCTCTCCCATCCTACCCCTTCTCCTACACCCCACCTCCCATCCTACCCCTTCTCCTACACCCCACCTCCCATCCTACCCCTTCTCCTACACCCCCTCTCCCATCCTACCCCTTCTCCTACACCCCACCTCCCATCCTACCCCTTCTCCTACACCCCCTCTCCCATCCTACCCCTTCTCCTACACCCCACCTCCCATCCTACCCCTTCTCCTACACCCCACCTCCCATCCTACCCCTTCTCCTACACCCCCTCTCCCATCCTACCCCTTCTCCTACACCCCCTCATCCCCTCCATCTCCTTCTCCTACACCCCACCTCCCATCCTACCCCTTCTCCTACACCCCCTCTCCCATCCTACCCCTTCTCCTACACCCCACCTCCCATCCTACCCCTTCTCCTACACCCCTCTCCCATCCTACCCCTTCTCCTACACCCCCTCTCCCATCCTATCCCTTCTCCTACACCCCCTCTCCCATCCTACCCCTTCTCCTACACCCCACCTCCCATCCTACCCCTTCTCCTACACCCCTCTCCCATCCTACCCCTTCTCCTACACCCCTCTCCCATCCTATCCCTTCTCCTACACCCCCTCTCCCATCCTACCCCTTCTCCTACACCCCACCTCCCATCCTACCCCTTCTCCTACACCCCCTCTCCCATCCTACCCCTTCTCCTACACCCCCTCTCCCATCCTACCCCTTCTCCTACACCCCCTCTCCCATCCTACCCCTTCTCCTACACCCCCTCATCCCCTCCACCTCCTTCTCCTACACCCCACCTCCCATCCTACCCCTTCTCCTACACCCACCTCCCATCCTACCCCTTCTCCTACACCCCCTCTCCCATCCTACCCCTTCTCCTACACCCCCTCTCCCATCCTACCCCTTCTCCTACACCCCCTCTCCCATCCTACCCCTTCTCCTACACCCCCTCATCCCCTCCACCTCCTTCTCCTACACCCCACCTCCCATCCTACCCCTTCTCCTACACCCCACCTCCCATCCTACCCCTTCTCCTACACCCCCTCTCCCATCCTACCCCTTCTCCTACACCCCACCTCCCATCCTACCCCTTCTCCTACACCCCTCTCCCATCCTACCCCTTCTCCTACACCCCCTCTCCCATCCTATCCCTTCTCCTACACCCCCTCTCCCATCCTACCCCTTCTCCTACACCCCACCTCCCATCCTACCCCTTCTCCTACACCCCCTCTCCCATCCTACCCCTTCTCCTACACCCCCCTCTCCCATCCTACCCCTTCTCCTACACCCCCCTCATCCCCTCCACCTCCTTCTCCTACACCCCACCTCCCATCCTACCCCTTCTCCTACACCCCACCTCCCATCCTACCCCTTCTCCTACACCCCCTCTCCCATCCTACCCCTTCTCCTACACCCCACCTCCCATCCTACCCCTTCTCCTACACCCCCTCTCCCATCCTACCCCTTCTCCTACACCCCACCTCCCATCCTACCCCTTCTCCTACACCCCTCTCCCATCCTACCCCTTCTCCTACACCCCACCTCCCATCCTACCCCTTCTCCTACACCCTCTCCCATCCTACCCCTTCTCCTACACCCCCTCTCCCATCCTACCCCTTCTTCTACACCCCCTCTCCCATCCTACCCCTTCTCCTACACCCCCTCTCCCATCCTACCCCTTCTCCTACACCCCCTCTCCCATCCTACCCCTTCTCCTACACCCCCTCTCCCATCCTACCCCTTCTCCTACACCCCCTCATCCCCTCCACCTCCTTCTCCTACACCCCACCTCCCATCCTACCCCTTCTCCTACACCCCACCTCCCATCCTACCCCTTCTCCTACACCCCCTCTCCCATCCTACCCCTTCTCCTACACCCCACCTCCCATCCTACCCCTTCTCCTACACCCCTCTCCCATCCTACCCCTTCTCCTACACCCCCTCTCCCATCCTATCCCTTCTCCTACACCCCCTCTCCCATCCTACCCCTTCTCCTACACCCCACCTCCCATCCTACCCCTTCTCCTACACCCCCTCTCCCATCCTACCCCTTCTCCTACACCCCCTCTCCCATCCTACCCCTTCTCCTACACCCCCTCATCCCCTCCACCTCCTTCTCCTACACCCCACCTCCCATCCTACCCCTTCTCCTACACCCCACCTCCCATCCTACCCCTTCTCCTACACCCCCTCTCCCATCCTACCCCTTCTCCTACACCCCACCTCCCCTCCTACCCCTTCTCCTACACCCCCTCTCCCATCCTACCCCTTCTCCTACACCCCACCTCCCATCCTACCCCTTCTCCTACACCCCTCTCCCATCCTACCCCTTCTCCTACACCCCACCTCCCATCCTACCCCTTCTCCTACACCCTCTCCCATCCTACCCCTTCTCCTACACCCCCTCTCCCATCCTACCCCTTCTCCTACACCCCCTCTCCCATCCTACCCCTTCTCCTACACCCCCTCTCCCATCCTACCCCTTCTCCTACACCCCCTCTCCCATCCTACCCCTTCTCCTACACCCCTCCCCCGTCTTCTGTCTGCTCCTCTCCCTCCTTATACACACTCCTTCCCTCTATCCTCAGGAACACACCCTCCCCCTCCTCTTTCCCTCCTTCCCTCATCTCCTCCTCTTCCACCTCTGCTTCCTCCTCCTTTCTTCCTATACCTGTCCTTCCCTCAACAAATCAGTAACAAGAGACATCTACAACAAGACTCAAGGCAAAGACCGTGTTCGGTTGTCAGACTTAGCAAAATAAACAGATTATCTTACTGCTTAATACTCAAATATTGATCTTTGTCAAGGCAACATTTATAGCGGCTCCCCAACACAAACGTGCGGATGTAGCTCAACCCATTCCCTCAGGTTAGAGAGCCAGGACCAACGTTCAACCCTAGCACAAGTCTTAATTCATTCATTAGCTTTAATTCATTAAATTCATTAAATTCATTAATTCATTAGCTTGTCTGTTTTCAATGGGATATTATTATGAATGCTTCAAACACTTCAGGGCTTCCTTTGCGCGATTTTAGGATATATGCAACTTTCATATTAATGGTTAATATGAAAGAGCACGGCGTCGACTCAAATGTATTATATGTCTTTTAATCATCCTACAATTGCTTGTATCATCAATGCATCTTGAGTATGGATATTGTTCTTATATTAATACATTGATTTATGTATACCTATGTTTAAAAAACTGAAGTTACCTATCTCTTCTGTGTTCGATAAAGTTATATAGTGGTTAAAGCAAACATCATTTGTAAGCGAACTTTCTTTTCACTGTATTATGTAAAAAAAAATTCTCTATTAATTCAGGCTGTCCTGGGAATATTTGTGCTTTATGTATGGAAATGTTCATAGACCTGAATAAAATATTTTTAAATCTAAAAAAAATCTTATTTCATTTAAAATGTATCCAGGTAACAATGAGGGTTGGCATGTGTCACTGCGCATGGACACGATGAAGACTTCGCTTATAACTAATACCAATTTTATAACTAATACCAATTATATTTGATAATAGTACACTCAAAACGTCATCTTTGAATGTCTTTTCCATTTTAATTTTTAATTAAGATGTCAGTCACGAGTTATTTCTGTCAGAAGCTAATAAAGGCATTCCATGTTCAGCATATAATATTCACTAGATTCTAAAGTCCATGGCGGACATTTATATCCTCGGTACATTTATATGTGGGTCAGATTTTCAGAAAATGTACAATTGCCAGCTCTACACATTTAGGAAATTCTCCTAATTGAGGCTGAAAAATGAAGAATACGGGGTATATCTGAGTATATTTGGTATCGCATTCATTTAAAGTATCAGTTCTGTTATGTTAAACTGCATTTTGAAGCTCATTTTTGTCTTAAATATGGGTTATTTGAGAGGATTGGTGAAGGCGAATTGTACATTTTCTGAAAATCTGACCCATGTACTGGTGTCCACATAGATGATGCTAGTGAGGGGAACAGGCATATGATATATTCATATTGTGATAACATCAGGCCTTACCCCACAATTACACCAGTGTTATAATGTAGGGTTGCATAAGTGAATTGGGCAGTGCATATATGGGTCAGATTTTCAGAAAATGTACAATTGGCAGCTCTACACATTCAGAAAATTCTTCTAAATTAGGCTGAAAAATGAAGAATACCAGGTATATCTGAGTATATTTGGTATTGCTTCATTTAAAGTATCAGTTCTGTTATGTTAAACTGCATTTTGAAGCTCATTTTTGTCTTAAATGTGGGTTATTTAAGAGGATTGGTAAAGGCGAATTGTACATTTTCTGAAAATCTGACCCATATACTGCAGCAAGGGACGAGGCTGTGTCAGTATAGTGACCAGTCCAATATCAAGTTTGCCCAAATTTGACAACTAATACTTCCACGATTACTATTTATTAACTAATATCACACCATTTTAATTTGATACGAAACAGAAACTAACTATTTGCTGCATCTCGGTGCATCTCAATTTTTTTAAAAACACATTATTAAATAGAGAAATGCAGGCATGTGGGTCAGATTTTCAAAAAATGTACAACTCAACTTCGCCAATCTTCTCAAATGACCCAAATTTTGGACGAAAATAAAGTTCAAAATACAGTTCAACCTAACCAAACAGATTGCTAGAATCAATGCAATGCTGAATATACTCAAATTTACCTAGTATTGACCTAATTGCAGCCTGATTCAGCAGAATTTACTAAATGTGTAGAACTGACAACTGTACATTTTCTGAAAATCTGACCCATGTACGTTGGTGGCCACTCAGAGGAACATTACTTTTGTAAAACATTCAAGATAAAAGAAAGCTTGACAAGGAACACGTTCTAAACTTCCCTAGCTACCAAATATTCACACTATTTTAGTTTTGCAAGGAAAATAATGCAAAATTCTAGAAACTCGTTAACCTATCTGACCTCACATATTTGGGTGGTCATGTTACCATAAACCCAACATAACCCCTAAGTAACGTTTGGGACATCAGGGCATGGGGTAAATGTTGGCCAATCACAACACAGCTTTATATTAGTGACAATACCTGGTGGTAGAGGGCGACACAAGCGTTGTAGACCACAATGCATTGCAGTAGGCATGTTTCTATGGTTCCATTAGACGCTAACGGGTTCTGCAATAATTGCAGACCTCATGCAACCCTTTGTGCAACCCCTAACTGGTGCAATTGTCTGCCTGTATACTAAACAAACTAGCCAGGATTTACTGGACTCGCAATATAAGGGTCAGATTTTCAGAAAATGTACAATTCACCTTCGCCAATCCTCTCAAATAACCCAAATTTCAGACGAAAATAAAGTTCAAAATACAGTCCAACCTAACCAGACAGATTGCTAGAATCAATGCAATGCCGAATATACCCGAATTTACCTAGTACTGACCAAATTGCAGCCAGATTTAGCAGAATTGACTGAATGTGTACAGCTGCCAATTGTACATTTTCTGAAAATCTGACCCATAAAGCAAATCAATGATTTTGTTCCAACTGCTGGTCATTGTAGCTTTTTATATAACTTTGATTAATTGCTGAAACAGAAATGCATCGGTCTTGTTGGAGGCAATGCCGCAGGGGCACTAGTCCTACTTCTGAGGTAGCATACGGTCAGATTTTCAGAAAATGTACAATTCGCCTTCACCAATCCTCTCAAATAACCCATATTTAAGACAAAAATAAGCTTCAAAATGCAGTTCAACATAACAGAACTGATACTTTAAATCAATGCGATACCAAATATACTCAGATATACCCAAATTTATCACTTGTTTAGCAGAATTTAGCAGAAATTACTAAATATGTAGAGCTGCCAATTGTACATTTTCTGAAAATCTGACCCCATATCACTTTGTGAAGCATTTTACACATTGGGCAAACTGCCGGGTCCTGCCAGGATGAGGATGTTGTTCTGCAAGTCCCGTATGCCATCCCATGAGTCTCTGCGTCCGTTCACAAACGGCAGATTATAGTTAATCCTTTCTTCCTTTCCGTCTCTCTGTCACTTTGTTTTTCTTTCCTTCCTCCAAACCTCTCTTCCGTCTTCTTCCTTATTAATTGCTTTTTATATAATATTTGTATTCTTGTTATTCCTCTTTATTATGAGCTATGTATATTTGGTGCATGGATCAAGTATACGAAAATATGTACTCATCTAATGAATTCATCTTTGGAATAAATCCTTTGCTAAAAATGCTGATTTTATAGACCTTTCTCGTGAATTGGAACCTGTAGAGCCTAGATCAACGACAGCCTACATCACAGTTCCCTTGTTACTACACCCTCTCTCCATGCCCCTACCACTCCCCCCCCCACCTCTCACTCCACCCCCACCTCTCCATGCCCCTACCACTCCCCCCCCCCACCTCTCCATGCCCCTACCACCCCCACTCTCACTCCACCCCCTCTCCATGCCCCTACCACCCCACCACCACCTCTCACTCCACCCCCACCTCTCCATGCCCCTACCACCCCCTCCCCCTCTCCATGCCCCTACCACTCCCCCCCCCCACCTCTCACTCCACCCCCACCTCTCCATGCCCCTACCACCCCCTCCCCCTCTCCATGCCCCTACCACTCCACCACCACCTCTCCATGCCCCTACCACCCCACCACCACCTCTCCATGCCCCTACCACTCCACCCCACCTCTCCATGCCCCTACCACTCCACCACCACCTCTCCATGCCCCTACCACTCCACCCCCACCTCTCACTCCACCCCCCCCCTCTCCATGCCCCTACCACCCCCACCCCCCTCTCCATGCCCCTACCACCCCACCACCACCTCTCCATGCCCCTACCACTCCACCCCACCTCTCCATGCCCCTACCACTCCACCCCACCTCTCCATGCCCCTACCACCCCACCACCACCTCTCACTCCACCCCTCCTCCCTCTCCATGCCCCTACCACCCCCTCCCCCTCTCCATGCCCCTACCACCCCCACCCCCTCTCCATGCCCCTACCACCCCCTCCCCCTCTCCATGCCCCTACCACTCCACCCCCACCTCTCACTCCACCCCCCCCTCTCCATGCCCCTACCACCCCCACCCCCCTCTCCATGCCCCTACCACCCCACCACCACCTCTCCATGCCCCTACCACCCCACCCCACCCTCTCCATGCCCCTACCACTCCACCCCACCTCTCCATGCCCCTACCACCCCACCACCACCTCTCACTCCACCCCCCTCCCTCTCCATGCCCCTACCACCCCCACCCCCTCTCCATGCCCCTACAACTCCCCCCCCCCACCTCTCACTCCACCACCCCCCCTCTCCATGCCCCTACCACTCCCCCCCCCCCCCACCTCTCCATGCCTCTACCACCCCACCCCCACCTCTCACTCCACCACCCCCCCTCTCCATGCCCCTACCACCCCCACCCCACCTCTCCATGCCCCTACCACCCCACCCCCACCTCTCACTCCACCACCCCCCCTCTCCATGCCCCTACCACCCCCACCCCACCTCTCCATGCCCCTACCACCCCCACCCCCACCTCTCCATCCCCCTACCACCCCACCCCCACCTCTCCATGCCCCTACCACCCCCACCCCCACCTCTCCATGCCCCTACCACCCCCACCCCACCTCTCCATGCCCCTACCACCCCCACCCCACCTCTCCATGCCCCTACCACCCCCACCCCCACCTCTCCATCCCCCTACCACCCCCACCCCACCATGCCCCTACCACCCCACCCCCACCTCTCACTCCACCACCCCCCCTCTCCATGCCCCTACCACCCCCTCCCCCTCTCCATGCCCCTACCACCCCCACCCCCCTCTCCATGCCCCTACCACCCCCACCCCCGACCCACCCCCCAGTACAAGTCCTGATTTCCCCCGAGGGTATGAGGTACCAGTGCGGCTGCCTCATCATCTCTAAATTATCACAATTTTAATAAATTCTCCCTCACCCGCCAACACCCTCGACATTATAGGTCTCCCCACCATGGTACAGCCCGCCTCATACAACTGGTCACTTACTTGATAGTAAACAGTCTAATAATCTGATAAGTATTTCTAGATTTTGAGGTTGATGTTTTTGTTTTTGAAAAAAAAGTTTCCAATATATCTGGGGGTCAATAAACAGTAAAGTAACTAAATGTAATCCATATGAGGACCTGTAAAACTAAAGGATATATTACATAGATTGTCCTGATATTTGAGACATTAATTGATATAGCTATAAGTGATGAACTCTCCAAAAATCAGAACATTTCAATAATGTGATTTTGTGAAAAAAACACTTTGAAAAATATCAATTTTGCGACTTATGACTCATTTTCCTGAAACACATCACATATGTCATGCGGTTAAATAGACACCAAATCCACGTCCACTATAGAATATCCACATGTATTTGAGTTTCATAGATCATCTAAACATCAATGATTAAGCAATATTCTGCCTATTTTTGGTTGAGAAAAGAATCACTAAATATTTGTATGTTAGATTTAAATTGAATCATCCTGCACTGTAGCTTAGTCTTTGTGGAATGCTTATAAAACAGTAGTTGTATTCAGTGACATGTAATTCCCAAAATCCCATTCTTTGAGACGGCCTCCGCGCTCTGGTCATGTGGTACAGGTAGCAACGACGGCCGCCATCTTTCTTTGGTGACGCCAAGCAGCTAGCAACGCATACCGCCCGTGTATATCAACCACAAATTCTGAGGAACAATTGATAATTTTGCCCAATAATAGAGCGTGGTCGGGGCGATTTACGGTAAAAATACCACTCTTGCTCTTAGTCAAAGTTGGCCTAGCTTCCACCCAACGTGTATAGGCCTACCTTTAAGTCATAATACCTGCGCGACTGGTAGAGGCTATATGATGTGTGAATGCACCACCTAGTTTTATAGGCCTAGAAATATCTCCCTGCCAAACGTTAGTCTATATATAATGAAATTGCTAATTCCAAACATGTGACAACAGTGTGTGAAATTTACCCACCAACACAGAAATTTACCCGCCCGTAAATTACCCCTCGATGAAAGAAGTTAAAGTGATTTCAATCACACAATTAAATTATGAAATGTCATCCTTTCTTGGTATCAAATCAAGATAGAAGTTATATCTTAATGTTTAATAGATGATTGAGTTCCATAAATGTAAAAATAGGACAGAAAGGAATCCACTGCCATCCTATCTCCCACTTCCCCCTCCCTCTGTCTGTCTAGCCTCTACCCCGACCTCTCTCTCTGAGGGAAAGTGAGGGAGAAAAAGAGAGGAGGGTGGAAGAGACATCCTCCAGACAGAGCTTAATTCCTTGCGAGTTTTCTTTTTTTTTCTTTTCTTTTTTTTAATTTCCATTACCCTACGTCCATCATGGATATCCTAGAGTGTTGCCTGTTACATAGATCTAATTGAAAAAATGTTTATTGAAAAATAGCTACTAATTATCGACAATTAGACATATCATTAATCAAAAACCCACATTCAGCGTTTTCAGCCAATCTTATCAAGCATATAACACATAAGAAATTCCGTCTACTCTATCTCGTCAGAACTTACATTTTCTTTACTTTCATCCCTTCCCTCTGAAATTACCTCCACTATCTTGATTCCTACATTCAGCACATTATCATTTCAAATAGTCTCGATCACCTATCTTATTCGTTAGTCTACACACAAATACAGTAAATTCGTCATTGGTCATACAGATTAGTAGAATCTGCCCTGCTTTGGGAGGTTGGGAACAGAGAGAGAAAAGATAGGGAAGATAAATTCACCCACCCACAAAGTACTCCTCTATGAAATCCTCAACAAATAAGGGTTTTACCCGCCTGCATCATTTTTTACCCGCCATAATTTTAACATTATAAAATACAGTAAACTTAAGATATGTCCTAGAACCAGGGAAATACCCAGTCTTTTACGGACGAAGCCTCATCGAAGGCATGCGCCTATACCGCACCACTGACGGGGCCAGGGTGACCAAAAGCGGCGGCACATTTCTGCCCAATGTCTGGCCTCACTCGGGCTGGGTAGACACTCAAAGTTGCTAAGGTACTAATGTGTCATGATATGACAAGGACATAATTTTATGGAGTTTATTAGAGAAGAGAATTTGTCTACTTTATAGACATTTTCTTTCGTCAAAAATCAGCATTAACTTTAAACACAAGCACTTCCTAAAATCCGTACGTCGACGGCCGCGCTCACATTACACACAGTGCATAACAAGGCTAGCAACACCTTTGTATTCACCGCCGCGGGAGTTGCTACTGTCACGACCGCAGCGCCACCTGCAAAGTACCCGGATTCCCGTCTCAAAGAATGCAAATTAAGATTAAAATAGCGGGCATGCGAATCTGGATTTTGACTGTGATCAACGGCCAAGAGCTATAGTAGCTGGATATGTCAATAAGGGTAGCAGCACATTATAATTGTTGCTGTATACAGCTGTCATACGTAGTGACCTATAGATGAAGGCTTCCTCACCAGTGGGTACCAATATGCACCAGTGACATCGGACACATCTCACTCTACAGTCTAAACACTACGCGGGTCAGATTTTCATAAAATGTACAATTCAACTTCGCCAATCTTCTCAAATAACCCAAATTTCAGACGAAAATATAGTTCAAAATACAGTTCAACCTAACCAAACAGATCGCTAGAATCAATGCAATGCCGAATATACTCGAATTTACCTAGTATTGACCAAATTGCAGCCTAATTTAGGAGAATTTCCTAAATGTGTACAGCTGCCAATTGTACATTTTCTAAAAGTCTGACCCACATTAGTTAGAACCCCATGCTGGGCACACTGCACACTTTGTAACTTTGGTCTGATCATGAATGTTCATTTCATTAGGCTAGGCTCCATGTGGCACTGGGTATGTCAGTTCAATTCAATCGATTCTGTTTAAATGTACACATATTTAGCCACATCTTTGTCATCAGAATGTGAGACCAGAGGTATTATAGCTGATTCCTGATTATTCACCAACATGCACAGCTGCCAGTACAAACCTAACATACAACATCCACTAAAGGACGTACAGGGCCTTGCACCTTCAACTATATCACATTTACTCATATATTATATTTTGAATATGTATTATAATGGGGAGATTACGCGCATAAATGACTAAATGACTACACGAGGACATTCTATAGGAAATTGTAAAATGACATTTATTAGGATGCGTATAACTTTATCTAACTGTTGGTCTCTGGATTAATTCCGTTCCCTAGCGAGGGCCACGACAGAGTATACAGCAATGACAAAATAATGAAAGGAAATATATTAAAACTTTTAAATTCATTTGCGAATGCAACGACATGTTTTAACTATGTTATTGGTTGTTCCGCAAAGTATAAAAAAGGAATACTTTTAATATGATTTATATCATTTATACTTGATGTGCAAACTACATTACATTTGTATTCATCTTATGTACGGAAGATTATAAGTTATGGGTCAGATTTTCAGAAAATGTACAATTGTCAGCGGAACACATTTAGTAAATTCTGCTAAATTAGGCTGCAATTTCGTCAATACTAGGTAAATTCGAGTATATTCGGCAGTGCATTGATTCTAGCAATCTGTTTGGTTAGGTTGAACTGTGTTTTGAACTTTATTTTGGACTGAAAATTGGGTTATTTGAGAGGATTGGTGAAGGTGAATTGTACATTTTCTAAAAATCTGACCCATAAGTTATATAAATCTTGAAAAATTAAATTTTGCTTTGAAAGATGGTAAGTACACATAAGTAAAATCTCCGCTTGTGTTCTTATTTAATGAAGGATGAAGTTACACAATTAAACGTCCCAAAGCTTTTCGGTGAAAAAGCCTTCTTCATACGGCGGTGTATCGATGAATAAAAACCATTAAATTAAATTTGACTTGATGTCGGTTAGTATATAGGTCAGATTTTCAGAAAATGTACAATTCAACTTCGCCAATTTTCTCAAATAACTCAAATTTCAGACGAAATTAAAGTTCCAAATACAGTTCAACCTAATCAAACAGATTGCTAGAATCAATGTAATGCTGAATATACTCGAATTTACCTAGTATTGACCAAATTGCAGCTTAATTTAGCAGAATTTCCTAAATGTGTACAGCTGCCAATTGTACATTTTCTGAAAATCTGACCCATATGAGAAACTCCTACTGGTGTGTGTGTGTGTGGGGGGGGTGAGGTCATTAGTTGGCGTGTAACTGTACTGGAGGAGTGGGGGTATCATTAGTGAGAGTGGTAGGGCAGTGGGACAGGCGGAATAATGTAAACAACAATAGGGTCAGATTTTCAGAAAATGTACAATTTACCTTCACCAATCCACTCAAATAACCCACATTTAAGACAAAAATGGGCTTCAAAATGCAGTTTAACATAATAGAACTGATACTTTAAATCGATGCGATACCAAATAGACTCAGATATACCCAGTATTCTTCATTTTTCAGCCTAATTTAGCAGAATTTCCTAAATGTGTAGAGCTGCCAATTGTACATTTTCTGAAAATCCGATCCAATAATGCAGCCGACAATGGGTTGTTTGCAGGCCCAACAACCCAGGATGAATAATTAAACAGTCGCATAACAAACTCTGCTTTCTTTATGACTGATTACAACTGGAGGCAGCAGCAGGATGAATGGTGGCAACTGTTTGTCAATCTATGGGTCAGATCTTCCAAAAATGTACTACACATTTAGGAAATTCTCCTAAATTAGGCTGAAAAATGTAGAATACTGGGTATATCTGAATACATTTCGTATCGCATTGATTTAAAGTATCAGTTCTGTTGTGTTAAACTGCATTTTGAAGCTTATTTTTGTCTTCAATTTGGGTTATTTGAGAGGATTGGTGAAGGTGAATTGTACATTTTCTGAAAATCTGACCCATATGTCTCGCTTTAAATGGCTTTCATGGGTTTAGGTAATACTAGGGAGGTTCAGCAAGTCTATACGTAAACGTATCCGTATCTCTGATATATAAACATACGTTAAAAGGAAGAAATAAGTTCAGCAAAACATGGCGGGAAAAAATGTAACGTAACATATCAAGCAAAATGTTTGATCTCACAATTTATTGTTTATACCTAAAAAAAGATACAGATATGGTTACGAAATTGAGATAGGTTTGCTTGCGGAACCTTCCTACTAATAGTCTGGGTTTGGGGTATTGCTTATAAAAGACCAGTTGCATCGTGTTGGGCTGAAATATTCTTGCGTGTTTTATGGGTTTCATTGTTGTGGGTTCTACACCATATAGTACAGCGGCCAGAGGCTAAATTTGGGAGGGAACCCCTACCCACCGTATAACAAGCTAAATTTGAGGTATTTTGTGTAGAATTTCATGAATTTTCTGAATCTGAGGAAAAGAATTGCCCAAAAGGTGGCGAACATTATCAAAATGGCCTGTTTCCATGGAAACTAGTGATTTTTTTGTATTTTAGCAAAAAATAGGTTTTTAGTGTCCCATTTCTACACTTTTATCAGTATTGTGACCAAACTTGGGAATAACAATGTTGTATCTAAGGGTTATCATTTCCTTTCAAATCAATGACCTTGCTCAAGGTCAAGGTCACCAAATATGACCTTGAAATGTAAAAATAGCAAAATTCTGGGATGTGACATCCTATTTTCTCTTATGAAAATATGACAATAGAAGAAAATGGTAACTTAATGCATACAAATAATAACTGACATTAGGGGAAAGAAAAATAACCCATTTTTGGTATCATCGGAATGTCTGTTGTCATGGTAACCAAGCCTCACTTTTCATTCTATGCTAAATTTTGTGTAAATCTAAATTACATACTGCAGTCTATATCTTTTGAACAATTTATTTCAAAGCTACACAATTTATACATGTGAAAGGAATCCAAGAGTACTTTCATAATATATCTTTTAATTGACCTTTGTCAAGGTCAAGGTCACCATTTTCAAGGTCAAACATCAAATTTTGGTTCAAATTTGAGTATTATGTATGTATCTTTGGAACTATTTATCTCTTATGTATACAATTTATGCATGTGATAGAACACTAGCAACACTTCCATCGGACATCTTGTCAATGACCTTGGTCAAGGTCAAGGTCACCATATCCAAGGTCAAACATCAAATTTTGGTTTAAGTTTCAGTAATAGATATGTGTATCTCTGTAACAATTAATTTCCAGGCTACATACTTAAAGCATGTAATAGGGCTCTAAGTGCCCTTCCATGAGACATCTTGTCAATGTCATATGTCAAGGTTAAGGTCAAGATTTTCAAGGTCAAACATAAAATTTTGGTACTAAATGAAGTTTTAGGTATGTATCTCTGGAACTATTTATCTGTAGGGTGCATAATTTAATCATGTGATAGGGCTCTGAGAGGCCTTCCATTAGATATATTATCAATGACCTTGGTCAAGGTCAAGGTCATAATTTTCAAGGTCAAACATGAAATTTGGGTCCAAATTGTGGTATTAAGTAAGTATCTCCAGAACTATTTGTCTCTAGATTACACAATTTAATCATATGACAGGGCTCTAAAAGGCCTCTCGTTAAATACCCTGTCAATAACCTTAGTCAAGGTCAAGGTAACCATTTCCAAGGTCAAACCTGAAATTTAGGTCTAATTTTTACTACTAGGCATGTTTCAGTTGGCACTGTATCTTCAGATGCCATGAATTGAATATGTGACTTACTCGATATTGTTCCCTTAATCAAGAGCTCTGTATTGGTAACAATATGGAGGGTATCATAGTATATTTATGGACCATAAAGCAACATAGATAGTATAGCAGGGGGATTGGGGGGGTGTTATTCATGTGGTACTATAGCACTTCTCATGAGGCCGCCAGTGGCATCTCCTTAGTGGACACTGGGTCTAATAGTACTCATGGAGCAACATAATGGGGTCAGCATAGAGGGTATTAAGAGGGTCATGTAGTAAGATGGAGGGTAAACTGATGGTCATGGAGCAGTGTAAAAGGTATAATGTGGCCCATGGAGCAGCGTAGAGGCTCTAATGGGGGTCAAAGAGTAACATGGAGGTTAAAATGATGGTCATGGAGCAGTGTAGAAGGTGTAATGGGGGCCATGGGGCAGCATAGAGGGTATAATGGGGGTCATGGAATAACATGGAGGGTAAAATGATGATCATGGAACAACATAGAGGATATAATGGCGATCATGGAGCAACATAGAGAGTATAATGGGGGTCATGGAGCAGCATAGAGGGTATAATGGGGGTCATGGAGCAACATAGAGGGTATAATGGGGGTCATGGAGCAACATAGGGGATATAATGGGAGTCAAGGAGTAACATAGAGAGCATCATAGAGGGTATGATAGGGGTCATGGAATAACATAGAAGGTATAATGGGGGTCATGGAGCAGCATAGGGGTTATGAATGGGGGTCATGTGGTAAAATGGAGGGTATAATGGGGGCCATGGAGCACTATAGCGGGTATAATTGGGGCTATGGAGCCCTCTAGAGGATATCATGGGGGCCATGGAATAACATATATATATAGAGGGTATAATGGGTGTTATGGAGTAACATAGAGAGGGCATAATGGTGGTCATGGAGCAGCACTGAGGGCATAATGGGTGACATGGAGCCCTATAGAGGGTATGATGGTGGTAATGGAGCAGCATAGAGGGTATGGTTTGTTCTGTAATTATTATATGGAATAATTATGTATAATTATGGCGGGGGGGTCATGGAGGGTATAATGATGGTGATGGAGCAGCATAGATGGCATAATGGGGGTCATGGGGCAGCACAGAAGGTATGGTGGTGGTCATAGAGCATCATAGTGGGTATAATTGGGGCTATGGAACCCTATAGAGGGTATGATATGGTGGCCATGGAGCACTATAGAGGATATAATGGTGGTCATAGAGCATCATAGAGGTTATAATTGGGGCTATAGAGCATCATAGAGGGTATAATTGGGGCTATGGAACCCTATAAAGGGTATGATGGGGGTCATGGAGCATCGTAGAGGGTATAATGGGGGTCATAGAGGGTATAATATTGGTCATGGAGTAACAGAGAGGGCGTGATAGGGGTCATGGAGCCATATAAAGGGTATTATGGGGGGTCATGGAATAACATAGACCGTATGATGGGGGTCATGGAGCAGCATAGAGGGTATAATATGGGTCATGAAGTAACATAGAAGGTATGATGGTGGTCATGGAGCAGCATAGAGGGTATAATTGAGGTCATGGAGCAGCATAGATGGTATAATATAGTGCATGGGGCGTCGCCTCGGCATTGGATTGTTCTCTCACTAAAACCATGTCAACCAGTCGGGCTTGAAATCCTCCCACCTATGGGGAGCTTAGTTCCGCTGATGTCCATTTCTTAATGTTTGGCAATAAAAGTTACAACAACAAATAATTGGGGTCATGGAGCAGCATAGATGGTATAATTGGGGTCATGGAGCAGCCTAGAGGGTATAATGGTGGTCATGGAGCAACATAGAGGGTATAATTGGGGTCATCCATGGAGCAGCCTACAGGGTATAATTGGGGTCATCCATGGAGCAGCCTAGAGGGTATAATGGTGGTCCTTGAGCAGCATAGAGGGTGTCATTGGGGTCATAGAGTAAGTTAGAGGGTATGATGGTGGTCATATGGAGCAGCATAGAGGGTATAATTGGGGTCATGGAGCAGCATAGAGGGTATAATTGGGGTCATGGAGCATCATAGATGGTATAATTGGGGTCATGGAGCAGCATAGATGGTATAATTGGGGTCATGGAGCATCATAGAGGGTATAATGGTGGTCATATGAAGCAGCCTAGAGGGTGTCATTGGAGTCATGGAGCAGCATAGAGGGTATAATGGTGATCATGGAGCAGCATAGAGGGTGTCATTGGGGTCATAGAGTAACTTAGAGGGTATAATGGGGGCCATGGAGCATTATAGAGGGTATAATGGGGTCATGGAGCATCGTAGAGGGTATGATAGGGGTCATGGAGCAATATAAAAGGTATAATAGGGGTCATGGAATAACATAGAAGGTATAATGGGGGTCATGGAGCAGCATAGGGGTTATGAATGGGGGGTCATGTAGTAACATGGAGGGTATAATTTGGGGCATGGAGCCCTCTAGAAGATGTGATGGGGGCTATGGAGCACTATATAGAGGATATAATGGTGGTCATGGAATAACATAGAGGGTATAATGGGTGTTATGGAGTAACATAGAGAGGGCATAATTGTGGTCATGGAGCAGCACAGAGGGTATAATGGGTGCCATGGAGCCCTATAGAGGGTATGAGGGGGGCCATGGAGCATTATAGGGAATAAAATGGTCGTTATTTAGCAGCATAAAAGGTATAGAGTTCATCATGGAGCAACATTGAAGGTATGATGGAGGTCATGGAGCAGCATAGAGGGTATAACAATGGTCAATGAGCAACATCTGGAGGATGTAATGTAGGTCAATGAGCAAAATTTGCGTCAAAGAATGTGTCAGATGTTACTCAATTGAGTGTAATATCTATGCACAATATTGGTTATACTCCGGCCAAGATCTAGGTTTGAAGCCACAACAGGCTTACAGGTGAAGACTCGCCTAGCAGTCATACTTACTCACTTGACACCCCTTACTCATAGAATCCCCCTATGCTATACTATGTCATTAAAATGAGTGTCATTGATTGTCATTGAATAGATCCATGCAGCCAATCAAATTAGTGAAGTAAATTCAATGCATTTGAAAAGCTGATTCCTCTACTGAAATCTATCCATGCAAATGCCATAGGCAAAACTGGCCCTCTTTTTGTGGATACGCACACCTATCATGGCTTAAATACAACTTCTATTCACAGCTCTTGTGTGTTAGATGATTATTAGGGATTATAAGGGATTATTATTAAAAATTCAGATAGAAATCTTACCTTTGTCCTTGATAATTGTGACCTTATCCTTCATTGATGAAGGTTATTGACAACATGTCTTATGAAAATGCTGTTAGAGCCCTGTCGCATATTTTAATTGTGTACCCCAGGGAGAATAGTTCCATAGAAACCTACCTAATACAAGAATTTGGACCAAAACTTGATCTTTGACCTTGAAATGTTGACCTTGACCATGACATAGGTCATTGACAAGACATCTAATGCCTGTGCTCCCAGAACCCTATCAGATGCTCATATTGGGTAACCTAGGGATAAATAATTCCAGAGATACATATACCTAAATCTAAAATCAAGAAAAAATGTTATGTTTGACCTTGGATTAGGTGACCTTGACCTTGCCAAAGGTCATTCATATGATGTCTCATGGAAGTGATGTTAGTGTCCTATCACATGCATAAATTGTGTATGCCAGTGATAAATAGTTACTAAGATACATACATAATACTCAAATTTGAACCAAAATTTGATGTTTGACCTTGAAAATGGTGACCTTGACCTTGACAAAGGTCAATTAAAAGATATATTATGAAAGTACTCTTGAATCCCTTTCACATGTATAAATTGTGTAGCTTTGAAATAAATTGTTCAAAAGATATAGACTGCAGTATGTTATTTAGATTTACACAAAATTTAGCATAGAATGAAAAGTGAGGCTTGGTTACCATGGCAACAGACATTCCAATGATACCAAAAATGGGTTATTTTTCTTTCCCCTAATGTTAATTATTATTTTTATGCATTATGTTACCATTTTCTTCTATTGCCATATTTTTATAAGAGAAAATAGGATGTCACATCCCAGAATTTTGCTATTTTAACATTTCAAGGTCATATTTGGTGACCTTGACCTTGAGTAAGGTCACTGATTCGAATAGAAATGATAACCCTTAGATACATCAGTATTATTCTCAAGTTTGGTTACAATACTGATAAAAGTGTAGAAATGGGACAATAAAAACCTATTTTTTGCTAAAATACAAAAAAATCACTAGTTTCCATGGAAACAGGCCATTTTGACAATGTTTGCCACCTTTCCGGCAATTTTTTTCCTCAGATTCTGAAAATTCATGAAATTCTACACAAAATACCTCAAATTTAGCTTGTTATACGGTGGGTAGGGGTAACTTCTTAAATAATGGCTTTTTTGGCCCTTGGCCGCTGGCCTAATAATAGTACTTATTTGTGATGTGTTTCAGGAAAATGAGTCATAAGTCGCAAAAACTGGATTTTGAGATACCATTAAAACGAAAGGATATATTACATAGATTGTCCTGAAATTTGAGACATCGATTGATATAGCTATAGGTGATAAACCCTCCAAAATTTGGAACATTCCAATAATGTGATCTTGTGAAAAAACACTTTGAAAAATATCAATTTTGCGACTTATGACTTTTCCTGAAACACATCACATTTTAGGCAGGCTAATATAGCGGCATTATTGTTTATTATTTGTTAAGATCTTATTAACATAGGGTGATGCAACATCTCCGGGGGGGGGGGGGGGTTCACTTGCTTCAGTCTGTACAATAAAATAGGGCGACAGATAGAAACATGAGAGAGAGAATAAGGAGGTTTAAATATAGCTCTTGTATTATTTGCTGTTTTATATGGGGTTTGGCTCTGTTACAGTACATGGCTTCTACTCAATAGTGCTGGTTTTGCTACCCTTCAAAATTTCAAAAGGCAATTTTCTTGAATGGGTGTTGTATCTTAGAGATTCATTCTTTCTTTCAGATTTTATCATTTACTTAAAATGGCTAAAGGGGCTGCCAATGCCTGTTTCTAGTTGAGCTCAAACAGCTAGTCCCCCTTCTGACTGTCTCTGTCTGGCTCTAAACTTCTTTCTCCCTCTCTCTCATCCTTTCTCTCTCTTCCTTTCTCTCTCAACCATCTCTCTCTCTCCCTCTCTCTCACCCTTTCTCTCACCCCTCTCCCGCCCTCTCTCTCTCCCAACATCCATAATGTCCTGCATACACACAGCCGATTTGCCTCCCGATTGCCCCCGATTTAGGTCTTCTGGTGAATCCTATGATTTCATTTCCAATTCTGGTTCACGCTATTTCAAAAACATAAACAAGGATTAGAAATGAAAAGCATAGGATTCACCAGAAGACCTAAATCGGGGGACAATCGGGAGGCAAATCGGCTGTGTGTGTGCAGGGCTTAAGTATGTCTCCTTCCGCAGAAGCCACAGGACCTGCTTCAATTGCCAGCCTTTCTCTTTACCCCTATTTCACCCTGACACCAAAAGCTAGCCCTGCAGCTCCAACCTTCATCTTGTTCAGCCGCGCTGTGTTATAGGCCAGGCCTAGTTGTGTACTGTTTCTATTTGATTATAGGTTCAGCCTCACTTTGATCTGTTCCCATCAATGCGCTGTCAGGGCCCCCTCGTGTCTGCTCAGTGAATTAAATGCAAAGCGCCCCCTGTTTGTAAACTTGCGATCCATTCACCCCACTGCCATCTGGTGGAACTGTATATAACTAGCGCTGATGACGGCGGCGTCCATGATGCGTCATGCGCGTCCCTGTGGTTGCTAAGGACAAGGCAAAAAGTGGTTCTCAGGACACGAAACGGTTGGGTGGATCATAGGCCAAGCAATAGGGATGATTGTTTCACCTCCCCTAAGGAAGCCAGATGCATATGTTCGTGAATTTCATATTAATTGATCACACTTTGTTATTGTACCCTAACTTTTACCTCATATTCTAGTTAGTACTACTCACTGTTAGGTAGTTATTATATATTATTCAACTAAGCCTACCCTTAAAGAAACAGCTAAACATAGACAGGTAGAAAATAGCCCTTGGATATCAAATTAAATAGCCATGAAATTTATATCGGAGTATTTTATTGTAAATCAGTTTTGGCAATAACCAACCACCAGGAACCCACTGGAAGACTTGGAACCTAGGTCTCAAAACTGGACCTTCCTTTTTGTAGTCATCCTTTATGCAAATAAAAAATGTCTTGAATTGAATTGAATTGAAATATTACCATACACAACCCTACTCTAGGGCCAAGGCAAAAAGATGCTTCTTGGGACTTTGGGGTTCGATAAATCATTGCCCAAGCAAAGGTGTTGACTGTGAATGAATGAAGTCCCTCTATCCTTAAGATAAGCTACACAAAATCAAGAGGTAAAGCAAGAAATCTGTGTGATAGCTAATGTAATGGAATATATAGATAGGGAGGTATGTTAATGCTGTAATGATAGCCAAAGTTGTCTACGATTGCTAAATGTATGTAATATTTATGCTGTTCCAATGAAGTATTGCCACATGAAATAAGCCCATCATTGAATAGGTTTTACATATTCCTCATGCTAACTTCATAACTTGATCACATATGTGATGTGTTTCAGGAAATTGAGTCATAAGTCGCAAAAAATGGATTTTGAGATATCGTTATATTTGAAAAGATGAGACCAAGTCGATTCTAATGATAGTAAACAGTCTAATAATCTAATAAGTATTTCCAGATTCTAAGTTTGATATTTTTATTTTTGAAAAGAAAAGTTTGCAATATTTCTGGGGGGCAATAACCAGTAAAGTAACTAAATATACTCCATCTGAGGACCTTTAAACGATTAGATATATTTAATACATTGTCCTGAAATTTGATACATCGATTGATGTAACTATTATAGCAAGAACAGCATAGTATCGCGTATGAGGGGGGCTGTATTCTCCGAGTATGGCCGAAAACTACGAGGAGAATACAGGCCGCCGAAGACGCGATACTTTGCTATTCTTGCTTTTATTCCATGATTCTTAACTTAAAACAACTTAATTTGATTTAATTTCATCAAACTGAGTTGTCTGCATTGTCTCGAACGGTCGTGACGTCACTGTACAATACAGGGAGTTTATATTGTCCACCTTGTGAGCGGCAAGTATATCGATTATATTGTACGTTCACGGCCAAATCATGGAATAAAGGTGATAAACTGCCCAAAGATCAGGACATTCCAATAAAGTGATCTTATGAAATAAACACTTTGAAAAATATCATTTTTGCGACTTATGACTCATTTTCCTCAAACGGATCACATATACAGTTTACTCTCCAACAGATGAGGCTTCATATCAAATGAGTCGATTCT
This sequence comes from Sthenelais limicola, assembly GCA_942159475.1. Classification (NCBI taxonomy): domain Eukaryota; kingdom Metazoa; phylum Annelida; class Polychaeta; order Phyllodocida; family Sigalionidae; genus Sthenelais; species Sthenelais limicola. The sequence continues at coordinate 100,385,110 of OW804100.1, read as the reverse complement.
CTCAACGGGGGTCAGTCAGAGGATAAACATAGGGCAGTCAGCTCAGTAGAGATACAATCCGAAAGAAGGTGGCTGATAAGATTGTAGGAATCCTATCATCAATTTTATATTCTTATACCTTGTATTTTGTATCTGTATCGTATATACTATCTTTTATATCTTATATTATATTACAAAACCTAAAATATGTAAATGTCTATCCCTAATGTCAAGGGAACGGCCGAAAGACCTGAGTATAAATCCTGTTAGGTTCTCAGAGGCCTGTCGACCTGTTCGTCATATTTGTTACTCCTTGATGAATAAAAGATTACTCTATTCTATTCTATTCTATTCTATTCTATTCTATTCTATTCTATTCTATTCTATTCTATTCTATCAGGCTGTTGTTTCATCGGTCAACCGGCTGCCCTCCCTGTGAGAACTCGGCTCAGTGAATACGGGGCTTAATTTCCCTTACACCTTTTTCAAGCTCAACTCTGATTTTATTAAATTAAATTCATAAAAGCCCCCTGAGCCAAGAGTCCTCGATGTAATTAAAACAAGGGAAAACGTAAATCCTGTCTTCTAATTAAATGAATTTTCTAAATGCTCGTAAGAAAATAATTCAAAAACATCAGTCAAAACAATTACAACATACAGAGAGAAAAGATGAATAGGGGTAAAAAGATGGTGTGAGACAAGTCTGCTGAAATATTAAAAAGTTTAATTACATTATTTATATGTGTACAGTGTCCAGGCCATCTTTGTTCTAGAGTGTTCCAACCCATGAATCAGCCAGCCAGCCAAGCAAAAATCAGAATTTGATAAATCTCCCCATTTTTGTTTTTTAAACAAATTTAGGTTTCATTCTTATACAATCATGAATTTAGAGTAAATCCTGTCCCCATGAAATATGTTTTATATTTCTAGTAATTTTGGATAATGTGGATTTTCTTAAATTTGGAACTACATTTGATTGAAGGCCCGATCTGTTGTATTACTGGAAGCACTAAATCCAGAACGATTATAATTTTCAACCTATTATTCCGTCCTTTTATAAATTTAGAAACGTGAAAAATGATAATAATTGTTGAAATGTCATATAATGTAATTTTCCTTAACAAAATCTCCTTTTGAAACAATCCATGAGGAAATATGAATCGGAGACCGCAATGATTAGGAATTTATTCAAAATCGACATCAAATCTTTAGGAAATTTTGAATTTAGTTTTCAAGATAAACAACTTTAGCAACTTAAACATGATGCGGCACATCGCAAACAGTCGCAAGAGATTCATCCATTTCTCCTCTCCCTATGTATAAGAACAAGATGGCCTAAAACCCTGCCCGGACACAGCCGATTTGTCTTCCGATTGCCACCCGATTTTGGTCTCCCAATGAATCCTATGACTTCATTTCAAATCCTGGTTTATGTTCTTGAAATAACATAAACCAGGATTTGAAATGAAATCCTAGGATTCATCGGAAGGCCAAAATCGGGGGACAATCGGGGGACAAATCGGCTGTGTGTGGGCAGGTTTTAAGTAACGCGGGCGGGGGCACCTCAGAATGGTTTGGCAGATGTATGCATAGATCTATAGGTGAAATGGTTTGAATTCACCCAAATTTAATAGTAGCAGCTGCTAGCTGCTTGCGAACTAGTTGGGGGGCAATTTGGTGAAGTCATTCTGAAGTGACCCGGCCATGTTATAAGATAAGATACGATAATCTTTTGTGATAAAACAACTTGGTGTACTACTCACCGCCATTGCCTTTTTTCTCATCCTGTCTATGGGGGAAGGGGAAGAGCGCTCTACTCTTCTACCCTTTCTCCTCCACCTCTCACCTCTCCTCCATCACACTTCTTGCTCTTATTGGCGTCAGCGTCGCACTTGGTGTAGTTGTAGTTGACAGATATAAAGTTGTTGTATTCCGGCGTAAAACCATCCAAAACCTGCTCCTCTGGGGCTAGATCTGCTGCTGCTGCTGCAGCACGATGATGCATGGTATCCACCACAAATTCTTCAATTTTACCCAGGGCTAACTTCATCATCAATCACATTACATGCAGTTATTTCTCACATATAAAATTTATATAGAACTTTTCTCCGCTGAATATAAACTTTTCCGGTGCTGCACTGTTATGACCTTTAAGTCTGCATATTCTGACATTAGCACCTGGTGAATACGACTATCTGCTGCTGTCAGCCATCTTGTTTTATCCCCATGTAGTGTGTAGTAAGTCTGTGTAATACATAGGACTGCTGCTATACATTAGTGTCAACTGTAAGTCGGTGAGTATGCTTGCTTACATCCACCCTGGACGTGTCTTATCCTACTGGTTCCTAGTAAATTAAAAGGGTCAGATTTTCAGAAAATATACAATTCGCCTTCACCAATCCTCTCAAATAGCCCAGATTTAAGACAAAAATCAGCTTCAAAATGCGGTTTAAAATAACAGAACTGATACTTTAAATCAATGCCATACGAAATATACTCAGATATACCCGGTTTTCTTCATTTTTCAGCCTAATTAAGCTTAATTTACTCAATGTGTGCAGCTGCCAATTGTACATTTTCTGAAAAATCTGACCCAAAAGGGAATCAAATCTCTTAGCAATGCGTCCCCAACTATTTAGCGGGCAAAAATAGGGATATTTTGAAGAAAGTATTTCCGGACAATAATCATCGACTAAACTGACATAAATTCACCGGGATGGGACTAACAGAGATGGTTGCCTGAATCTACAGACCAAATTATCGGCCAGATTTCCATTTTTAATTTCGTAGTGATCGCTAGAGTAAGGGTTAGGTTGTGAGGCTTTCCAATCATTATATGATTTGAATCACATAGAAACCACAAACAATACAATGTATTCCTCCAGTATATATCCATTCACTTGGGTTTGTATAGAACAGCTATTTATATTTGTGATGTGTTTCAGGAAAGTGAGTCATAAGTCGCAAAAAATAGATTTTGAGACAGCATTATATTTGAAAAGATGAGATCAAGCCGATTCCAATGATAGTAAACAGTCTAATAATCCAATAATACGTTTTAAGTTTGATATTTTCGTTTTTGAAAAAAAAGGTTTCCTATGTTTATAGATGGGTAATTACCAGTAAAGTAACTAAATATACTACATACAAAGGTCTTCAAAACGGAAGGAAATATTTATTACAATGTCCCGAAATTTGTGATATGGATTCATATGCCTATAAGTACTAAACCCCCTAAAAGTCAGAACAATTCAATAAAGGGATCTTGTGAACAAAAACCTTTGAAAAATATCAATTTTGCGACTTATGACTCATTTTCCTGAAACACATCACATTTAACAGAAGTGTTTTGGCTTATTGCATGGAAGTGGCAGGCCGTCATCCATGGCCTACATCATAACAATAAGGTCAAACACTTTTTTTTTCTTTTTTTTAAATTTTATTTCGGGCCAATATACAATATTTAAACAATTTTTAGAAAAAAACGCACTATCCCTCAGGGAAGTTTTCATACGGTGCCATAGAAAAGATACATTCCAGAGGTAAAAGTATTTCTCTATTGTAATCTTTGGTTGTTTGTTATGAATGAAATGGCAGACAATAGAGTAAGACCAGCACGGGTCAGGGTGTCAGGACATGTACAGACCGAGTTTTATCCCGTAAATCCCAAATAACTGCAAAAATTGAGAAATAACGACATCAAATAAAGACATCAAATAAAGGTTATGAATTAAGGTTCTACATTAGGGCCTTTCTCTCCATGTCTACACTCTAAAATCCATCATCAAATAATAATAATAATTCATTAAATCCCACAAAGCACCTACACTTTTGTGCAACCACACGGCCACACGTGTATGTGTAAGTGTTTTAGATGGACCACCCCAGGCCACAATGAACATATTTAGATCGACTTGAACATAAATAACTTTCCGAGAATCCATAGATAACCCAGACGTTATTAACCTAGTAAGCCACCTTCTTATTTTACCAGAAATACTTGTTCTGGAATCCATAGAGAGAGAGATGTAATATTCAACTAGCATTTGAGACGTATCAGTCTAAGGTGCCCACCTCCTCAATTAAACAGTTATCCATAGATATCTAGATTAGGCATTGACGTTTAAGTGTTACGTTCCACCTCCTCATTTCACTAGAAATATCTTTCCTGGAATCACGGATATCTAGATTAGACATGAGTCTATTTATAGCTGGTGAGTGTCAGACTGCCGCCCATGTGACAGGGCGGTGGTGGGTGAGTGACAGACAGAAAGGTGACGACAACTAGACGCGCCTGGGTCAGATTTTCAGAAAATGTACAATTGGCAGCTCTACACATTTAGGAAATTCTGTTAAATTAGGCTGAAAAATGAAGAATACCGGGTATATCTGAGTATATTTGAAATGGCATTTATTCAAAGTATCAGTTCTGTTATGTTAAACTGCATTTTGAAGCTCATTTTTGTCTTAAATGAGGCTTATATGAGAGTATTGGTGAAGGCGGATTGTACATTTTCTGAAAATCTGACGCTGCTATTGTTGCATGTCTTTATATATATAGCTTACAGTGATAGCCAGCCCTTCCCCTTCCTCCCTCAACTGCTGGCTGGGGCAAGGAGGAGGAGGAGAGGTGGACGCACAGCCTACTATAAAATATAACAATGTCTTTCTCTGTTTCTAATATGGGTAAGATTTTCAGAAAATGTACAATTCAACTTCGCCAGTCTTCTCAAATAACCCAAATTTCAGACGAAAATAAAGTTCAAAGTACAGTTCAACCTAACCAAACTGATTGCTAGAATCAATGCAATGCCAAATATACTCGAATTTACCTAGTATTGACCAAATTGTAGCCTAATTTAGCAGTATTTACTAAATGTGTACAGCTGCCAATTGTACACTTTCTGAAAATCTGACCCATATAGATTACTATTTTGGGAATACTGGAATATGTCTCTAAAAACCTGCTGTGCACGTGCACTGAACGATTGTACAGTTTATTTATTTATTACTTTATATAGAGAGAATTTCCCTTTTTCATATATGAAAAGGCTTTTTATACCTATACTGGAATCTGCAGTCCACTAAGATATCTGAATCTCAAATAAATAGTGACGAAGGGCAGAGTAGAAGAACAGAGAAAAATGGTGACTTATCAAGAGTCTGGGACGCCTCTTATCAAGGTTATTAGAGATTTGGCCGGTCGTATAAAATGATTTATTATTATTATCTGACCTATCTGACCAACAGAGTCAATATTATTCTAATTTATTAAGCACCGAGGTGGAGGAGAAATGTGATGTGTTTAAGGAAAATGAGCCATAAGTCGCGAAATTTGGATTCTGAGATATCACCATATTTGAAAAGATGAGATCAAGGGGATTCCAATGATAGTAAACAGTCTAATAATCTCATAAGTATTTCTAGATTTTAAGTTTGATATTTCCGTTTTTGAAAAAAAAAGTTTCCAATATTTGTTGGGGTCAATAAACAGTAAAATAACTAAATGTAGTCCATATGAGGACCTGTAAAACTAAAGTATATATTACATAGATTGTCATGAAATTTGATACATAAATTGATATAGCTATAAGTGATAAACTCTTCAAAAATCAGAACATTCCAATAATGTGATCTTGTAAAAAAAACACTTTGAAAAATATCAGTTTTGCGACTTATGACTCATTTTCCTGAAACACATCACATTTAATGTGCCTACAGCAGGGTTTGACCCCACAACACTTTCATGCCTTTGGGTTCAATGCTTAGACATGCACTGTGCCAACCCAACCCAAAGTTAAACCCTGCCCACACACAGCTGATTTGCCTCCCGATTGCCCCCCGATTTGGTTCTTCCGATGAGTCCTAGGACTTCATTTCCAATCCTGGTTTATGTTATTTCAAAAACATAAACCAGGATTTGAAATGAGATCATAGGATTCATCAGGAGACCCAAATCGGGAGGCAATCGGGAGGCAAATCGGCTGTGTGTGGGCAGGGTCTTACATCTTCACTCTTTTACATAGTACGGGGCCTGACCTCTCTTATGAACGAAACTATTAAATTATATTAAACTGGCCTGATCATTGATGTGTTTGATATATGGACTAGCACAACCCCACCCTCACACATAAACACCTCGCATCACTTGTAACATCTGCCTAAGAATTGATTTGATAGTTACCAACAAATCCCGAGAATAACACGATATTGTATTATAATGTTTTCGCTGTATGAAATGTTTAAAGAAACAAAGACCTAGACTGCCAGGCTAGCGTGTAGGCCTATTATTACACCCCGCCTGTGGTGCAAGTTCCACCAACTTCAAGTCTCACACCTTTTATTTATAAATGACAACAGTTCCCTCAAGTCACAGCCCCTCGCCTGCCTCCCATGGGACGTAGATGGGTCAGATTTTCAGAAAATGTACAATTGGCAGCTCTACACATTTAGGAAATTCTCCTAAATTAGGCTGAAAAATGATGAATACCGGGTATATTTGGTAAGCATTGATTTAAAGTATCAGTTCTGTTATGTTAAACTGCATTTTGAAGCACATTTTTGTCTTAAATGTGGGTTATTTGAGAGGATTGGTGAAGGCGAATTGTACATTTTCTGAAAGTCTGACCCATATAAGAAACGTCTCCCACACGGCTCCTGCTGGCCAAGGGTTCAAACACGGGATGGCGGCAGCACCAAAATATCACCTCCACATCTGGGCTATAAATAGCAACAGCAGCAGGCGCCGCCCAGACGCGCTAAATAGCTCTCTTATGTTGGAGGTAGAAATGCGGCATAACAACACTCTCCTGGCTTGCCCGCATTTGGGCTATGGCAGGGGGAGGGGGGAGGGGGGATTCATAGGTGGTTAGGCCAAGAGAGGGGGGATTCATAGGTTGTTAGGCCAAGAGAGAATACTATTTAAAATACATTAAATCGTGCAGTGCTTACAGCAGTCACCTCCAGGGGGGAATGATCTCATCTGACCTTGAGCCTGACCTTGATCAGGTAAACAGCTATAGTGCAACTATCTGTTAGTGACCTTGATCATCTATATAACCCTGGACCTCCATAATATAGTGATGACACCATATTGAAGTGTATCTAGACAAACAGCACCCTACCGCTATTTCGCTAGGAATAGCTTTGCTATGTTTATTGAGACACATGACCGGTGCCCTGGCCAGAGGATAAAATGGTATAGTACCCAAAGCGCCCTATGATCGACCTGTTTTCATACTTTTTCCTAGGCTGGAACTTTCTAACCGATCCCAGAAGCTAGCTTGAGTTATGTGAAGCAACTTTCAAAGTTATTGATGGAACAGCCAACAGAGAAGAGCCACTGCCGCTCTAAGCCAATCAGATGCGATCACGTGCCCATGGGCACAATGACGTCATATATAGCGGCAAACTGGGGAAGCCCTCCTATCAGAAATCAAAGGACTGTCGCTCTTTGCAGGTAGAAATCTGGGATTACAATTTATTCCATTAAAAAGCTAACGAAATATAGCCAAGAATCGAATCCTAAAATCAGATCTAGCAAGGCAGTTAGTTCAGCAGCTGGGAAACGCCTGGCTCTGAATGCCGCTTTTGCGATGATCCTTTAGTTTTAGATGTCCGCTAAATATAAAAACAATAATAGGCGTACAGATCTTGTGAAATATAACCAATGTACTAAAATAAATATATCTTGCAGCGGTAACTATCTGGATTGATCAGGCGGCCTGGGGGGCGGGGGATTCAAAATGTCCAGCTCCTTACAACTTAATGTTCGTTCTATGCAACTAAAATTTGTAACTGCTTCTAGAAGAATGTAAAACTCTGAACCTCTAAAAAATAACTCTTCTCTTCTCTTTCAGATGGGTAGGAACAGATTGCACCAAACACAAACATTATTTGTTGTTGGTGGAAGCTGTGAGGTTGAGGTGCATTATAAAGTGGTTTATATGCGAGTGCTAATGTAGGCGTATAAAGTATGAATGATGTAGATTATGCATAAGGCCATGGCGGGCTGGTGACGTTTAGAGAGACAGAGGAGGAGAGCAAACATGGTGATATGGACCACCCGACCCTGGCTGGCACTGAGTGGAGGCATCAGTTTACCAATACTAGGCAACCCTATCCCCGCCACAGGCCACAGTAGCCTACAGGTACCAGGCATATCCAGGGGACGAATTGCTCCTTCTATTTCTCCCTCTCTATCTGTGATGTGTTTCAGGAAAATGAGTCATAAGTCGCAAAATTGATATTTTACAAAGTGTTTTTTTCACAAGATCACATCATTGGAATGTTCTAATTTTGGGGGAGTTTATCACTTATAGCTATATCAATCGATGTATCAAATTTCAGGACAATCAACGTAATATATCCTTTTGTTTTAAAAGTTCTCACATGGACTACATTTAATTACTTTACTGTTTATTGCCCCCCAGAAATATTGGAAACTTTCCTTTTCGAAAACGAAAATATCAAACTTAAAATCTAGAAATACTTATTAGATTATTAGACTGTTTACTATCATTGAAATCGGCTTGATCTCATCTTTTCAAATATAATGGTATCTCAAAATCTATTTTTGCGACTTTAATATGACTCATTTTCCTGAAACACATTATTCTCTGTTCTTGTGTCTCTCTATCCCTCGTACTCCTAACGTTGCTTATTCTATGTCTCCCCTTCATGTCTCTCAATCTGTCCTTGGTCTCTTTCTCTCACCTCTGTCTCTGTCTCAAGGTTATATGGGTTAGATTTTCAGAAAATGTACAATTCGACTTCATCAATAATCCTAAATAACTCAGATTTCAGACGAAAATAAAGTTCAATATACAGTTCAACCTAACCAAGCAGATTGCTAGAATCAATGCAATGCCAAATATACTCGAATTAACTTAATATTGGCCAAATTGTAGCATATTTAGCAGAATTTACTAAATTTGTACAGCAGCCAATTGTACATTTTCTGAAAATCTGACCCATATGGGATTCGTTCTCAACAACCCTCTCTCTCTCTCTCTCTCTCTCTCTCTCTCTCTCTCTCCCTGTCATTCCCCTCCACCACCACCCCCTCCCTCTCTCCCTCTCTCTCTCTCTCATCCATTTGTTTCTCTGTCTTCTTTTTGTCTCTATCACTCTCTCTCACCTATCGCCCTCTATTTCTATCTGCCTGTCTGTTTATCTCTCTCCCTCCTCTCCTTTATCTTATCTCTCTATCTATCCTCTCAGCATGTCATTCAGCCCCTTTCCCACCATCCCCCATGAACCCCACCAACGGAATACATGTGCATCGGGTTTGGGTGCTAATAAAATAGCCTTCTATACTCAGACAGTAAACCTAAGCTTTATCAAAAGGTAACTCTGTCTTAAGAATTGTGCAACATGCCCGGCCGTCTATATGAAGCTGGAGTCGGCAGCCAATCATGGGGAGGCGGGGGGGGGGGGCGGTATAGGGGATTTGCATGTGCCACTGCGCATGTCTACTGCAGTGCATGCTGGGATGGATTCTCTTGAAATCTGGCATTGAGTATTTGGCAACATTTTCATCGAAAATTGCAAGAATGTTTTCTTCACCTATATCATAGCTTGTATAAATGATTTATAAAAAACAAATGCATGATGGGAAAGATGGGGACTTGTGTCATGGAAACATACATAACACTTGGATATTGATATTAGAACATTGATAAATAGTCCATGCATGTTTTCTATAGATTTTAGACTGTACCATTAGTCCCATAATTCCATGCGAATCAAGATTCAAGATGGCGGCTATGCAAATCCCCTATTGGGGCGTGGTTCTGCTTATATTACACATATATATTATTCATCCTCTGTAGGAGAGTGTGGGGGGCGGGGGGGGGGAGTGAAGGAAAGGAGAAAGCAATGAGGATGGAGGACTGGGAGAGAAGGAAGGAAGAAAGAGGAGGCAGGCGAGAGAGGGGATAGAGTGAGAAGAGAGAAGGAGGCCAAAGAGACGAGACAAAGAAAAGGAAGACGGAGGGAGGTGTTATATATATGAAGATTCCTGGGTAATGGTACCTTATGGGTTATGGACATGTTACTTAATTAAGGTAATACATATAATAATAATAATAATCAATGATAATTATAGTCATAAAGTGGTTACCCATTGTTACGTCATTATTGCGGCGTAATATGATGTAACAGAAGGCGGGTAGCGAGAGAAAGAGGGGGAAGTATAGAGAGAGGTGAGAAGAGAAGGAGATAGAAGAGAGACAGGGAGAGGGCGGGAGGGTTTGGTGGGGACATTAGGGAGATTTAGCAACCAGAACGCACCAACACAACACTAACGCATTCACTAACTATTTGTACATTATTACCGCTGTGTGGATATCTCGAGAGGCCTGCAATGCAGATTCCCCCGGTCTAGAGGCTCTCGAGATATCCCCACAACGGTAACAATGTACTAAAAGTTAGTGGATGCGTTAGCGTTGCGTTGGTGCGTTGTGGTTGCTAAAACTCTCTATTACTTACAGCGATAACGGAAGAGTTCACAGCGGGGCTATCAGCTATCAGGCTATTGTGTTACAGGGAGGAGAGGCAGAGGCGAGGGCGGGCAGACGATTCCCATTAAATATTACGTCACAGGTAAAGCAGGTAAGGAACGCAGGTGACGTTTTCTAAACGTAACGTTGACATTACAGGTAAGCTGCTTGCTGCTATAGATAGGCAACAGTTCAATCGTGGGTTTGATCAACGAGCTTCAACACAAGTGGTTATATGTATGGGTCAGATTTTCAGAAAATGTACAATTGGCAGCTGCACACATTTAGTAAATTACGCTAAATTAGGCTGAAAAATGAAGAAAACCGGAGATATCTGAGTATATTTGGTATCACATTGATTTAAAGTATCAGTTCTGTTATGTTAAACAGCATTTTGAAGCTCATTTTTGTCTTTAATCTGGGCTATTTGAGAGGATTGGTGAAGGTGAATTGTACATTTTTTGAAAATCTGACCCGTATAAGAAAGGGAGATCCAGGGATGTCATGAAATTGAGGGAGAAGAGAGGACATAGTAGTAAAGAATAATAATATAATAAAGGATTAATGAGCGATATTGAGGGGCCGCCGGTGCACCAAACAGTACGCTAGCAGGCACCAAATAGAGGAAATAATTATCCAATAATTATCGAATTATCGATAGTTCATTGTTTTTATGTGGGTTAGATTTTCAGAAAATGTGAAATTGGCAGCTCTACACATTTAGGAAATTGTCCAAAAGTAGGCTGAAAAATGAAAAATACTGGGTATATCTGAGTATATTTGGTATCGCATTGATTTAAAGTATCAGTTCTGTTATGTTAAACTGCATTTTGAAGCTTTTTTGTCTTAAATGTGGGTTATTTGAAAGGATTGGTGAAAGTGAATTGTACATTTTCTGAAGATCTGACCCATATATGTCTTTTAGAATATGTTTCGAAGAAAAAACGCTTATGAATATAAGGAAATGGATTTTGATGTATCTATCATTGTCTACGTCCTGATGTCAAAAATGGTTATTTTTTATATAAAATTCTGCTTACGATGGCCTATGCCTTTAACTGAATAATTTAACCCCTTTGCCTAATGCAATCAGGCAACTTCTGAGAATATCAACGTTTGTCGCTGAAATGTACTTCTGTTGTCCTGAATAAACATAATTTAAGAATCAAAAATCAAATCAAAATTCTTTTAGTTTCTGTCCTAACACGTCCTAGTTCACGGACATGACCATTGTGTTTATAAATACGATGCCCTAGTAGTCCAGGCAATTTATGGTTTGACCCACCACAAATTGTAACAGAATTTATTTTTGCGGGAATGTGTAGAGTAAAGCCCCCTATATAACATATCAAAAATGGACATTTATATAATTGGGGGAAATTTGTCAAAATGGCCACTAGGTGGCGCTTGTTTCACGTTTTTTTGAATACTGGCCAAAATATCAATCTTACAGGTCTGTGTATATTAAACCATTTGTAGACAACAAAATTACCTTTCATTTGATGTATAACACATCTGTGTAGCCCTAATAGCTCAGAAGTTACAGAATTTTGAGTTTTCGGTAAAAAAATATAGTGTCAGAAATTATTTTTTCGAAACAAAAATACTGTGATTGATATTTGTCAGAGAGTTTCACTTACATTAAATCATTAATAGGATAGAAAGTTTACTTTCATATGCAGTATTAAACATTATTCTAAGATCAATATTTGTTGAAATATGAATTTTTTTCAAATAAATTGAATTACCTAAAAAATCACCTTTAATCTTATCTCCACATATGGGTCAATATCTCAAGTTTCATTCACTAAATTTAACTCTGTATTATTCCTAGGACCTAAGAAGTTCATATCCTTGCATGTGTATATGATAAGACCACTAACAATTAGTTTTATTCCTCACGTTTTAATTATTAAACATAATTTTTTCATATTTTTCCTTTTTTAAGTAAAATACCTTGATAAATATTTGTTGATCATTCGTTGTTTATTAAACCCACAATAGAGTGTAAAGTCTACTTAAAAACAAGGTATTGGACATAATTCTCTGATCATAATTCTTTGAGATATGAGTTTTTTAACAAATAAAACAGGAATTTACTACAAAATCACCCTCTACCCTAGCATATCTAGTTAAATATGGGTGAACTCTTAACTCATATCAAAATATCTAGGGGTAAAACATGCCCAATATTACGACAACAAAAAATGGCTGCCACTTAACTTTGAAATGCTATAAACTCAAGGCAAAATCATGTATATTCATGTATGAATACAATTTTTCCATGGTTTTGAGCATGAGGAATCTAGTAGAATATGAATAAAGTCAAGAACATCAATATTTGTTGAGTAATTGCACTGATACAGAGAAGAATTTGGGGAAAAACTAACTCAAATAGGCCTTATTTGAATTAAGATTTGTTGACTGGTGCAACTAAACTTGAGGATATATAAGACATCACCATGTCCTCTCTGTTAATTTATTTTCCATTGATAATTAAGGAAAACAATTACTAAAGAAATGTCAACATGTCATTGGATGTGCTTTATGTAGGTGCAGATTGGGTGCATGATGCATGCACCTGCAGGGTGTGTGGAGGCACATACCTACAGCTGTGGTCAGAGCCCCACCCACCCTCAGATTGGCCCTGCTCTATGTAAGAAATCAGTGCCAGCTGTCTTGAGCCGAATAGATAATTGCTGGTGTTCCCTATTGCATCCAGTGAAGTGACAAAAATATAATTCAAATTGTATAAGGACATTCATGACCAGGAAACTAGGGAACATATTTCTGCAGTCCTAACTGTAATTCAACATTTTGTTATTGATAACAATTATCACTATGATAACTGAAAGCACTAGTGTGCTGTTTACAGTCATCATTGCAATGACCCCAACCTGGAACACATTCCAAGTTTTTTTTTCTGCAAGAACTCCTAAGACTGCTGTAGTTACCCTGACCAGCAGATAAGATTCCCCTTGAAAGCTCATCTCAGTCACACAAGAACCTGGCAAACCAGAAATTCTTCATTTACTGTATCAGGTGAACATAACTATGTGAAAGAATACAGTTGACAGTTAATTATAACACCATAGCATGGGTAAATTAGACATTTGTGCATGATAAATTCCAAGAGTGTCCATGTTGTTCAATCATGGGGTTGTACTGTCTACTGTTCATGTTTAGATTAATCATTCCATGTACAGCCTTACTTTCCTTAACTTTGGTTTTAGTGAATATTATGAGAATATATCAGATGGAAGAATTAAGAGAGTTCCCATGGACAGACAAAAGCTTTTGCAACCGATAAGTAACAAAGTTTCTATAGGAGTTCAGTACTTGGACAATCACCAACTGTTTTGACATTTTATTGACCTAGGGACAGGCTTTTATTTTCAGAAGTTTGCTAGCATGCTTGCATTACAAAACAAAGATCAGGTGTGTTCCCAAAATAGAGGATAAAGAATGGCGGAGTTGTGCTTTTGTAATTCTACACAATGAAAATGTAAAAGACAGGATCAACTCCAGTATTAGCATTATTGGTAAAGACTTGTTACATGTACTGTATGTCTCCAATACACTTACTGCAAGTACACTGATCTACATACATATCTTACCACAGAGTATACTACTTGTGTTCACCTTCCTCCTAGAGAATTGGTGATGAAAGTACAAAGATGAAATATTCTGACCTGTATCTATTGATATGCTACTTGCTTGTGACTGACTATGAAGGCTTACGTAACTGCCAAAGTGACTGCAGCAGTCTGAGGTGTTATTACAGAAAGATTAACTAAGATTATGGATATTGCAATGGTGACTAAGCAAACTGCTTTTATACCAAATGGCACTCTGTATGGTTTATAATCGTGTTGAGACAAGCTGAAAAACAGAATGAGTTTCCAAGGGATGAGTTTCATTCTTAAGCTTGTCTCAACCCAATTATAAACCATACAGAGTGCAATTTGGTATTTATTACATACTGATTTATAGATTTATTTGTTATTTTCACCTTATCAGTACTGTATTTATTGTTATTGGTTGTCGGAACAATGTCGGAAAAGTTTCAAAACATGCAAGTCAGCACTGCACAGCAGGCTCAAAGGTGCAACATCAAATTGCGTCATTTGAGTCATATGTTACCATGACAAGCATAACAGCCCATATGTGTGATTACAAAAGCTGAAGGCACCCGAAACAGCACAGTAGTACTGATCAAGTATGTAATAACAGTCCTTATGATGGAAGTTAGGAGGACAAAAAAGTGCATTACTTAGTAGGCAATTTACAGCATAATTTTGTTCTTTATGATAAATCATTTAGTATAGTGATACAAATAATTATTTATAACTTTTGTTTTACAGTTAGGGCAACAGAAATATGTTATCTAGTTTCCTTGGTCTTAATTGCCCTTATGATATTTTTTCACTTCACAAGATGCAATTTAAGTCAGTTTTTTCCAGTTTTTTCTCTGTATCTGTACTACTACTTAACAAATATTGGTTTATTCTTAGTCCACTAGATTCCTAATTTGAGAACTAATACTGGCCAAAACCATTGAGAAATATTCTGTAGCAATTGGTCCTTGGCTAGGCCCTTTTTTGCTTAGATCTCTTGGACTAAATATAGTGTTGGCACAGATGTATATATCAAGATAAGGGAACAGGGTGATTTTGGTGAAAATTCCAGTTTTATTTATATAAAAGAATAATATCTCAAAGAATTATGATCAGAGAATTATGTCCAATACTTCGTTTTGAAGTAGACTTTACACTCTATTGTGGGTTTAGTGTAAGCTAAGCTCACCAACAAATATTCATCAAGGTATCTTACTTCGAACATGATAAATATGGAAAAATAAGCTTAATAATTAAAAATTGACAAATAAAAATAATTGTTAGTGGTCTTATCATATACACATGCACGGATATGAACTTCTTAGGTCCTAGGAATAATAAGAGTTAAATTTAGTGAATGAAACTTGAGATATTGACCCATATGTGGAGATAAGATTAAAGGTGATTTTTTAGGTAATTCAATTTATTTGAAAAAAATTCATATTTCAACAAATATTGATCTTAGAATAATGTTTAATACTGCATATGAAAGTAAACTTTCTATCCTATTAATGATTTAATGTAAGTGAAACTCTCTGACAAATATCAATCACAGTATTTTTGTTTGGAAAAAATAATTTCTGACACTATATTTTTTTACCGAAAACTCAAAATTCTGTAACTTCTGAGCTATTAGGGCTACACAGATGTGTTATACATCAAATGAAAGGTAATTTTGTTGTCTACAAACGGTTTAATATACACAAACCTGTACGATTGATATTTTGGCCAGTATTCAAAAAAACGTGAAACAAGCGCCACCTAGTGGCCATTTTGACAAATTTCCCCCAATCATATAAATGTCCATTTTTGATATGTTATATAGGGGGCTTTACTCTACACATTCCCGCAAAAATAAATTCTGTTACAATTTGTGGTGGGTTCGGCCAAAAAAAGGCATAGATTGCCTGGACTATAGCTACAGGACATCAAGATGAAGAATTGTGTGGGGATAAGGGCGCCGTGATTAAGCAACCACTAAGGATGAAATATATTATTGTGTAAACTTATAATAGGGTAATTGTAAAGGTAAATGATAAAGTGTCAGGTTGATCTATCAATGAATTGAGGCAACGTGAGAAAACATCCACTTGTTGGACAGGCGCTTTTTGTATTGTATTTGTAAATTGCACGGCCAAAATGGTAATAAAAAAAATGAAAAAAAATGTGGTATTTATAAATGAGTTTATTAATGGCGGGGGCAGTGTGAGTGGGAGGAGGAGGGAGGGATGTAGTTGTCGGGAATTCACTCTAAATACTTAATTATATATCACCCTGGAGATGTGGGGAAATGTCATCCCGCTCCTACTGGTCCCACGACCGCCAGCAGAGTAAACGTAACATACTGGAGGAATTTCGTTTCTAACTGATGTAATCATTGTCTTAAAACCTGCCCACACACAGCCGATTTGCCTCCCGATTGCCCCCCGATTTTGGTCTTCTGATGAATCCTAGGATTTCATTTCCAATCCTGGTTTATGATATTTCAAAAACATAAACCAGGATTGGAAATGAGATCATAGGATTGATGAGGAGACCCAAATCGGGAGGCAATCGGGAGGCAAATCGGCTGTGTGTGTGCAGGGTCTTAGTGCTTGTTTCCTTCATAGATTATACGGGAAAAGTTCAAGATATTCGAATCTGACCCCTAACCTACTTATCCTGCCTCTCCACTCTAGGTAGGTCCAAACCCTCAGATCAGATCAGAATGGTATGTCAGCCTACTTCGCTAATTGGTTTCCTGGGCGTTTTAATGGGAATAAATGACATTTTGCGGTCTTAATGGAATTATAAAGACGGTTTGAGGCGAGAGGCTTTCCCTTCATTTGAAGGGACTCTCTCAACTTTGGGCCTAGACTGTCTCCACCCTGTTTTCCCTTTAGTTTTCTTTCTCGCTATGCTCTCTTCTCTTTCCCCCCTATACCTCTGTACTCTCCATATCCCTTGTTCTCTCTAATCTAACTATCCGTGCGTCGGTCTATCCATCTATACCTGGGTCAGATTGTCAGTAAATGTACAATTGGCAGCTCCACACATTTAGTAAATTCTGCTAAATTAGGCTGCAATTTGGCCAATACTAGGTAAATTGGAGTATATTTGTCATTGCATTGATTCTAGCAGTCTGTTTGGTTAGGTTGAACTGTATTTTGAACTTTATTTTCGTCTGAAATTTGGGTTATTTAAGAAGACTGGCGAAGTTGAATTGTACATTTTCAGAAAATCTGACCCACCTGTGTGTAGTGGGAGTTATTCTTTCACTGATATTCACTGCCTATATCCGGGAGGAGGCTAAGAGCAGAGCTAATAGCTAAGTGACGGAGGCAGTGACATTCAGGAATAGTAACATTTCCTACCTCCCGCATTAGAAACCCCACGTGACCTTGTGACCTGGTTATTGTTAAAGTGCTCTACTCCAGGTGTCGCTATAAATACCAGATTGACTCACAATAGGGGAGTTGCATAGCCGCCATTTTGAATCTTGATTCGCATGGCATTATGGGACTAATGGTACACACTAAAATCTATAGAAAACATGTCATGTTCAGCATGGGATATTTATCAATGCTCTAATGTCAATATCCTTATGTTTTACATGGTTCCATAACACAAGTCCCCATCCTTCCCATCCTGCATTTGGTTTTCATAGATCATGTATACAAGTTGTGATGTTAGTGAAATCATTCTTGCATTTTTCGATGAAAATGTTGCTGAATATTTGTATGTCAGATTTCAACTGAATCCATCCCAGTATGCACTGTAAGAGACATGAGCAGTGGCACATGCAACTCCCCTATAGGCGCTGTGGCACAGGCAACTCCCCTATAGGGACTGTGGCACATGCAACTCCCCTATAGGGGCTGTGGCACATGCAACTCCCCTATAGGCGCTGTGGTACATGCAACTCCCCTATAGGGGCAGTGGCACATGCAACTCCCCTATAGGGGCTGTGGCACATGCAACTCCCCTATAGGGGCTGTGGCACAGGCAACTCCCCTATAGGGGCTGTGGCACATGCAACTCCCCTATAGGGGCTGTGGCACATGCAACTCCCCTATAGGCGCTGTGGCACATGCAACTCCCCTATAGGGGCTGTGGCACATGCAACTCCCCTATAGGGACTGTGGTACATGCAACTCCCCTATAGGGGCTGTGGCACATGCAACTCCCCTATAGGCACTGTGGCACATGCAACTCCCCTATAGGCGCTGTGGCACATGCAACTCCCCTATAGGCACTGTGGCACATGCAACTCCCCTATAGGGGCTGTGGCACATGCAACTCCCCTATAGGGGCTGTAGCACATGCAACTCCCCTATAGGGGCTGTGGCACATGCAACTCCACTATAGGGGCTGTAGCACATGCAACTCCCCTATAGGGGCTGTGGCACATGCAACTCCACTATAGGGGCTGTGGCACATGCAACTCCCCTATAGGCGCTGTGGCACATGCAACTCCCCTATAGGGGCTGTGGTACATGCATAGTAGACCCATACTGTAAACCGAACCCACACAACCGAAGACTGTGTTTCTGGATTTATAGCTGTTTCCTGAAATTCCCTCCATCGGCTCAGTGGACAGAGGCTTTATTATTCATAATGCCACGCATGCGCATTGTCTACCGTGCGACATTTACACGTCCCACAGGGTGGTATGTATCTTGGGGCGGCGGCTCTGCAAAGTAACTTAGCCTAGAACGGGTCCGCCAAGACTTCGTGATATTTCAATTTGAAATTAATATTAAAAGAACAGAGCCGAGAAATAAAACCTTAGGTCAGGTGTGCACACCTCGCCTTGTTAATGCAGCTACAAGCAACAGGATAGTGTATACATAGTATTCACATGACGTCAGTCCAGTCAGCGGCTATTCTCACTGGCAGCCATACTGTGTGGCTACACAGAGAGCGGGAGGCAACAGCTTTTCCCGTTCTGAGGGTTATAAGATGGCTATTATACTTATTTCCCCATCTTGACACACTATAAAATGACCATCAAACCTATCAGCATACTTTATATTACATTCGCTAAAACTTTCGGAGGTGAAAACGGCCGGAAAACAGCATTTTTTAGGCTTGGAACACACATGTCCAGCTAACGTTTACTGGGGGCGACCCACAGTATGGCGAGCCGCGGCCAGCACTGTGACGTCAGTGAATACTATGTATAGATGATCTGG
Organism: Sthenelais limicola; assembly: GCA_942159475.1. Lineage (NCBI taxonomy): Eukaryota > Metazoa > Annelida > Polychaeta > Phyllodocida > Sigalionidae > Sthenelais > Sthenelais limicola. The sequence goes on along the minus strand of OW804100.1, from coordinate 100,365,838 downwards.
CCATGAACAAACCCTGCTAGCGCAGTCCACACTGAATAAAACAGGTGTTAACAAACAGGCGGTTAAGTGACACTTGTCCGCTGGTTGCATGTTGCCTTCAACCAGTGAGCGCACTCACATAATAGGGAGATTTAGCAACCGTAACGCTAACGCTAACGCAAACGCAAACGCTAGTTTCTCACGATAGGGTGGGCCGTACGTAATGGCAGAATTCAATCAGTTTTAGAGGTGGAGAGGTGTTTTCAGAGGGCAAAAAAACACAGAATTTCATGAAGTGTAGTAGTGTGTTACACCTGAATACAAGGGAAAACACCTCCTGCCTATTTGTACATAAAAATGAAATCACAATTGACCATCAATTTAGCTTGAAATAGACATACGTTGGGAACGTATTGACACACCTCTTAGCGTAATTGACGTCCGTATCTCAGGTAGGCACGCTAAAAAAAGCACACCTAGTGATGACGTAGTCCTCACAAAAGATACGTTAGCGTTAGTGTTAGCGTTGTGGTTGCTAAATCAGCCTACTATATCAGACGTGGGGCAGATCTATTGAGATACTGATTTATATAATGCAATGCTTGATTAAAGATGTTACAAAGAGGGGGATATAAATGTTTCAACCCAGGATTGGGAAGTAAAACACCGTTGTATAATTATATCTGCAGAACCAGTAAAGTGCAAGTTTCTGGTCATGTTCTGCGTTGGGCTGCACCCCGCGGTGTGAGTGAATGCCAGTGAAGCGTGTCAAGGACTGCAGGAGACATATCTATATGTTGTATTCCACTCTGTGCTACCCTCCCCCAGTGGTAATGCATATATATACAATAACTCCATGCGGCCAGACAGTCATTATTCAACTCATCTATGAATGCAAGGTATGAACACAAGAGTCACCCAAGACCCTCCTCCCCTGCAGACATGACAGTTGCAGGTGCCCTATGCTATTTCCCCCCAGGTGCTCCCAGTAAAGACTTTCCAGCCCATAGGTATCAGGGTCTGCCTCAAATCATATATGAACCTCGATGGCAGGTTACTATGAATAAAGCCTGCAGGCAAATCTAGGGTTCTTTGAAGAACCCTACATATTTTAGCTGGAGGGTTCTTCAAATCTAGGGTTCTTTGAACAACCCTACATATTTTAGCTGGGGGGTTCTTCAAATCTAGGGTTCTTTGAAGAACCCTACATATTTTAGCTGGAGGGTTCTTCAAATCTAGGGTTCTTTGAAGAACCCTACATATTTCCCAAACGGGGGTTCTTCTAAGAACCTCCCAAAAAGAGTTCTTCAAAGAACCATTAGGGGTTCTGCCATGGGGACAAGCCGAAGAACCCATAAGGGTTCTTGAAAGAACTCTTTCTTCTTAGAGTGTGTGATTAAAAGAAAATCGAACCAATTTCAAGACTATTCTAAGCCTTGCCTATATCTTTCCAAATTCAATACCTTTCAAGGCCCAGCCATTTTCTGAAAATGTTCTCGGCTGCAGAGGTTTCTAGCTCTACTGAATGTGGGTCAGATTTTCAGAAAATGTACAATTGGCAGCTGTACACATTTAGGAAATTCTCCTAAATTAGGCTGAAAAATGAAGAATACCAGGTATATCTGAGTTTATTTGGTATCACATTGACTTAAAGTATCAGTTCTGTTATGTTAAACTGCATTTTGAAGCTCATTTTTGTCTTAAATGTGAGCTATTTGAGAGGATTAGTGAAGATGAATTGTACATTTTCTGAAAATCTGACCCATGTACAGATGTGGGCGGATATGTCCATGTGAGAGGTAGGATTATTACCTGCAGCCTGATTAGATTAGATACACAATGCACCATTCAGTTCTTACAGAGTGGACAATCGCCATGAGCATGTGGTCAACCCCAGCTTATGTTACCTTTGTTAGGCTGCTTCCTATGTTTGCTGCATGGAGGGGCATTGTGAGTGGAGGCGGGGGGGGAGGGAGAGATAGCCACCCAGTCAGGGAGATAGAGAAAGGGAAAGAGAGAGAGAGAGAAAGGGGAAAGAGAGAGAGAGAAAGGGAAAGAGAGAGAGAGAGAGAGAGAGAGAGAGAGAAAGGGGAAAGAGAGAGAGAGAAAGGGAAAGAGAGAGAGAGAGAGAGAGAGAAAGGGAAAGAGAGAGAAAGAAAGGGAAAGAGAGAGAGAGAGAGAGAGAAAGGGAAAGAGAGAGAGAGAGGGAGAGAGGGAGGGAGAGAGAGAGGGAGGGAGAAAGAGAGAGAGAGAGAGAGGGAGAGAGAGAGGGCGAGAGGGAGAGAGGGATGGAGGGAGGGAGAAAAGAGAGAGAGAGAAAGAAAGAGAGAGAGGGAGAAAGAGAGAGACAGAGAGAGACAGAGAGAGGGAGGGAGAGAGAGAGGGAGAGAGAGAGAGAGGGAGGGAGGGAGGGAGAGAGAGAGGGAGAGAGAGAGAGGGAGGGAGGGAGGGAGAAAGAGAGAAAGAGAGAAAGAAAGAGAGGGAGGGAGAAAGAGATAGAGAAAGAGAGATAGAGAAAGAGAGAGAGAGAGAAAGAAAGAGAGAGAGAAAGAGAGAGAGATTTCTATAGATATATATCATTATAAATATATGTGCACATAATAAATGATTTCTTGGAGACAGGAGGTCTAGTACACACTCCAATCTTTGGATCCAAAGGACAAACCCTGACCACTAACGGTCATTAGAACATTGACCTATTGGTTGATTGTTACTCCTATACGTGTAATAACTGTGTTCAGTAGGGATCCTCCCTACACCAGGAGTTTTGGAGTTAATTTCAAATAATTTAATTTCTTAACATTTCACATCTGTGATTTTTCTCATTTTTCTCATTTCGAGAAGGAAGAGATGAGTCAAAAGTAAATACATCAAGGATAAACTGTTGGTGATTTTTAAATACTAAGCGTAGTTTCAAATAAGACATTATATAGTAACAACAAATATGGGTCAGTCTTTGAGAAAATGTACAATTCAACTTCGCCAATCCTCTCAAATAACCCACATTTCAGACGAAAATAAAGTTCAAAATACAGTTCAACATATATAACCAAACAGATTGCTAGAATCAATGCAATGCCAAATATACTCGAATTTACCTAGTATTGACCAAATTTCAGTCTAATTTTGCAGAATTTACTGAATGTGTACAGCTTTCAATTGTACATTTTCTGAAAATCTGACCCATATACAGTTTGACGTGCAGACGGTAGCTTTGTGCATCAGCCCACCTGCTACTGTTGGGCTCTAGGCCTGGCCTGCAGCCTGGGCTGGTGCAATGGCGCTATTGTGTGTGGTTATGTATGTAGCATTGTAGGGGCCTACCTGTGACAAGGAGACATTCAATTAGTACCAGTCAATAGGATGGTGAGTAAGGGCTATACATGGCCAGCCTAACCATTGTACACTGGATTATGTAGGCTTGTGTGGGCTAGCATGGCACCTGGTTATTCTAATTACACCAAGGGTTTACCTTCCTACTGTGTCCCTACCGCTAGAGTGAATATAGTATGTGTAGTAGCCCTGTGAGTGGCCATGGGTTGGAGTGAAAGAGGTAGATAGACAAGGCAGTAGTAGCCCTGTGAGTGACCATAGGTTGGAGTGAAAGAGGTAGATAGACAAGGCAGTAGTAGCCCTGTGAGTGACCATAGGTTGGAGTGAAAGAGGTAGATAGACAAGGCAGTAGTAGCCATGTGAGTGGCCATGGGTTGGAGTGACAGATGTAGAGAGACAAGGCAGTAGCTGCCCTGTGAGTGACCATGGGTTGGAGTGACAGAGGTAGAGAGACAAGACAGTAGTAGCCCGGTGACTGAGTGACTATGTCTTGGAGGTATGTTCAAGATTATTTTCCCAAGTCCTCTATCTTCAGACGTTCTCCAAGTATGAACTTCAAACTTTGCAATCGTTGGCAAAAGTTCAGTTCAGATTATTGTTTTCTGTCAGATTTAACAAGGAAGTCTTTGCTCGATTTATTTTTACCTAGACTCAGTGTTTCCTATAAAACACATAACAGTTCCGGCACCTCATATCTGCCTGACTAAGCCTTTCTAATAGACACAGTCATCTGCAGACAATATGCTCAGCGTCTCGTCTGATTTCAATAGGGGAGTTGCATAGCCGCCATTTTGAATCTTGAATCGCATGGAATTATGGGACTAATGGTACAGTGTAAAATCTATAGAAACCATGCCATGTTCAGGATGGAATATTTATTGGTGATCTAATGTCAATATCCATGTGTTATACGTGTTTCCATAACACAAGACTTATTTCCCATCATGCATTTGGTTTTCATAGATGATTTATAGAAGCTATCATATTGTTGAAAACATTGTTGCAATTTTCGTTATAATTTTGCCAATTATTTGTATGTCACTTTTCAACAAAATCGTTCCCATGATGCACTGCAACAGACATGCGCAGTGGCACATGCAAGTCCCCTATTCTCTCTCCGCCTGCCCTAATTAATACATTTGATAGGCTAGTATCACATGAATTGAATTTGGCTATAGAGGCTTTTACCAGAAGGCCTTTATTATGGACTTAGAAGGTTGTGGTTAGGAGGGAATAGCCTTATGGACATGTGATAGAGAACTCGCTATCACTTGTCCTCTATCACATGCCATAAGTCTCTTCCCTCCTAACCACAACCTTACAAGTCCTTTAGGGGTTGACCACAGACTCTATCCGCTGGTAGGATTGTCCGTTACAAGGGCAATTTAGGGACAAAACCGGACCGGAGACCCCTAAAAGTTTCTACAGAGTATATCTGATATTACCCCTCAGCAGCCCCCCCCCCCACACACACACACTCTCCCAGGACCCAGGGTTATAAGCTTCCTATACAGGGATTCATGATGCCTCAACAGTAATAAAACATGGTGCATGAAATATTGGTGCAGTAGCGGTGCTGAGGAGGCCGCCTACTGCTGCACTAAATCCTTCATGACTCACACAGCTTGCTGCACCTTTCATCACTGTCTCTGTATTTGTGTTAATGAAGGGTCAATGATATATTCATGAACATCCAACTATAATAGGGCATTTGCATAGCCGCCATTTTGAATCTTGATTCGTATTCAAATTCAAATTCAAATTCAAAAATCCTTTATTGCTGATGGACTGTACAATGCGGTAGCTCAGGTCTAGAATTCTAGGTCTCCCGAAGAGTGCCGATAAGGTTTTTGACTTATTAACAGAAAAGTTGCAAATTGGTACAAAGTGTTTACATAATACAAGTAATGCAAGAGATGTGATGAGATGTGAGATGGTTATTTACATTGTGAAAGGATGTAATTTCATGTCAATATTTGCTAATAGTAACATCAGGTTGACTGACCAACTTGTGAGATTGCAGAATTCTCACCATTAAAATATCAAGCAAGTAGACCAACATTTGTCCATTCAGACTCATATTATCAGTACATGTCATAGAGGTGACATTTAGTCTAGAATTAAGTATGTAAGTATGACAATCCAATGATCACAACAAGGAGATACAGTGGTCGCGATAGAGTTGCGTTGATTTTAAATATACTTAATGATCATTACAAAGATATATAATATTGACATTAACTATACAAGGTAATAGGCTGACAGTATGAGGGTCACTAAAACAAGTTGCCCTCATTTTGCAACCTTAACATGTTACTTTGATTATTTGTTATTCAGTATTCGTGACATTAAACCGAACATGACATACACACCAATATATATGTATGGAACTATGGGACTAATGGTACAGTGTAAAACCTATAGAAACATGTCATGTTCAGCATGGACTATTTCTCAATGCTCTAATGTCAATATATATGGTAGTACATGTTTTTATAACACATGCCTCCGTCTTTCCCATCATGCATTTGGTTTTCATAGATCGTTTATAAAAGCAATGATTTTGATGAAAACATTCTTGCAATATTCAGTAAAAATGTTGCCAAATATTTGTATGTCAGATTTCATCAGAATCCATCCCAGCATGCACTGCAGTAGACATGCGCAGTGAGACATGCAACTCCCCTATAGGAACAAATATCTCTATAGGCACTTGCATGTGCCACTGCGCATGTCTGTTCCACCGCATACTGGGATGAAATTAGTATGAATGTCACATACAAATGTGATCCGTTTTAGGAAAATGAGTCATAAGTCGCAAAATATGGTTTTGGAGATATCACCAAATCTGAAAAGAGGAGATTCAAATGATAGTAAACACTAGGACACCGAATAAGTATTTCTATATTTTAAGTTTGATATTTTTATTTTTGAAAAAAAAAGTTTGCAATGTTTCTGGATGGGTAATTACCAGTAATGTAACTAAATATACTCCATATATGAGGGCCTTCAAAACGCATACATGTATATATTTAATACAATGTCCTGAAATTTGTTACACAGATATATATGACTATGAGTGCTAAACCCTCTAAGAATCAGAACATTTCAATAAAGAGATCCTGTGATAAAAACAATTAAAAAAAATATCAATTTTGCGACTTGTGACTCATTTTCCTAAAACGGATCACAAATATATAGCCATACCTTTTTCTAAGCAAAATATAAAAAGGCACAATATGCTTGTCAATAGGGGGGTTGCATGTCTCACTGCGCATGTCTACTGCAGTGCATGCCGGGATTGATTCTGTTGAAATCTGACATACAATTATAAAACAACATTTTCATCAAAAATTGCAAAAGTGTTTTCACCAATATTATAGCTTATATAAATGATAAATGAAAACCAAATGCATGATGGGAAAGATGAAGTTTTGTGCCATGGAAAGATGTAAAACACATGGATATTGACATTAGACCACTGGTAATATTCCATGCTAAATATAACATGTTTTCTAAAGATATTATACTGTACCATTACTCCCTTAATTTCATGCGAATCAAGACTCAAAATGGCGGCTATGCAACTCCCCTATTCTATGGTCAATGAACTCGAGGATGGAAAGGATGAAAACATGGCTTCCATAGCTTGTATGTTAGAGGATATTGTAGCACTGATGTATGTATGTCCCCTTGTTTTGTCTGTCATATGCCACTCAATATTCAAGGTGGAGGACATGCTATTCCCTTATTGTTATCCGTTTTACAGATGAAGTAGATACAGTGGTTACATACAGGTAGCTCTGTAGCGGTGGTGGGACACAAGTGGGTCAGATTTTCAGAAAATGTACAATTGGCAGATGGACACATTTAGTAAATTCTCCTAAATTAGGCTGCAATTTGGTCAATACTAGGTAAATTCGGGTATATTTGGCATTGCATTGATTCTAGCAATCTATTTGGTTAGGATGGACTGTATTTTGAACTGTATTTTGGTCTGAAATTTGGGTTATTTGAGAAGATTGGCGAAGTTGAATTGTACATTTTCTGAAAATCTGACACAAGTAATGCAGTCTACAATACTAAACTCTGATGCAGACCTAATCTCCCAAAAGGCAGAGTGTCATCAAATATGGGTCAGATTTTCAGAAAATGTACAATTCAACTTCACCAATCTTCTCAAATAACCCAAATTTCAGACGAAAATAAAGTTCAAAATACAGTTCAGCCTAGCTAAACAGATTGCTAGAATCAATGCAATACAAAATATACTCGAATTTACCTAATATTGACAAAAATTGCAGCCTAATTTAGCAGAATTTCCTAAATGTGTACAGCTGCCCATTGTACATTTTCTGAAAATCTGACCCATATACTTCTTGTAGCGAAGTGATATTTGAAGATTTAAAGTGAAATTTCAGAAACAATATCACTCGCCTATATCTTTCAGATAATGGCACATGGCATTATAAGCATACTCCAGCAATATTCAGCACACTAGCTACAGTTTAACCGATCAGTGGAGCATACTAGTTACAGTTTAACCGATCAGTGGAGCCATGGCTTGGGTGTGCTTAGTACATAAGCTACAAGATAAACAATATACAGCTCATGCATTTTAGCACAGAAACTAAGCATTTTGTCAAAGCAACCTTATATGGGTCAGATTTTCAGAAAATGTACAATTGGCAGCAGTACACATTTAGTAAATTTTGCTAAATTAAGGTGAAATTTGGCCAATACTAGGTAAATTCGAGTATATTCGGCATTGTATTGATTCTAGCAACCTGTTTGGTTATGTTGAACTGTATTTTAAACTGTATTTTCGTCTGAAATTTGGGTTATTGGAAAAGATTGGCGAAGTTGAATTATACATTTTCTGAAAATCTGACCCATATCCAGCTGGGCTTGAAATCCTCCTCCCACGTATAGGGAACTTATACTCGCTGATATCGCTAAATCTTGAACAATAAATGTTTCAACAACAACAAATTCAAAGGAATTCTTTTTCTATTTAAGATTGACAATTGAGGAAATCCTGTTATTATCAGGTTGAACGGAAATGTACCAATAGCTTTCTTTTTAATAAAGGTGTAATAAGGCGCTCCTCCTGTAAGTGAGTAATTGATCTGACACATCTTCTTCTGAGCTGCTCAAATTGTGATGATTCAAGCACTATCACTGGGGGAGTGTCTGGCGGTGCTATCAGAGAGCAGCTTGTTTATTAATATACAGATTGAGCTCCTCCGCCTTGTAGCATAGCCTCCTCCTCCCCCTCCACCCACGTGTTGGAGCACATACCTGCACACTACTACTGTGGGTATGAGTAAGCATGTCATGCAAGCACATTCTCTACCACTTTATCCCACTCGCCATCTCTTCCTTCACATATCTCTCATTCTCTCACCCTTCTCTCCCCCCTGTCTGCTCGCTCTCTGTATCTTCCCGTTCAACTTCCCCGTTAACTTTCACCTATAGCCTTCTCTCTCGCTCTTCTCTCTCTCTCCCTTTAACTTTCACATCTCTCCCTCTTTTTCTCTGTCTCTCCCTCTCTCTCTCTCCCTCTCTCTCTCCCTCCCTCCCTCTCTCTCTCCCTATCTCTCTCTTTCCCTCTCTCTCCCTATTACTCTCTCTCTCCCTCCCTCTCTCTCCCTATTACTCTCTCTCTCCCTCTCTCTCTCTCCCTATCACTCTCTCTCCCTCTCTCTCTCTCTCCCTCTCTCTCTCTCTCTCCCTATCACTCTCTCTCTCTCTCCCTATCACTCTCTCTCACTCTCTCCCTATCTCTCACTCTCCCTCCCTCTCTCTCTCCCTCTCTCTCTCCCTATTACTCTCTCTCTCCATCTCTCTCTCTCCCTTTCACTCTCTCAGTCTGTATGTCTCTATGTGTGTGTGTGCACATACACACACGCACACACAAGTCTGGCATCTCAGTCCTCATTTCTCCAGATCGCCTGCTGCTAATTGGACCGACCTTTGAGTGCCGCCTTTCTACTCTAATTCCTGTTATTAACACTTCCAACTATCTCCTCTCTGCTTCCAGCCTGAGGAGGCAGGCCTGGTTTTTATCCTATAACCACGGTGGTGGGGGATGAGTGGCCAGTCCTGGGATCCAGGATATACGGCATCATACAGAGAGAGAGGATGGCTGAGCTGGTGGACAGAAAACATACCTGAGCTTCTCCTTACAGAAGTAATAATAAGTCACGATTAGCTACTGCCGGATGTGTATGTCTGGGTGTGCCGCCGCATAGTGCACAGTGTTAGATTCAGTGTCATTTAAATATAAACCATTAAACTAACACAGACCTACATATGTCTAACTGTACAGTATAGAGGGCACAGTGTTAGAGATTCAGTGTCATTTAAATATAAACCATTAAACTAACACAGACCTACATATGTCTAACTGTACAGTATAGAGGGCAGTGTTAGATTCAGTGTTAAATATAAACCATTAAACTAACACAGACCTACATATGTCTAACTGTACAGTATAGAGGGCAGTGTTAGATTCAGTGTTAAATATAAACCATTAAACTAACACAGACCTACATATGTCTAACTGTACAGTATAGAGGGCTCAGTGTTAGATTCAGTGTTAAATATAAACCATTAAACTAACACAGACCTACATATGTCTAACTGTACAGTATAGAGGGCACAGTGTTAGAGATTCAGTGTTAAATATAAACCATTAAACTAACACAGACCTACATATGTCTAACTGTACAGTATAGAGGGCACAGTGTTAGAGATTCAGTGCTAAATATAAACCATTAAACTAACACAGACCTACAAATGTCTAACTGTACAGTATAGAGGGCACAGTGTTAGAGATTCAGTGTTAAATATAAACCATTAAACTAACACAGACCTACATATGTCTAACTGTACAGTATAGAGGGCACAGTGTTAGAGATTCAGTGTTAAATATAAACCATTAAACTAACACAGACCTACAAATGTCTAACTGTACAGTATAGAGGGCGCAGTGTTAGAGATTCAGTGTTAAATATAAACCATTAAACTAACACAGACCTACACATGTCTAACTGTACAGTATAGAGGGCACAGTGTTAGAGATTCAGTGTTAAATATAAACCATTAAACTAACACAGACCTACATATGTCTAACTGTACAGTATAGAGGGCACAGTGTTAGAGATTCAGTGTTAAATATAAACCATTAAACTAACACAGACCTACATATGTCTAACTGTACAGTATAGAGGGCACAGTGTTAGAGATTCAGTGTTAAATATAAACCATTAAACTAACACAGACCTACAAATGTCTAACTGTACAGTATAGAGGGCACAGTGTTAGAGATTCAGTGTTAAATATAAACCATTAAACTAACACAGACCTACAAATGTCTAACTGTACAGTATAGAGGGCACAGTGTTAGAGATTCAGTGTTAAATATAAACCATTAAACTAACACAGACCTACAAATGTCTAACTGTACAGTATAGAGGGCTCAGTGTTAGAGATTCAGTGTTAAATATAAACCATTAAACTAACACAGACCTACATATGTCTAACTGTACAGTATAGAGGGCTCAGTGTTAGAGATTCAGTGTTAAATATAAACCATTAAACTAACACAGACCTACATATGTCTGACTGTACAGTATAGAGGGCACAGTGTTAGAGATTCAGTGTTAAATATAAACTAACTAACACAGACCTACATATGTCTGACTAAGGTGGGCAGTGGTAGAGATGTTGTTCAACTTTAACTGGCTATATAAAGCACAGGTTTGCAAATAGGGAATTTGCATAGCCACCATTTTGAATTTCGATTCGCAAGGAATTATGGGACTAATGGTACATTCTAAAATCTATAGAAAACATGGTATGTTCAGCATGGAATATTTATCAATGTTCTAATGTCAATATACATGTGTTATACATGTTTCCATGACACAAGTCTTCATCTTTCCCATCATACATTTGGTAATCATAGATGATTTATATAATCTATTATATTGGTGAAAACATTCTTGCAATTCTCGGTAAAATATTGTCAAATATTTGTATGTCAGATTTCAACAGAATCCACCCCAGCATGCACTGCAACAGACATGCGCAGTGGCACATGCAACTCCCCTATTCAAGACTTTTTCTGCAACAATAGGGGAGTTGCATGTCTCACTGCGCATGTCTATTACAGTGCATCCTGGGATGGATTCTGTTGAAATGTGACATATAAATATGTAACAATATCTTGATAAAAAATTGCAAGAATGTGATTACCAATATCATAGCTTGTATAAATGATCTATGAAAACCAAATACATGATGGGTAAGATCGGGACTTGTGTTATGGAAACATGTAAGACACATGGATATTGACATTAGATCATTGATAAATAGTCCATGCTGAACATGACATGTTTTCTATATATTTTAGACTGTACCATTAGTCCCAAATTTCAAGATTCAAGATTCAAAATGGCGGCTATGCAACTCCCCTATTAGGATGTGCTAGATGGATGGGATATCCTTAGGCCTCCAGAGTTATTCCTGTCCCAAGTTGTGCAGCATAGAGCGAGCAGTGTTAGAGATGTGTAGATATCAACAGTAAGACTGGGAACTCTACGTCACCAATAGCAATGCCCTGAATGGATCATCAAATACAGATTATCATTATATTGGCTCCATTACAAAATGATAATATAAAGTTAAAACCTGCCAGAACTAATCTCTGTTAGATGGACAGATGGGGTGGCGACTATCAAGGACATTTAATGCACGACTAATTATATACATGGGTCAGATTTTCAGAAAATTTACAATTGGCAACTCTACACATTTAGTAAATTCTGCTAAATTAGGTTGCAATGAGGTCAATACTATCTAAATTCGAGTATATTTGGCATTGCATTGATTCTAGCAATCTGTTTGGTTAGGTTGAACTGTATTTTGAACTATATTTTCGTCTGAAATTTGGGTTATTTGAGAGAATTGTTGAAAGTGAATTGTACATTTTCTGAAAATCTGACCCACATATTGGATGACTTATACCTAGACGTGCAGCCGGGGGAGGAGTATGGTGGACATACTGGGGGGCGAGTAGCGGGGGGAGGTGTATACGGTGGACATACTGGGGGGCGAGTAGCGGGGGGAGGTGTATACGGTGGACATACTGGGGGGCGAGTAGCGGGGGCGGGGGAGGCGTAAGGTGGACATACTGGGGGGCGTGTAGCGGGGGGAGGTGTATGGAGGACATACTGGGGGGCGAGTAGCGGGGGCGGGGGAGGCGTATGGTGGACATACTGGGGGGCGTGTAGCGGGCAGGGATGCAAGTCGGGTAAGGTAAAATAATCTGAACATTTTCCAAGGTCCAAGGGGAGGTAGTTAAAGGCGCACATGTCATATACAGGACCATGTGTGTTTGTAGGGCAGTGTGCCCTAACTGGGGTGGGTATCTAGGTCAGTCCAAGGGTGTATAAGATTCCCATTCCCGGAGGTCTTGAGCGAAGGACCTCGGGGATTTCCGTGGGCTCCATTGACCCAATGCTAAAGACTAACGGAAATATCTGGAATCTCACTTCAGTTAGGATCTGAGGCCGCCTCTCCCCCAATAGGAATAGGCGGCTCCGTTAGCTCCAGGCTCCGTGAGAACACTTAGATAGAGGTCTCTACACATCACTCCCCTATGGCTGTGTACCTCTACTCAAACTGCCTACATTTGTTGGAGTAACACAAGATGATCCAACAACAATATTGTCAAATGAGATTTTGAGAAAATTTTGGAATTTATAAGTCAGTTAAGTGTATTGTATGGGACATTTGCCGACTTTTCCATATATCTGAATTCAGTTAATAATCTGAGAACTTGCATCCCTGAGCGGGGGGAGGTGTATACGGTGAACATACTGGGGGGCGAGTAGCGGGGGCGGGGGAGGCGTAAGGTGGACATACTGGGGGGCGTGTAGCGGGGGGAGGTGTATGGAGGACATACTGGGGGGCGTGTAGCGGGGGGAGGCGTAAGGTGGACATACTGGGGGGCGTCTAGCGGGGGGGGGGGGTGTATGGTGGACATACTAGGGGGGTGTAGCGGGGGGAGGTGTATGGTGGACATACTGTGGGCGTGTAGCGGGGGGAGGTGTATGGAGGACATACATAGATGGAACCTAGCGAGGGGGAAGTCTGGGGACTTATTATTGACCAAGGGGAGTGCGGGAGGATAGAGGGCGTTAGCCCGAGATCCTTCCGCACTCCCCGAGGTCAATAATAAGTCCCCAGACTTCACCCGAGCTTTGTTCCATATTTATTACACCCCTTTAATAAATACAAAATATAAATGAATCAAAATAAAAGAAGTGATTTCAGTTTTCCGCAATTTGTATGTATTTTGTGAAAGATGAAGAAAATAGTCCCTCTGGGTCTGCTCTTATGGTGCTATCTAGAGCTCTCCATAGCCCCTGTCACTACAGAGTTGGGAAGACCCCCTCTTGAATCCCGTTTCTCATTTTATTTCCTGAATCCTGCAGGTTTTCAATTTGCAATCCCATTTTCCTATTTGCAATCCCTACCTGGAAAAATTAAATCTGGCTCTAAATCCCTTTCCCGAATCCCGTAGGCACTTGTGAATCCCGAATCCCGACCTAAAACAGGCCCCAATCCCAGTTCCCGAAAACGTATTCCATAACTGTCAGCGCAAATTTCGAACAATAAGCATTATGTTGGAACCTTTTCTGTTCAGTTTTGGCTGTAAAATATCAAAGCTTGTGTTTCCCCGTCTTCAATATTAGTAGGAACACTTTATTTTACATCTGCCATAGATAGAAATTGAATCGTATGAAAATATTAAATTGCAGCCTCGAATCGAATACGCCACTTGACTCTGACAGCACCACGAGAGTAGCCCACATTGTTTACATTTTAACGTAACTTCCCTCACTGATTGTTTCTCATGAATTCTGGTATTGATTAACGTAGATTGAAATCTAATAGTACTAGATCGAACAAGAAAGCTGAGATTAACTTCTAATAGGCCTAGAAAGCTGGGAAAACTTTGATTTGATTGCAACTGACTGACAAGTAGCCGGAAAGTAGCTTGTCTGACTGCTAGATCTCCGCATGGCAGTCAGTCAAGTGTGGCGTATCCGACTCGCTACCCGAATCGCTATAGGATCTTTGTTCATGGTGGGTCTACATTGATATACTGTAGCAAAATAACATTTTTTAATGCTATTACACGGTAGAACTTTTCATTATGAAGCTTTATATTTATTATTTCAAGAGAAATTAGGGTGAACGATCGGTGGCACATTAATACACAATTTGACTTCTGGTGATCAGGCTTAGCTGCCGGAACTACTTGTTGTATGCGCCAAGGGCGCTCAAGTGCGACATAATTTTCATGTTATGCACCACTTTGACCAAGTGTGACATACAATGCTGAAGGTATAGGAAGCAACAGCACAGGGGTGTAATAATGGGGGGCGTGTAGCGGGGGGAGGTGTATGGTGGACATACTGGGGGGCGTGTAGCGGGGGGAGGCGTAAGGTGGACATACTGGGGGGCGTGTAGCGGGGGGAGGTGTATGGAGGACATAATGGGGGGCCAGTAGCGGGGGCAGCCGCCTGTGTAACATTTCCTACTCACACTTCCCTACTCACACTACTCGGTTTCATTATTTGTTCACTGGTATCACTCCATGTTGGTTTACCAGGAGCAAATATGCATTTCCTTATACTACTCACGCCTCGTGGTGTGAGTAGTAGCGGCAATTGGGGATTTGCAGGCGGAGACTTATAGTAAGCTGGCGTACATGGGTCAAATTTTCAGAAAATGTACAATTGGCAGCTGTACACATTTAGTAAATTCTGCTGAATCAGGCTGCAATTAGGTCAATACTAGCTAAATTTGAGTATATTCGGCATTGCATTGATTCTAGCAATCTGTTTGGTTAGATTGAACTGTATTTTGAACTTTATTTTCGTCCGAAATTTGGGTTATTTGAGAGGACTGTTGATGTTGAATTGTACATTTTCTGAAAATCTGACCCACATGCAAGTCCCCTATTGATTATAGCGAGTAACATCGTTATATGAGGCTTTAAACGATTGCTAATATTGTATTTTATATGGAGACTACACGACGCGCCATATACTGCTGTAAACACATACATATTGTATAGGCACTATTATTCACTGCTGCTCTTACTCAGCCACCTGGTGACCTGACCAGACACTATGGGGTCACCGGGTCACCACTGGGTCACGTGACTGCATCCATGGCCACCGGTTGGTGCGCTGTTGAGGTGTACACGTGGCCATGGTTGGAGGTAAATAGGGGAGTTGCATGTGCCACTGCGCATGTCTACTGCCGTGCATGCTGGGATGGCTTATGTTGAAATCTGTCATACAAATATATGGCAACATTTTTATCAAAAATTGGAAGAAAGTTTTCACCAATATCAGAGCTTCTATAAATGATCCATAAAAACCAAATGCATGATGGGGACAATGGGAACATGTATTATGGAAACATGTATAACACATGGATATTGACATTAGAGCATTAATACATATCCCATGCTGAACATGACATGTTTTCTATAGATTTTAGACTGTACCATTAGTCCCATTAGTCCCATAATTCCATGCGAATCCAGATTCAAAATGGCGGCTATGCAAATCCCTTATTGAATGAACAAAGAGGTGCATGCAGTGCAGCCAGCCACTGTCTGTGCTATGGGTTCAAACCCCGCCATGGGCACTATTTCTCCACCACCCCAGTAGTGGGTAAGATTTTCAGAAAATGTACAATTCACCTTCACCAATCCTCTCAAATAACCCACATTTAAGACAAAAATGAGCTATAAAATGCAGTTTAACATAACAAAACAGATACTTTAAATCAATGCGATACCAAATATACTCAGATATACCTGGTATTCATCAGTTTTCAGCCTAATTTAGGAGAATTTACTTAGTGTGTAGAGCAGCCAATTGTACATTTTCCGAAAATCTGACCCTAGCGCTTGCAGGCCGTGTGTATGGCTGTCGGTGGCACTAGGTATATTAAAGATCCATTGCTAACATTTATAAACAGTTGTGACCACCCTAGCCAATAAACTGCATAATCAAACATACAAAAGAAAGTTCGCTTTAATTTTGGCATTTTGCAAGGCAATAAAAAGTCCAAAAGCAATAAAATTCAGTGCAACATCAGTCAGTCACTGGGACATCTGAATAATTTATAAATCACGAGGACAAGGCACAATGCCACCAAACTCCGCAACAATTCAAGATTTTCCACCTATTTTAATGTTAAATCGATTTTAACATTTTAAAGCAATAAAATGACAAAAAGCTGGAAACCAGAACAACTTTTGTCCCCGAGCGATTACACCATGTGTGAGGGTTTACTAATGCATGGGTCAGATTTTCAGAAAATGTACAATTCAACTTCGCCAATCTTCTCAAATAACCCAAATCTCAGACGAAAATAAAGTTCAAAATACAGTTCAAACTAACCAAAAAGATTGCTAGAATCAATGCAATGCCAAATATACTTGAATTTACCTAGTATTGGCCAAATTTCACCTTAATTTAGCAGAATTTACTAAATGTGTACAGCTGTCAATTGTACATTTTCTGAAAATCTGAGCCACATGGGCAGAACGCTTAATGCTGCTGTAATATTCATGCTCGCCAGCAGCAGACTGTGACTCCGGCTATTAACGTCCAGTAAATAAATGATTGCCATAAAACAATTAGCTCTCTACAAATTCCTGAGACTATTTCTGTAGAACAATTGTAGTGGGATTGAGGAGACGCGGGGTAGCTGGGTGGGGTGTAGTTGTCCACTGAGTGGTCCACAGGGTGCAATGGATAATGGCCGGTATTTATAAGATATTGTGTCCAAGTGTTTCTGGTCACTTTGCTACCAGCGGTTGGAAACTGATATAAACCTAATGTAGGTGCAGCTCTGGTGAGGGAGGTCAGCTGGCTATATATAGCACTGGTCAAGCCCTGGCTCCTGCCTATAGCACTGGTCAAGCCCTGGCTCCTGTCTATAGCACTGGTCAAACCCTGGCATACACCTGTCTATAGCATTGGTCAAGCCCTGGCTTACACCTGTCTATAGCACTGGTCAAGGCCTGGCTTACACCTGTCTCTAGCACTGGTCAAACCCTGGCTTACACCTGTCTATAGCACTGGTCAAGCCCTGGCTTACACCTGTCTATAGCACTGGTCAAGGCCTGGCTTACACCTGTCTCTAGCACTGGTCAAGCCCTGGCTCATGTCTATAGCACTGGTCAAGCCCTGGCTAACACCTGTCTATAGCACTGGTCAAGCCCTGGCTAACACCTGTCTATAGCACTGGCCAAGCCCTGGCTAACACCTGTCTCTAGCACTGGTCAAGCCCTGGCTTACACCTGTCTATAGCACTGGTCAAGCCCTGGCTAACACCTGTCTATAGCACTGGTCAAGCCCTGGCTAACACCTGTCTCTAGCACTGGTCAAGCCCTGGCTTACACCTGTCTATAGCACTGGTCAAGCCCTGGCTTACACCTGTCTATAGCACTGGTCAAGGCCTGGCTTACACCTGTCTCTAGCACTGGTCAAACCCTGGCTTACACCTGTCTCTAGCACTGGTCAAGCCCTGGCTTACACCTGTCTATAGCACTGGTCAAGGCCTGGCTTACACCTGTCTCTAGCACTGGTCAAGCCCTGGCTCATGTCTATAACACTGGTCAAGCCCTGGCTTACACCTGTCTATAGCACTGGTCAAGCCCTGGCTTACACCTGTCTATAGCACTGGTCAAGCCCTGGCTCATGTCTATAGCACTGGTCAAACCCTGGCTTACACCTGTCTATAGCACTGGTCAAGCCCTGGCTTACACCTGTCTATAGCACTGGTCAAACCCTGGCTTACACCTGTCTATAGCACTGGTCAAGCCCTGGCTTACACCTGTCTATAGCACTGGTCAAACCCTGGCATACACCTGTCTATAGCACTGGTCAAGCCCTGGCTTACACCTGTCTATAGTGTTATGTAACATTACGTAACATTGTGTAACCTCATTATATTTATATTATTATTAATTATCACCTATTATCACATTACTTTAAATCGCTAATTATACTTAACTAGCTAGGACTGTGCAAGTCTACTTATACGTGCTATGCCATGGATATTACGTAAGGGCTCCGCCCACTCATTATTATGCATGTAACCTCCTGGAGGAGCCTGTATCATAGTTACCATTAAATCAGTTGCTTCGTTGGTTTTTCATAGGGTTAACACTTGCGGTGTTTGCAGACCTTGTCATTTTTTTTTTTTTTTTTTTTTTATGACATGGAACCCTTTGTGTAAGATATTAGCCAGATTTTTCAAGCGATTAAGACCTTAGTATTAGCAGTTCTTTCACTTTCTGAGTTTACACTCTTACATGTTCATAACGACGTTTTTAAATCTTTATGAATTTATTGAAAATATTTTACAAAATGGTAATTAAATCGTATGATTTGCTTTATGTATTTAATATCTTTTTGTGCACAATGTAACCGCGCATATGGCTTGGTATGGATAACTAGGTAACAGCACAGCTATTTAAAAATTATTAATTCTTAATATTTTTAATTTTTCAAAAATTCCTAAAAATTTTCTTGTAAGTTTTTAGGGTACACCCTCACTCGATACTTCGTATCTGATTGAGGGCGGGGGGGGCAGTGTTATGTAACATTACGTAACATTGTGTAACCTCATTATATTTATATTATTATTAATTATCACCTATTATCACATTACTTTAAATCGCTAATTATACTTAACTAGCTAGGACTGTGCAAGTCTACTTATACATGCTAGGCCATGGATATTACGTAAGGGCTCCGCCCACTCATTATTATGCATGTACCCTCCTGGAGGAGCCTGTATCATAGTTACCATTAAATCAGTTGCTTCGTTCTTCTCATGAAGTTCAGACGTTCGTTAGTCTTCTTCCATTAGACCATTACAATAGCACTGGTCAAGCCCTGGCTCATGTCTATAGCACTGGTCAAACCCTGGCATACACCTGTCTATAGCACTGGTCAAACCCTGGCATACACCTGTCTATAGCACTGGTCAAGCCCTGGCTTACACCTGTCTATAGCACTGGTCAAGCCCTGGCTTACACCTGTCTATAGCACTGGTCAAGCCCTGGCTTACACCTATCTATAGCACTGGTCAAGTCCTGGCTTACACCTGTCTATAGCACTGGTCAAGCCCTGGCTTACACCTGTCTATAGCACTGGTCAATGTCCCTCCTCATCAGCTTATTCCTGAGATGTAGTGTATATGTATGATTCCCTGTGTTACCGCCCCTACAGTACATGGTGCTTTAACCCACACCTGTCCTACTGGGGAAACCTCCACTTACACCATCTCCCTATATGGGTCAGATTTTCAGAAAATGTACAATTCATCTTCACCAATCCTTTCAAATTACCCTAATTTAAGAGAGAAGTGACGTTTAAAATACGGTTTAACGCAATGAAAAAGACATCTTTTATCAACACAATGCTAGAGATACTCAGATATACCCATTATTCATAATTTGTCAGTCTAATTTAGCAGACGTTACCAAATTTGTAGAGCTGCCAATTGTACATTTTCGGAAAATCTGACCCATGTGGGAACTAATCCCTGAGGGACAGTGCTTTGTGCACCTCAACAACCCCCCTCCCCCCCCCCTCCTCTCCCCACCCCCACCCACACTGTTGTATGGGGTAGCATCATTACCAGGTACATCGTGGTCGCACGAACAATTAGAGACGGGCCCAGCATTACAGCGCTGGCCTATTGTAGTCTAATGGGACCCCCCGCCACCCCACCGCCGCCCTAACGAGCAGGCACATTTACAAAATGACAGATAAAAACATTAAAATGAACAAGAAATCAATGAAAATGACCCGCTGATGGGACGAGCGATGAGGGGATTTAGAATCTATTTTTTGAGATTTATTTAGATGAGATTGAACGAGCAGGCCGAGCTACAGGTGGGGATGGTCGTGGGGAGAGGAGGGAAGAGCTAGTCTATACATAGACCCATGCCTGAAAATGAGTCATAAGTCGCAAAAACTGGATTTTGAGATACCATTAAAACTAAAGGATATATTACATAGATTGTCCTGGAATTTGATACATCGATTGATATAGCTATAAGTGATAAACCCTCTAAAAAGTAGAACATTCCAATAATGTGATATCAATCTTGTGAAAAAAACACTTTGAAAAATATCAATTTTGTGACTTATGACTCATTTTCCTGAAACACATCACATATGAGCGTAGCTTAGTCAAATGTAACCAAGAAAAAAGGTAATCAAGAAAGGCATGTTCGGGAAGACCTCCTCTTGAGAAGAACGTAACCTCTTTGTCAAACATCTTATGGCAAATAAAGAATTATCTTATCTTATCTTATCTTATCATTGACTCCACCTTCCTATTGACCTCTCGCCGAGCGGGACTTAACTCCTCCCCTCTGTCCCGCTGACCTCATTTCAGCTACCTCCGACAAACACTGACCACTATAGCCACGCATGTATACATGCCTGTATAGGTAATCCAATGGTAGATGTGGTAGTAACTTTTGGTTAACGATTTCTAACTTCTGATTGTACACATCACCAGAAACAAATGGAGAGATCTTTTAGCAAAGAGAAGTGTGGATAGGGCCTACATATTTAATGAGAAGATGACTCGAAATTCTGTTAAAAATACAGAATTTAGAATCTATGACCAGGCTGCTCCCTCTCTATTCCAGATTATGGGAGCTGTGGGGCCCGCAGATCTTTACCTCTTAAAACCCACTTTCCTCTGGCTTTTACAGGGATATATTAATACGAAATAACTGCTACATAGTATCCATTTTCATCATCTTTGAAATCAACAGCAAGAGAACACGGGAGAACCCTTAAAATTGGAGTAACTTATAATGCCTACCATCCCGAGTACCATACGCCTGTATGCTCACAGCTAGGGGACTATTGTTTTGTCTAATGATTGATACACATTTTGATCATTATATATGACTGATTCTCACGAAATCAAATGGGGCCAAGGGGTATTTTACCATTGGCAGCTCCTTCTGGCTTAACAGCTTTTTTAAAAAGTGGAAATTAAAAAAGAATCAACATAGACTTGATTTTATACTATAGGCCTAATCCACAAGATGATTACAGCAGTTCCTTCTACATTTTAATATCTAAATACTATGACGGAAACTGTTTCGAAATATTATCTAAGTACAGATTATTGCACAAATACTCATTATTTCAATGTGGCAAAATATCATGAACGATTATGAACAACTCTTCAACTACACATACATTACCTACAACCTGTTATCTTTCATTTATTACACACTATTTTTGTTTCCTATCAACTAAAATTATAACTTAGTCCAACATGTACAGGAAAGTACAATATATATAGGCCTTTAACGAATAAAAAAACACAATGAGAAGAGAAAAATACCTCCTCCTCCTTCTCCCTTCTCACCTTGCTCTGTGTCGTCAAGTCTTATAATTCAATGAACATAATATTTCTTTTTATATTTGAGATAAAACCACACATAGGGATCTCTTGAATCTTTATGTATTGGTCATCTGCCCAAGCATACCTTTTAACCATGTTTTTTAACTACAAATCAATGTAGAATCAACTTCTATCAACCCTACCCCCATGTACTTCCTATGCTATCCTATACACAGAGAGGGTGTCAACACGTTTGTTTGTCGGAGGTCCGACCAGCGGGCCTTGGGGTGACCATGTGGTCACTATTTGTTATGGCGTTCCTCGCATCTAATTGGTTACCGCTGCTCCGCATAAGTAGGTCGGCGAGAGGTTAATTGACAAACTATTTTTGTCGTCAGTCAGCACTAGTGGAAAGACCGCTTTTTTCGTTGCAGGCTGTGATAGACCTACCTAGGCTGATGTAAGGTTGTATATAGACTAGGGAAGAGCGATTATACGGGTCAGATTTTCAGAAAATGTACAATTCATCTTCACCAATCCTCTCAAATAACCTACATTTAAGACAAAAATGAGCTTCAAAATGCAGTTTAACATAACAGAACTGATACTTTAAATCAATGCGATACCAAATATACTCAGATATACCCGGTATTCTTCATTTTTCAGCCTAATTTAGGAGAATTTCATTAATGTGTAGAGCTGCCAATTGTACATTTTCTGAAATTCTAACCCATACATGAAATCATGTGCTGAAATACAGGCTATGTATTGTCAGTGACAACCGCACACGTAAGGGAATTAATTACACATCCCCAGTGGTAGCAGAAATAAAAAATTAAATAAATTTGGGGAATTCTGGATATATATGTGAGCAATAAATATCCAACAAATTACTACTTCAACGATGCTGAAGATGGGACACACGATTGTGAACACATCCTATGGTAAAGGTAAGTCTATGGTGAAGGTGAAATCTTGCTGATGTACAAATCCCGGATTCCGACTTATATGTAAACCCTCGTGCTATATCAATCTTGGCACTCTATATGGCTAACTTACCTTAATTCAAACTCTGAATATATCTGTTATCCACACTCTATGGAGTGGTAATAGTCTAATAAGTATTTCTAGATTTTAATTGTTTTTGAAAAAAAAAGTATCCAATATTTCTGGGGGTCAATAAACAGTAAAGTTACTAAATGTAGTCCATATGGTGACCTTTAAAACTAAAGGATGTATTATATAGATTTTCCTGAAATTTGAACCACCGATTGATATATGTCTAAGTGATGGACTCTCTAAAAATCAGAACATTCCAATAATGTGATCTTGTGAAAAAACCACTTTGAAAAATATCAATTTTGCGACTTATGACTCATTTTCCAGAAACACAACACATATTCTGTTAATGTTACCTCATCTTTCATCTCACTATGTTATGACGCATGTACTGTTACATATTCTAATTTAATTCTCCATTCATTGTTGTTAACATTAAAAACTACCTTAAAAAGAAAATCAAGATTCAGGCGCTCGTTGGAAGAACTGATTATCAGAATTAACTTCTATAATCAGACATGGAATTACTTTTGTAAAATCAAGATCTGCAAAAAAAGAATCTATGAATTGAATTGAATTGAATTCCATATGAACTATAGAATGGTAGAATGGTGAACATTCAACTCCCCTAGTGTACATACATGTCCTGACACCTATAAGTTTTCTCCCTTATTTTCACAAAATATGGTTAATGAAAGAGGATTTTTCCATTTTCAGTAGTAAATGATAGTGGTAGAGAGGACTATATTCCTAATGTAAATGAAGTAGAGAGTGAGATTTACTCGAATCTAATTTTAATAACAAGGCAACCCCTCAATTAGTCCATGGTGAACAGTGCGTTTTTTCATGTGAACTATTTAATATTGTATTGCCCTTAAATGAATAAAAAAATAATAAAAAAAATAACAATTTTCCCCTGTACATATCCTGACCCTGTATACCCCACACTCCCACACACAGTATCCTCACCCTCCTTCTCCATATAAAGGTGTTTACGCGGGGGGGATTAGCCTAATCCGCTATCCAGGCTCTGGTAGTATTAAGTGGTAGTCTCCTCCATGGTGTCTATCAATCACAGGTGAGCCTACTACAGGTGAGAAGAATTAATCCTCTGGTATTAATGTGTAGTGGTAGGAGTGGGATTACTCAGGATGGATACTCCGGGGGGTAGATCCTCCTTCACCCGCCTCCTCACGCTGTGCCTATATGGGTTAGACTTTCATAAAATGCACAATTAGCAGCTCTACACATTTAGGATATTCTCCTAAATTAGGCTGAAAAATGAAGAATACCGGATATATCTGGGTATATTTGGTATCGCATTGATTTAAAGTATCAGTTCTGTTATGTTGAACTGCATTTTGAAGCTCATTTCTGTCTTAAATGTGGGTTATTTGGGAGGATGGGTGAAGGTGAATTGTACATTTTCTGAAAATCTCACCCATATACGCCTACTGGAGCAGCAGGTAGAGTGGTACCTAGCCCTGGATGAGGCTACAGGGTACAGAGGTACTGGTGAAGGTACCACAGAATCTAAGGTGGAAAAGTCACCATTACCCAGCACCAGCATCCATATAGCAGTGTCAATTATATACATCCAATGTTGATCAGCTTCATGTAGTAGGAAGTACTGGAGGAGATCCTATAACACGATGATTCAATATTCACAAAGAGTAGGAAACATAGTTCAAATACATGCAAGTTGTGTCCATGAACCACTCTATCTCTATTATAAGCTTAATGGAGGAGGTACTGGACATGTTCCCAATACATGATACCTTCCTATATGGAGTTCAGCGGTTCACAATAAGATGTAGAAAGATAATACACCTGTGGCAGGTGTTAATCTGTATGTGCTGGAGTAGGTACTACAGGAGCAGGTAGCGTTAATCTGTGTATTCGGGCTGAGATCTCCCTCCTTCTATCTCATACTTTAAGGTAGGAAATTCTGATTAAGACTGATAACCCAAATATAGGGTTAATTGTGTACTACATGGACGCTACTATATCGGGCCTAGGTGCGTCCTCCTTCTGTTAAACCCTTCAAGTTCAAAAGTTATTCCAAATACAGACAATCCCAATAGTATGACTTGTGTATATATAGGTCCACTCTATGCTGGAGTAGATACTGGAGGGCATACTGTCCCGTCCTGCGAGTGCCTCCGCTGGCATTATTCTGATCCTTCTATCCAACCACCACCCAGTACACAAATAGAGAAGTATTCTAAATACTAGTAGGTGGAGACTCACAGGTAAAATCACATCCAATTACACTCCTGTGATATTACATGAAAAGGTTGCCGGAGGACGTGTTATCCAACTATACCCAGTAGTGCACTTCCCTATGCCGCATGTGAAACAATGATTCCGATCAGTAACAAGGTATAGTCCTTCCTCAGTGGTCGGGGTACTACGGGCCTGTATTATACATGGGTAGAAGGTCTAGTAGACACTAGTTCTTAGTCTTAATGCTGATGTTTTAACATAAAGTGTTTTTGACAGCCCACAGAGATGATGAACAAGCACTTGAGGTTGATGTTGTGTGGTGGTGGTGTTAGTTTAGGTGTAATAAGTGTTGGTAGGTTCCTCCATGTTAGTCACACACATGTCCTCCTGTAGGTAGATGAACGCACACACGTCATTATTGCTGCGTCCT